>LPNX010127139.1:180168-283489 GCA_001517045.1 Pseudotsuga menziesii
AATTTATAACTCTAATTGACAAACATCGAAACAAAAAATCAAGTATCACCATGTAATATTATCATAATATATGAAATGAATATGACAAAAAAAGCGCAAATATGAACATCAATATGATCTATCAATTTATCATTGAACATTTAAATATTTTCACAATAACTCACTTTACAATGACAAATATCGAGGCTCTAATTGGAAGAAAGGCAAATAATTAATTAAAAGAACATCATTTTTCTCTCAATTGTAAACCCAAATATTGCATTATACAAACTTATTAATTATTGTTAGTCATGATGATCTTCACTAGTATAATATGACTTCAATACACATTCAATGAACACATTTTACACCTTCTAAAAGTGAGATTTAAAGCTAGCTAATGTTCATAAAATTGCAATTAATTATTGATGTAATAATGTTAATATTTTTAAAGGACTGTTGTATTTTTGTTAATATTAATTTTTGCAAATTTTATTTAATAACATTGGAATGTTTTTGAACTGAATAATAATTTCAAAACTATGCAAATTTTAAGATGTAAAATATTCATGAAATTGGAATTTGTCAATTAATATATCTAAATTCTAAAATAGTATAGATTTGTATTAGTTATATAAATTATTAGATTAACATAGGATTATGTTATTATAAATTTACGTTAATTAATAAAATCTAAATCAATTATTTTAAATTGATACATATATCAAATAATTTTAGTGTAAATATACAATAATAAGCATACATCTAATTTGTTAATTGCTTCCTATAATACATCATTATTATCCTTATTGTCTCAACCAATTCTAAGATGGAGTTCAACCTCCTATAAATATAGAGATTCAAAAATTCAATCCAACTTAATTAATATAACATGTATACTTAAATTCATTTTTTCTCTTAAAGAATAATCCATACCTACATCTTCATCCTTAAAAGCCGTTTTTTATCTAATTTTGCCATTCAAAAAATTTGCAAACATTATAACAAAAGTGTCATAAATTAATGCAATTATAATTATTAGCATTATAATTTATAACAAAAACATCATGAAATACAAACATTCATATATTGATGGAGAAATTAGAGATCACTTAAATTTTCTTGTAAATTGCATTGTTATCAAGGCCATAAATCAAGTCATTGCAGAGCACCTTAACTTTTCTTGTAGATTACGTTATTTTCGAGGCCATAAAATAATTCATTGCTATCAAGGCCATAAATTAATTGAACTTAATCTAATCATATAATAAAAAACATTACATTAAACTAACAAAAATGCCATAAATTAATGCAATTATAATTCTTAACATTATTCATAACAAAAACATCATAAAATGCAAGCATTATTGCAATTTTAATATAGAAATTAGATAACACTTTCAAGGTTGGAAAAATATGACATCCTTTACTTTCACAAAAATAAATTAAAATTGAATCATTTAAGTTGTTTTCATGGTGTATTTATATATATACAGAAGACATAATACGAGTAATTTGGACAATGACATATAATCATTCCATACAATCATAAATTACTTCAAAGTCATAAACCATATTTTGCATCATATTGGTTGTTTACCAACTGAAATTATTTAAACGTCATTGCATCCAGTAATCAACTTTCTATTTCCACCATCATAACATGAAAAACAAACAATATAACTAGGAAATCAAAGATAACCTTTACAAAATGATATCTCAATCTGTAAATGATGAATTAAAACATGTGCATATCAATCCTTGTTGCCATCACCCACATTATCTTCCTCGGTTGGCATGCTAACACTATTGTTCTCAAAAACATGTTTAAATCTAGGGTTGTGTCTTAATATGAGCCACCAATCTCTATCCAACACATCTAGGTAAAAGAACACTTGGTTGCAGTGTTTTGGGAAAACGCAAGGCTCCTTTCTTTCACCCCACATCTTTCTAGAGTTTATACATATCAATCCACTATCACAATATTCCTTTATGTTATTTCATGTCAAATGTGTCCCACCACCTGCACCTAAAAATACACATTGGAAAGATGAGAAGCCCACTTGAATGATCTCTTGTATCTTTTTGACATAACCCAACATCCCTCCTATTAATTTTTTATCATAGCGGCTAGCATGACTAGATTGGTCAAACTCGACTTCCACTCCATAGTCTTGTGTAGCACTCCCATCATCAGTATTATCGGTGTGAAAATGATGTCCATGTGCCCATATAGATGTGAACAAATGCACTCGTATGACAAACGATGGTGTCATATGTCTAAAAAACAAAACATTAATATATTAAATATATATGTTACAATTCAAAGTTGCATCATAATGTTAGAGGTGTATATAGATATTTTATTACTGAGTTGATGCACCTGATCCCAATGTTTAGCGCATCCTCCTCTTTAGGCAAATAATGACCATATGCACCATATTTCTCTCTAACTTGGTCTGCAACCCAATTATTGGGACAAATCATTGGCATGTTTTCTTTAAATGATATGGAAAAAGCATGATTCTACTGTGCAACCGCCTGAATGATTTTTTGTCAATTTCCCATTTCCTCCTCTTCTCTTCATACAATGTGACCCACGATTGTGTTGCCTCTACATTGCAGAGAATAAATTTATTGATTTCATCAACTTCTAAATTTGTTGTTGTATTCATGGAAACAAAACCACATTCAATACATATGGGATGCAATGTAAATTTTGAAGTTTGTCGTGAATAGTTACTATGTGGAAATGTGAAGATCGAAATATAAATGACTTACTCCTTATCAAGCACCTTTTTCCTTTCATTTCCAGCAACTCCCCTTCCCTTTTTTACTCATCACATTCATCATCCCAAATCATTACACTTGGTGTGTTGTCAATTTTCTTAATGTACTCACTGGCATAGTAGAATGACTCGTATACCCCTCTACCATCGACCCCTCAGGTTTTTCCCTCTGCCAAACAAATCCCTTCAATTTTTTCATGTACCTCTCCAAGAAGAACATTCGATGACATCAGACCACCCCGACCAATTCAAATTCATCGATTAGGTGATTTAAAAGATGAATCTACAATTCCATGAAGTTTGATGTCAGTTGCTTCTCAGATATACAAACAATATCTGCTATCTCTTGACACCGTCAGGGAATGCTAGAAATGTAAATATCCTTTGATGTGACCCATTGTACAAAAGTAAATAGTGATCCAACCAGCAGTTGGTAGGTTTTCAAGCATACGAAAAAGTATATCACTTCAACTGTTTTGCCTACCTCGACAGATCAGTCTCGACAAGTTCGCCTCAAACAGTTCACCTTGACAGGTCCGCCTCAACAGTTGAAATTTTGAACCGTTATAACTTCTTTGTAACTGAATGTAATGGGTAGTCACCCAAGCGTCTCATCATCCTATATAACTATAGTACACTAATGTAATATACAGATTTATGATTCCTCCATATTTCATGGAGAAGAAGTAATAAATTGGTTCGAATTCTTGCATTTTATCTGTCCATATACATTCATGTCGACCTAAGTGTATTCCTGCTTTATAGTTCTTTTTTATATGCTTCTTCCATAACAGAAATCGACTCATTCAGTCGACTGTTGTCCCCGGCATCCACCTAGGTACAGCCTGGATCATTGGTATCAAAGCTAGATCTTGTCCAGAGCTTAAGTTACATAAGCACCTCCGTCGAAGTTATTTAACTTATGCATGTTCAAACACGCTCGCAAACTTAGCAACACAAGCAGAAACTTCCTTCAAATTCACAAAAGATGGTCGGAGAACCAGACAATAAACATGCAACTGACGAGATAGAGCAACTCATAGAAAAAGAACTGGCTTGCCAGTGGACCAAAATGTCCGCCTAGTTCAGTGATATTCTCATGAGAGTCACTTCAAAATCCAGGGAATCCTTGATGCAACATCACTTTGATAAAATCATCCCCTTCAAAGTGCAAATGAATTTCGATATACCGAACCTTGAAGGCAATATTGACGTGAAATCCTTCAATAATTGGGTACAACAACTGGAGTCTTACTATGCAATGAATAAACTCTCTGAAGCGGAAAATATCACCATTGCATCCTTAAATATGTCAACCTTTGTACACTAATGGTGGGAGAATATATCGACAAAGATGGAAAAAGAAGAGGACCCCATCAACACATGGGTAAAAATTTTCGAATATGTCCCAAAGGAGTTCTACCCGCCCAAGTATCTTTAACAACAGTATAAGAAGTGGCAGCAGCTAAGGCAATGGAAAGACCAGTCTATACAGAGTTACACCGATGAATTCTATCGACTCATGGCTAGAACTAGCATCCAAGAAGAAGATAAATTGTTGGTTCTGAAGTATATCAGCTGTTAATCCCCGTACATTCAGCAAGAGATGGAGTTTCTTATAGTTGGTATGCTTGCGGATGCATTTCATTACGCCAAAAAGATTGAATTTAAATAGAAAGGAAAAATACATTTCGTGAATAATCCAACAGGTCGAACATCCAACAAGAAGTCACCAGCCGACTCTGACAAGTTCAAGAACCCTTCTTAGCTGACTCTTCCAAATCCTAATCATTAAAAGAATAACTTTAAGAAAGATAAGAGGGATTGCATCAAATAATATCCTACCGAGAAATGGTGTGATTATCACAGTTCAACATGGCATGATACGTTAGAACGCAAATTTCGGAAGACATTTTTGGAAAAATTGTCGACATCTGACTTGTCCAACAGAACCCTGGTAGAATCTGATCCAGATGCATCAACCCTCTTGGCTTCGACCTTGACCACTCTGATAGCCTTGACTATCGTCGATGAGGAGGAACGAGAGCTCCTATTCCATACACAGATATGGGTTCAGGAAAATCCATTACATCTTATTGTGGATAATGGAAGCTAGAAGAACTTTTTTTTTGAAGATATTGTGAAGAAATTAGGTCTTGTCACCACCCCACAACCTCAGCCTCAAAATATCGGTTGGATGAAGGATGGGTAGGAACTACGGATCACCCACCAATGCAAACTCACCTACTTCATTAATCCCTTTGAAGATGAAGTACTCTGTGATGTGGAACCTCTTTTCGTAGTCGACGCCCTATTCAGAAAACATTACCTATGGGATCGACACGGTACATATCAGTCATGGCCTCATAAGGTGAATGTCAAAATCAAAAATCGATGGTATGGCATACCAGAGCATCAACCCACATCAACAGTTTCTATCATATCTGCCAAGCAAATGAATAATCTTATCAATCATGCTCAAAAGTTTTCATTAATCATGATAAATCCTCAACATTCCATGAATACTGTAGCAACGACTCAAATAACTGACCAGCACAGCTCATGATGATAGCAACAGATTGAAAACATTCTTGAGGAATACCATAACATACTTCAAGCACCATACGGAGTACCTGTGCACTGTCAGGTAAAACACTCCATTGGACTTGTTCCTTGTTCTTCATTACCTAACGCATCTGTTTATAGAGGATCCATTCTCGAAAATGAAGAGATTTGTAGGAAAATCCAAGATTTGATCGACAAGGGTCATATCCTCCCTACCTCCTCTCCTTGTGGAAGTCCAGTCATCTTGGTTCCAAAGAAAGACGGGACTTGGCGCATGTGCATCGACTGTTGAGCTCTCAACAAAATTTCAATGAAGAACAAATACCCTATTCCACAGATTGTTGAACTCATTGATAATCTGAAAGGTTCTATGTTCTTTACGAAACTCGACCTCAAGTCAGGATACCACCATATTCCAATCAAGTCCACCGATGTATGGAAAATGACTTTCAAGACCAAGGAAGGATTGTTCGAATGGTTCGTCATGCCTTTCGGCTTAACCAATGCACCTACAACCTTCATTTTATATCTCGACGATATCTTGATTTTCAGTCAATCATGGGAAGAACATGTCAAACAACTTTGACACTCTCCAGCAACATCAACTGTATCTGAACATGGACAAATGCTCATTTGTGATGAAGAGCATCAAATATTTGGGTATGTAATTGACTCTACAGGCATTCATGTCGACCCATAAAAAGTAAAAATCCTCAAAGATTGGCCCATTCCTCAAAACATTCATGAACTAAAAAGTTATCTTGGTTTAGTGAATTTCTATCAGCGATTCATACTTGGCTTCAGCCACATCACATTGCCTTTGAATCAGTTGACGAAAGGAAAGGGGAAAATTGTCTTCAAATGGACACCGACACAACAACAAGCTTTTGAACAAATAAAAAACAAGCTTTGTATTGCACCAGTACTTGTGTTACCTGATTTGCATCAGCCCTTTGAGATTGAGACGGATGCATCGGACTATGCCCTCAGCACAGTGATCACTCAGTCAGGTCACCCAGTCGCGTTCCATTCCGAGACTTTTAGCAACACTGTCAGAAGGTACTCAACATATGAAAAAGAACTGTACGCCATTGTGCAAGCTCTCAAGCAATGGAGACACTACATTCTTGGCAAGGAAAGTGTCATCCTCACTGACCATAAACCTTTGTAGTTCACTTTGTCCCAATCAAAACTAGAGACAACTTGAAAAATCAAGTGGATTAATTACCTAGACCAATTTCAGTTGGTAATTAAGTATCGAAAAGGAAAATCCAATTCTGCGGCCGATTATCTCGACATACCACCCATTACTCTATTGTCTACAGTGATGAGTATGCAGGGTTACGACACCACTACTTGGCCACAATTGTATTTGGTAGACTGTGATTTCTCTACAATCTATCGACAACTCCAGACCGACATATTGTTGACTACCAACTACTTCCTGAAATACAACTTTCTATACAAGCTTGGACAAATTTGTGTACCGATCAATGAGCACCGACAAAAGCTCATTTGGGACATGCACTACAACAAGACCACGGAACATTATGGAGTTGCAAAAATATTTGTTATCCTCCAAAATTATTTTTACTGGCCTACACTTAAATCTGATGTCAACAAGTACATTCGAACGTGTGTGGTTTGTGCCATTGCTAAACCGTCAAATGGACGACAAGGACTGTACACACCCCTTCCAGTTCCTAGTCGACCATGGGAATCTATTTGTATGGAATACCTAATAGGAAATCCTACTACCAAACATCAGCATGACGCAATATTAGTAGTAATTGAAATATTTTCCAATATGGCTATACTCATGTTCAGGCCTGGAAATTCGCAGGCAACAACAGAAAGGGATTCTCCCCAGTCAAAATTCCCAACTAGGCCGTGATTGTTTGGTATGGGGAATCTGTCCGGTTTGCGGTCCGGCTACCATATGTCAAAGTAACAAAAACAAAGGTTTTATCGGTTGCGGCCCGGTCCACCGTGTATATTTTTGTATTTTTTTACTTAAGTATGATATGCATATGCCTAATTAACCATGCAGGGTGATAAGGATGTAAGGAGTATTCACAATGTGATGCGCAGGTTCTTACCTCTCATCTTAGGCTCACAAACATCTAAATCACATGCAGCGGTGAAATAAACTAACTATCTATCTATCTATCTCCTATCTATCCCTGGGGAGCCATATTGTAACTTATTTATGAGTAATGTGTATTGTACATGCAACATAAAGAGAAACTACAGTTAGCTGATATTTCTTTCCATAATGCATGGACGATCAAAGATATTTTAACAATCAGTTAACCAATTGTTTTATGAACAGCATACATTACTCATGGTGGTAGTTCCACAAAATAAACCAGAAATCATTTAAACAAGAACATAGGTTCTGAGAGTTAGAACGATCTCATGGTTAATGGACAAAAAGCTGGAAAAACAAAATTGTTCATCTTTCAACCATCCACAGCATAACATTTGAAAGTGCCACCAATCTTTCTCCAACAGGAAAACAATACTTATTTATTGCAAAGAGAAATAGTTCTTCTTACAATATCGCTTTTCATGTCTAACTGGGAAAAAGCCCCAACTAGGAAAAAGCCCTCACTCCCTTCTAAGATTTCTACATTTATACAAAAGGGTGAGACGGTTGGGCTACCCAAAGTAACCTTTGGGCTTCCCAACTCTTCGTTTCCCAACGCTTGACTTTTCTCAAATGTTTTTTACAAAATGTTACACATTACAAAAAGTGACCAATCCTTTACAAGGAGGGTCCCACTTGGGCATCTAGAAATTTCTTCCATGCCGAAGCTTCAAAGGCAATGCCCTCAAACGCACAAGGCTCTAAAAACTGAATATTTATCTCAAACTTAGCAGCCTGGTTCTTTATAGCCTCAATCCTGGCTGCACTCAATCGAAGCTGATCCTCCAGAAGCTGCACTCTGATAGTTGAATGATCTACTTCGCTCCTCAAGATCTGATCATCCAGGGCTTTAATATGTTGTACTTTAGCTTCCTCCTCCTGGTATCTCTTCTGCAACAACTCTACAAAGGAGTTGTGATCCGGGAAAGCCTCAAGCCTCTGCTCGGCCTGTATCTGACACCGATTGTAGGTAATGAGAAGCCTTCTGAAAAACTCGGTGCATGCTCCTTTCGTCTTCTTAACTGCTTTTTTGAAATCCTCTGCAGTATTTATAGCAAATTCCAGCAAGTCATAATCCCGCTTGAGGGCCTGTGTATCCTTTGATGACAGTTCTGCTAGAGTTTCTTCATTGTTTTCCATCCTTGCCTTTCTGGCAGTCAGGACTTCAAGGACGTTCTGAGATCGATCTACAAAATAAGAGGAGGTCTCCAGGATTTCCTCCAATCGGCTATCTACCTGCAGCACCTTGCACCTTTCTCCTTCTATAGCAGTCTGTAGCTGCAGCATCTTAGCCTTCTGGGCCAAGATATTATCTTTGAACAATTGGAGGTTAACCTGCTGCTCCCTTGCTTCCTCTAGAGCAGTTGTCAAAGAATAAATATGCTCTTGATGTTTCTTTTTCTGTTCTTGGGAGTGCATCTCACTGGCCTGCAAGATAATATTTTGTTGCTCTTCTAGCTCTTCTACCTTTCCCAGCAACCGTTCCTTCTCCATCTTCAGCTCTTGATATTCTTTCTGCATCTTTTCCAGGCATTCTTGCGCAGTTTCACTATCTTGTTTCTCTGCCTGGAGGAGCTGCAACTCAGCCTTAGAAGACTTCATTTCCATCTGCATGTCTTCATATTTCCTTTTCAGCCTATTTCTTTCTTCTCTTTCTCTTCTCAATGTGTCTTTCAATTGAGCAAAAGACTTTTTGGATAGCTCTAAGTCTGTCATAATCCTGCCCACATTATCCTCCGAAGCTTGAATCAATGTTGCTCCGGTTCTAATGGTGAATCTTGGATCTTGGTCTGTTCCCAACATAACAGGCGTATCCGATATCATTTTCCCTGGAAGATCTCTCGTTTCAATTTTCCTTTCTGTTCTCTTCACTATCCTCTTTGTTGCCCTGTCGTAGAAAACAGTATTGAAATCAGGAATTTCTTCTCCTTTTTTCTGCACAAAAGGGACCAGCTTGAGAGTGGGGACCATGGGTGTACTGGCAGCAGGTACTTGTGGGTCCTGCGCCATGGGGTTCTCCATGTCTTGGGTATACCCTGCAGTTGTTTCAAAAGCTGACTGCTCTGTCTGTGTCACCTTTAGCCTTTCAGCTTCTTGCTTTTGGAGCTCCTCATTCAGCTTCTTTTTCTTTTCTTCTTCTTCTTTCTTTGCATATTCTTCTTCTGTGTGTAGCCACCCTACAGCATCTTGTGCCAACCTCTAGGCTTCCTCATTTATTCTCTTTGCTTCTTCCTCAGCCTTTGCGTGTTCATCTCCCTTCCCACCTTTGGTGGTGATCTTCTTCTTGAACCTTCTTCTCAAGGCTGTCATGTTTACTGCATTTCGGAAGATAGATTCTTCCCGATCCCAATGGTGGGCATACTCAAAATGCACGTTGTTTGCTTTGCAATGTTCAGCTACTTTACTGTGAGTATCATTTCTACGGAAGGGCATCTCTCCAAAATGGAACTTTTCCATCTCTTCTATAAATTCATCAGCCTTGAGTCAATCTGGTAAACTTGTAGCTTCCTAACCTGAAGGGAAAAGGAGGATAGGTGGTCTTCTTGTGCTCGAACAAAAATCTCCCTATGCCATCCAAGAAGACCTACCTTACTGCTTCCTCGTGTATGATTTAGTCAGTAGCGTATTTGGGCAGCAGGGAGGGTGCTCTTAAACCTCCAAACATTCTGAAGTATAGGCCATCCTCAGTCAAATAGTAATTTGCATATTCTTCGATTACTTGCAGCGCTTCCTCTGACATACAATCAGAATCCTTCAGGAAAATGAGTGTGTATAAGGGCATGATGAAGTGTTCACAGACTTCTCGGTAATGGCTATGATATTTATGTGCCCATAGTGGTTTATAAGCAGAATAGATAGGCATTCTTTCCCTATCCCAGATGCACCTGAGGCCGGGGAAAGGCTGATTGCATAATATACAGTCTACAAGGATGGAACTCATATAGAATTCAGACCTCTTTTGGGCCACTCCTCCCAAAGCTGAGGCCAAGCAAGCTGAAAGACTATTTGATACAAGGCTGGCCCAGTTGAAAATTTTCCCCTGGGTTGCAATACAAAAAATGATTAGGATCCATTCTAACTTTAATAACCTACCATGTGCTCTTCCAAAAATCATGTTCAACATTAAATCTATGAACCTATAGGGGGACCTTAAGCTTGACATATCGTAATCACCCGTCGGTCTATATCTATAATGTTTTCCCTGCAACAGCATTTTTTTAAGAGTCTCTACCAGGTCCATTCTAATGTTGTTCAACTAATCATCAGTTAAAAATGCTTGGGCTTCTGGCAGGTGGTAAGCTAACGCTACATATCCAGGGCTATATGCAGCATAGCCCTGTCTTTCAACATTTTCCAGAATCATTGTTGTGACATTTGCCCGGGGCATAATCCAACCGATTACTTCAGAGCACGGGAACAACTCTGGTCTGGTGGTGATCTTCATCAGTGAAGATCTTTCTATGTTGGCATATATGGATTCTTCTTCTAAGCCCATGTCAGGAACCTCTCTGCATGTGATCAGTCTATATATGTCTCCCCACTGGTATTCAGGTTCAACACCAGAAATACACTTAGTGTCCTCATATATATATTCAGTTTTGGTGACAGTTTCTACTTCGAGCTCTTCCTCGACCATAGGGGCCTTCTTCTTTTGCCTTTTTGACATTGCGAACTCTTCATGCCATAAAATTGTAACATTAAGCCATTTTGGCTTAGTGACAAACTTGTAGACATCAATGTGCAGTGTGTCCTTTCTTCTATGCTTAACATGATAGAAATCATTCAATGAAGCAAATATATGCATATATACAAGCAGAAATGGCCTAACTATCAGAACCATCGAAACACAATGTGCAGTGTTCAATGACTTTGTCTATGTCTAGCATGATGGAAATCAGTCAAATAAAGCACGTATATGCAAACTATCCCGCTCTTCAATACCAGAACAGTTCTAACAATAAAATCCAGGAGAGAATGAAATCTATAAAACAATGAAGAAGACTCGTGTTGTTCGCAGGAAAAACATTTACATTAACACGACTAAAACCTCCTCTCTCTGTGAGTGCCATTATCATTTCGCTGCGCGGGACAGATAGGGGAAAACTACGCAAGCCTTTAGTGGAGTTTTGAACAAAACCACTATCCAAGTGATTTATGGCTAACAAGCTAAAAGCCGTGGCATATCCCCTACACCGGTTAGGGTTTAAAATCAATTAAGCGCGGAACAGTGCAGTGAATCGCTTGCTATTCAAGGATACGGGATACGTACAGCACAGAACAAACGGGGGAGGTGACCACCCAAAACCACAGGGATGCCCGAAAACCTCCCCTAACAAACCTCATCGTACCGGGCCGCTTGGTGCAGACGATGTAACGGCTGTCTGCACCAAACCCCCCAAATTTCTAAACGCAGGGTTACAAAACAAATGGCGGTGGAGGGAAAAACTACTCTGAGGGTTAAACTGCCCTCCCATAGCCAAATAAGATTAAAATCCCCAACTTATATAGGTGCGCTACTAATGGGGTGACGATAAACAGCCGTGATAGAACCTAACCGTAGCAAACATCAACCAAAAGTTCAACGGAACGGGGAAAGGGAAATCACGAGCCTACCTGGAAAGGTGCGTAACCGGAATGGGGAGGCCTATCAAGCTTCGTGGTGGTGACACCTGGACTATGTGTACCGAAAACGAGGGACCGGGCGAGCGCGATAGCACGTGATAATGACAGACGGAGAAGCAACAGTCGAAAAGGATAATGCAACATATCCCGAACCCGTATATGTAGTCCACCACAAAAAGATCGGGCAGCGGAGATAAAAGAATCAGAAAGTGGACAACTTTGGATCGAAGGTTGAAAACAAAATTCTTTCCACAACGGCGGACGGCCAAAGCGCTAAGCCATCCACGGAGACATATATGGCAGGACCTCAGAAGACTAATCATCGGGCCAATAGTGGAACGGGAGCCGCGAAGGGTAAATCGATCCGTAATGGGTAAAGTCTGAATCGGGAAAAAAAATGACTACGCATCGGCAAGGTTAGTGCTTCTTTCATCCGCAACGACGGAACCGTAAAGCATCCCACCGTCCGCAACGTCGGGGCTTGAATCGGAAACGACAACACTTAAGGTTCGGAAAGGTTAGTCCTTTGGCAGCCGCAACGGCGGAGTAACAAAGAGTGCAGCCTTCCGCAACGGCGAGCTTTAAACAACTTAGACTATCGGAAAACATAAAGTTCTCCGCAGCCGCAACGATGGAAGCCTATGTCTTACGGGATTGGCAAAAACAACAAAGCGGGAATCCAAAGATTAAAGCAATGATCGGGAGAGGAAGTAGCTTGCCGTCCACAACGGCAGAAGAAGAAGTAATAATAGTTCCGATGCAAAACCAAACAGCAGCCGATGCGAAAACCAACGGATAGGAAAGAAAATCAAAGACAAACCGATTATCCATCCGCAACGGCGGGGCACTTAACCAAATAACTTCCGATCCAGGCATGCTTCAAATGCATTCAAAGGCAGCGATAAAGCTTGATCGAACAGTGGATTATTTCAAGTGCTAGAGGGAGAATCCAACAAGTGGTAAAACAATTCAATCATTAGAAAATCATTCTGAGAAATCATTATTAGACCAACTCAAAGAAGAAAATCGAACTAATCCAAACAAAGGAGGGTCCTAAAAAAAATTTGGAATTTTGGGAAATTGTTGCAGCTGCAACAATTGGCGACTACCTGGTGAACCCCGGATTTCTGAATTAACTCCTTCCCAGTGCAAGACCATCGGAATAAAAGTTGAAATCTTCTAGATGTTTGTATCCCTAGGCTGGCCAACTTAAGCATCTAAATCATTGAGAAGTAGTTCATTCTTTGGGAAATGGTAACATCAGAAATATTGCAAGTCTGAAGGCCTCTTTTGAGGCCTAATAAATGAGGTTTATTTTACCCGTCCTTAGGTAGTTTCATGCTCGGACACCACAGTATTGTAACAGATAGTAAACAGCATTATCCTTTTGTTCCTTATTCCCATGCCAATTGCACTTTTGTGCCATTAGAACTTTAGTTCTTGTGAGTCCTCCATCTGCCTTTCTTTCTGAATTTTATTCAGGCTCCTCTATCCCATATTTCCCTTTTGTGTGAGAGAAGAATTGGCATTTCCTCTCACGGACGGAGAGGAACTTTCGGCAATTTGAAATTCATGCTTTTGATACTTTGCTTTGATATGTCTTGTTTCTTTAAGGAGTTTTGACTCTTGATAGCTTTTATCTTTTCTGAAATTATGGCAGTAATAAAGAACACTGATGTTTCCATTGTAACCAAAATTTTTCCTCTTTATTCAAAAACAGAGCAATAAAGAAAACAGCATCAAATCAAATAATCAACAGAAAACAACATCAAAGCATCAAAGAAAAACAACATCAATTTATTTATGTACAAAGCAACAAGAAAAGAAATAGGTGCCCGCCCTTAAGAATCTTCAATCAAACGAGTTAAGGGGTGGGCTGGATTATAGACATGAGATATCTAACCATGGTCTAGCTCTGCTATTTTTTAAATTGAACACATGTCTACTATCCTACATTCATCCTTTTCATCCTGAGGAAGGTGAAGGAGATCAAGCTGAGTGTCAATTCTAGAACTGGCCTTTCTTGAGGTAGGATGTCTTAGCATAAGCTCAGTCAGATGGTTTCCCAGGACAGAATCAGCAGATTCATTTCCCTCTCCTATCCCAGTAACATTGTGTTTCATGTAGGGCTCTCTTAAAATCTTAATCAGGTGTGGGATCCCCTTCTGAGGCAGCCACAAGTGTGACCAGTTGGAAGCAAAGTACCCATCTAGCCGGGCTTACCAATCTCAATTCAAGATCAATCCATAGCCATCAGGTATGTCTGCTACTACAATAGCAAGCTATTAACATATATTTTTATTCATAGACAATCGAATCAAAATATTCTTCATCTCCCCCACTACCTTGACACTAGTCTTGTCTAGTTGAGTAACGTCCCAATCAGTAGGTTCTAGCTGCCCATCAAGTTTTTTGCAGATTGCAAGAGGCATAACATTCACCGATGATCCAGAGTCCACCAGACAATTATGGGCCTTATGGTTCAAAATTTCCAGAGTCAAAAGGAAAGGTGGGGCGTTATTTTTCCTTTCCCCAGTTGATTTGTCCTTTTCCTCCGTAGGTTGGTTTTCGGTGGGTATTTCCTCTTTAACTTCCTTAGCTTTTCCAACATTCTCTTCCTCAACATCTTCCACAGGTTTGATAGGCTCAATGATTGGTTATGTTTCCTGGTTGAAAGTAGTGACTTTAGGTGGTTTATCTTTATTACTGACCTCTGCCTATCTCTTGACATTCTTTTGCAATCTTTTGATCTTCGAAATTGTTAAATCCATGTCCTTTGTCACTGTAGGTGTGCATTTCGTTTTGAGAGCACTCTCTT
Source organism: Pseudotsuga menziesii (assembly GCA_001517045.1). Lineage (NCBI taxonomy): Eukaryota > Viridiplantae > Streptophyta > Pinopsida > Pinales > Pinaceae > Pseudotsuga > Pseudotsuga menziesii. The sequence goes on from LPNX010127139.1 coordinate 195,092, forward strand.
CAGTGTCAAACAGGGAGACACCATCCCATGAAAACATGGTGTCATTATCTTGTTTCTCCATAGTCTCATTTTTCTTTTCCTCTTTACCACTGTCCTTAGTCAATTTAGAATCTAGCAGCTGATTTATAACCAATGTCATCGAATTCAACCATTGAGGGCACTTCTTTTCTGAATGAGGTTGTTGGTGAAAAGTGCAGAAATTGTCTCCTCCCACTTCTGTCATATTCATTGAGGCTAAATTTGGGGGAGGAATTTTCCATTGGTTGCTATCCTATTTTTTTGGATAGTATGGTTTTTAAGTTTTCCGCATTTCCCTTTATTTTTCTAGATCTATTATTCGGTTGGATAGTTTCTGCATCATTTTTAGCATTCCCTCAAAATCATGTGATTGCTCCTCTTTAGTTTTAGACAGCAATAACATTCTTCTCTCTATGGTCTTTTCTGTCAGTTGTTCGGGATAGTCTTCTATACTTTCCCTTTCAGCTTCTACCCTTTTTTATTCTTCATAAGTCTCTACCAACGTAGGTTTGGCTTTCATCTTGGAAAACATGGCCAGCGCAGGTCCTAAGGCTGAGGTATAATATTCAATTAGCACCTTATCTGAGGGTTTGTTAGCTCCAGAGAAGTTCTTTAGATAAGCATCAAACCTTTAGTTGAAACTATGCACTTTTTCTTTTCTTTCTTTCTTCAAAGAGCGTAATCCTTTCATTAGTTCTGCATGAGTTCTCTGGGCTGCATATTTATTTCTGAATATTCTTTCAAAAGTATTCCATTCTGGGATCGAGTTTGCGGGCAGGGAAAAGTACCATGAAGCAGCTGCCCCTTTCAATGTATGAGGGAATAATCTACAGACAACATCTTTGTACTCCCCAGCCCTTAACCCTTCTACCGCCAAATAGAAACTTTGTAAGTGGTCATCTACAGCAATCATTTCCTCGGGGTCAAACTTAGGCAGCAGCTTATCAAAAGCTTGAGGTAGGTTATGCAATGGAGGTGTGAGGTTCAAAGGGGATCTAGCTCTCCAAGTAGGTAATGGGTTGGGTTGATTCACAATTACACCAGCCATGAGCACAGGTAAAGGAACATAGTCCGAGTAAAGAGCAACGCAGGGCGAGAACAGGATTTCTTACTTCAAAGGTAGAACCAAAACTTGTAAGTACTTGGGTCAGGTTAAAAGCTTCAAAACATCTGCTGGTGGGGTAATATTGGGAAAAATAAGTTTCCATGGCCAGCCATGCACTGGCGGCCCTCCTTCTAGCGCCAGAACTGTTGAGGCCTGGAAATTTGCAGGCAACAACAGAAAGGGATTCTCCCCAGTCAACGTTCACAACTAGCCCGTGACTGTTTCGTATGGGGAATCCGTCCGGTTTGCGATCTGGCTACCGTAGGTCAAAGTAACAAAAACAAAGGTTTTACCGGTTGCGGCCCAGTCCACCGTGTATATTTTTGTATTTTTTGACTTAAGTATGATATGCATATGCCTAATTAACCATGCAGGGTGATAAGGATGTAAGGAGTATTCACAATGTGATGCGCAGGTTCTTACCTCTCGTCTTAGGCTCACAAACATCTAAATCACATGCAGCGGTGAAATAAACTAACTATCTATCTATCTATCCCCAGGGAGCCAGATTGTAACATATTTATGAGTAATGTGTATTGTACATGCAACATAAAGAGAAACTACAGTTAGCTGATATTTCTTTCCACAATGCATGGATGATCAAAGATATTTTAACAATCAGATAGCCAATTGTTTTATGAACAGCATACATTACTCATGGTGGTAATTCCACAAAATAAACCAGAAATCATTTAAACAAGAACATAGGTTCCAAGAGTTAGAACGATCTCACGGTTAATGGACAAAAAGCTGGAAAAAAAAAATAGTTCATCTTTCAACCATCCACAGCATAACATTTGAAAGTGCCACCAATCTTTCTCCAACATGCAAACAATACTTCTTTATTGCAAAGAGAAATAGTTCTTCTTACAATATCGCTTTTCATGTCTAACTGGGAAAAATCCCTCACTCCCTTCTAAGATTTCTACATTTATACAAAAGGGTAGGACGGTTGGGCTACCCAAATTAACCTTTGGGCTTCCCAACTCTTTGTTTCCCAACGCTTGACTTTTCTCAAATGTTTTTTACAAAATGTTACACATTACAAAAATTGACCAATCCTTTATGAGGAGGGTCCCACTTGGGCATCTAGAAATTTCTTCCATGCCGAAGCTTAAGAGGCAATGCCCTCAAACGCACAAGGCTCTAAAAACTTAATATTTATCTCAAACTTAGCAGCCTGGTTCTTTATAGCCTCAATCCTGGCTGCACTCAATCGAAGCTGATCCTCCAAAAGTTGCACACTGATAGTTGAATGATCTACTTCGCTCCTCAAGATCTGATCATCCAGGGATTTAATATGCTGTACTTTAGCTTCCTCCTCCTAGTATCTCTTCTGCAAGAGCTCTACAAAGGCGTTGTGATCCGGGAAAGCCTCAAGCCTCTGCTCGGCCTCTATCTGACACCGATTGTAGGTAATGAGAAGCCTTCTGAAAAAATCGGTGCATGCTCCTTTCATCTTCTTAACTGCTTTTTTGAAATCCTCTGCGGTATTTATAGCAAATTCCAGAAAGTCATAATCCCACTTGAGGGCATGTGTATCCTTTGATGACAGTTCTGCTGGAGTTTCTTCATTGTTTTCCATCCTTTCCTTTCTGGCGGTTAGGATTTCAAGGACGTCCTGAGATCGATCTACAAAATTAGAGGAGGTCTCCAGGATTTCCTCCAATCGGCTATCTACATGCAACACCTTGCACCTTTCTCCTTCTATAGCAGTCTATAGCTGCAGCATCTTAGCCTTTTGGGCCAAGATATGCTCTTTGAACAATTGGAGCTTAACCTGCTGCTCCCTTGCTTCCTCCAGAGCAGTTGTCAGAGAAGAAATCTGCTCTTGATGTTTCTTTTTCTGTTCTTGGGAGTGCATCTCACTGGCCTGCAAGATAATCTTTTGCTGCTCTTCTAGCTCTTCTACCTTTCCCAGCAGTCGTTCCTTCTCCATCTTCAGCTCTTGATATTCTTTCTGCATCTTTTCCAGGCATTCTTGTGCGGTTTCACTAGCTTGTTTCTCTGCCTGGAGGAGCTGCAACTCAGCCTTAGAAGACTTCATTTCCATCGGCATGTCTTCATATTTCCTTTTCATCCTATTTCTTTCTTCTCTTTCTCTTCTCAGTGTGTCTTTCAATTGAGCAGAAGACTTTTTGGATAGCTCTAAGTCTATCATAATCCTGCCCACATTATCCTTTGAAGCTTGAATCAGTGTTGCTTCGGCTCTGATGGTGAATCTTGGATCTTGGTCTGTTCCCAACATAACAGGCGTATCCGATATCATTTTCCCTATTAGATCTCCTGTTTCAATTTTCCTTTCTGTTCTCTTCACTATCCTCTTTGTTGCCCTGTCGTAGAAAATAGTATTGAAATCATGAATTTCTTCTCCTTTTTTCTGCACAAAGGGAACCAGCTTGAGAGTGGGCACCATGGGTGTGCTGGTAGTAGGTACTTGTGGGTCCTACACCACGGGGTTCTCCATGTCTTGGGTCTGCCCTGCAGCTGTTTCAGAAGCCGACTGCTCTGTGTGTGTCAGCTTTATCCTTTCAGCTTCTTGCTTTTGGAGCTCCTCATTCAGCTTCTTTTTCTTTTCTTCTTCTTCTTTCCTTGCATCTTCTTCTTCTGTGTGTATCCACCCTGCAGCTTCTTGTGCCAACCTCTGGTCTTCCTCGTTTCTTCTCTTTGCTTCTTCCCCAGCCTTTGCTTGTTCATCTCCCTTCCCACCTTTGGTGGTGATATTATTCTTGAACCTTCTTCTCAAGGCTGTCATGTTTACTGCATTTCGGAAGATGGATTCTTCCCGATCCCAATGGTGGGCATACTCAAAATGCACATTGTTTGCTTTGCAATGTTCAGCTACTTTACCGTGAGTATCAATTCTACGGAAGGGCATCTCTCCAAAATGGAACTTTTCCAGCTCTTCTACAAATTCATCAGCCTTTTTCACTCTAGTAAACTTGTAGCTTCCTAACCTGAAGGGAAAAGGAGGATAGGTGGTCTTCTTGTGCTCAAACAGAAAGCTCCCTATGCCATCCAAGAAGACCTGCCTGACTGCTTCCTTGTGTATGATGTAGTCAGTAGCATATTTGGGCAGCAGGGAGGGTGCTCTTGAACCTCCAAACATCCTGAAGTATAGGCCATCCTCAGTCAAATAGTAATCTGCATATTCTTCGATTACTTGCAGCGCTTCCTATGACATACAATCACACTCCTTTAGGAAAATGAGTGTGTATAAGGGCATGATGAAGTGTTCACAGACTTCTCAGTAATGGTTGTGATATTTATGTGCCCATAGTGGTTTATAAGCAGAATAGACATGCATTCTTTCCCTATCCCAGATGCACCTGAGGCCGAGGAAAGGCTGATTGCATAATATACAGTCTACAAGGATGGAACTCATATAGAATTCAGACCTCTTTTGGGCCACTCCTCCCAAAGCTGAGGCCAAGCAAGCTGAAAGACTATATGATACAAGGCTGGCCCAGTCGAAAAATGTCCCCTGGGTTGCAATACAAAAAATGATTGGGATCCATTCTAACTTGAAGAACCTACCATGTGCTCTTCCAAAAATCTTGTTCAGCATTAAAGCTATGAACCTATAGGGGGGCCTTAAGCTTGTTGTATCGTAATCACCCATCGGTCCATATCTGTAATGTTTTCCTTGCAACAGCATTTTTTTAAGAGTTTCTACCAGGTCCATTCTAATGTTGTTCAACCAATCATCAGTTAAAAATACTTGGGCTTCTGGCAGGTGGTAAGCCAACGCTACATATCCAGGGCTATATGCAGCATAGCCCTATCTTTCAACATTTTCCAAAATCATTGTTGTGACATCTGCCCAGGGCAGAATCCAACCGATTACTTCAGAGCATGGGAACAACTCTGGTCTGGTGGCGATCTTCATCAGTGAAGATCTTTCTATGTTGGCATATATGGATTCTTCTTCTAAGCCCATGTCAAGAACCTCTTTGCGTGTGATCAGTCTATATATTTCTCTGCAATGGTATTCATGTTCAACACCAGAAATACACTTAGTGTCCTCATATATATATTCAGTTTTGGTGACAGTTTCTACTTCGGGCTCTTCCTCGACCACAGGGGCCTTCTTCTTTTGCCTCTTTGACATTGCGAACTCTTCCTGCCATAAAATTGTAACATTAAGCCATTTTAGCTGAGTGAAAAACTTGTAGACATCAATGTGTAGTGTGTCCTTTCTTCTATGCTTAACATGATAGCAATCAGTCAATGAAGCAAATATATGCTTATATACAAGCAGAAATGGCCTAACTATCAGAACCATCGAAACACAATGTGCAGTGTTCAGTGACTTTGTCTATGTCTAAAATGATGGAAATCAGTCAAATAAAGCACACATATGCAAACTATCCCGCTCTTCAATACCAAAAAATTTCTAACAATAAAATCCAGCAGGAATGAAATCTATAAAACAATGAAGAAGAGTCGTGCTATTCGCGGGAAAAACATTTACATTAACATGACTAAAACCTCCGCTCTCTGTGGGTGCCATTATCATTTTGCTGTGTGGGACAGACAGGGGAAAACTACGCAAGCCTTTAGTGGATTTTTGAACAAAACCACTATCCAAGTGATTTATGGCTAACAATCTAAAAGTCATGGCATATCCCCTACATTGGTTAGGGTTTAAAATCAACTGTGCGCGGAACAGTGCGGCGAAACGCTTGCTATTCGAGGATGCGGGATACAGACAGCACAGAAAAAATGGGGGACGTGACCACCCAAAACCACAGGGATGCCCGGAAACCTCCCCTAACAAACCTCATCGTACTGGGCCGCTTGGTGCAGACGGTGTAACGGTCGTCTGCACCAAACCCCCCGAATTTCTAAACGCAGGGTTACAAAACAAACGACGGTGGAGGGAAAAACTACTCTGAGGGTTAAACTGCCCTCCCATGGCCAAATAAGATGAAAATCCCCAACTTATATAGGTGCGTAACTAACGGGGTGATGATAAACAGCTGTGACAGAACCTAACCGTAGCAAACATCAACCAAAAGTTCAACGGAACGGGGAAAGGGAAATCACGAGCCTACCTGGCAACGGTGCGTAACCGGAATGGGGAGGCCTGTCAAGCTTCACAGTGGTGACACCTAGTCTATGTGTACTGAAAATGAGGGACCGGGCGAGCGCAACATCACATGATAACGACAAACGGAGCAGCAACAGTTGAAAAGGATAATGCAACATATCTCGACCCCGTATATGTAGTCCACCACAAAAAGATCGGGTGGCAGAGATAAAATAATCGGAAAGTGGACAACTTTGGATCAGAGGTTGAAAACAAACTTCTTTCCGCAACGGTGGACGGCCAAAGCGCTAAGCCATCCACGGAGACATATATGGCAGGACCTCTGAAGACTAATCATCGGGCCAATAGTGGAACGGGAGCCACAACGGCGGAGCCGAGAAGGGTAAATCGATCCATAATGGGTAAAGTCTGAATCGGGAAAAAAAATGACTACGCATCAGCAAGGTTAGCGCTTCTTTCATCCGCAACGGCGGAACCGTAAAGCATCCCACCATCCGCAACGTCAGGGCTTGAATCGGAAACGACAACGCTTAAGGTTCGGAAAGGTTAGTCCTTTGGCAGCCGCAACGACGGAGTAACAGAGAGTGCATCCTTCCGCAACAATGGAATTTAAACGACTTAGATGATTAGAAAACATAAAGTTCTCCGCAGCCGCAATGACAGAAGCCTATGTCTTACGGGATCGGCGAAAACAACAAAGCGGGAATCGAAACATTAAAGCAATGATCGGGAGAGGAAGAAGCTTGTCGTCCGCAATGGCGAAAGAAGAAGTAATAAGAGTTCCAATGCAAAACCAAACAGCAGCCGATGCAAAAACCAACGGGTCGGAAAGAAAATCAAAGACAAACCGATTATCCATCCGCAACAGCAGGGCACTTAACCAAATAACTTCTGATCCAGGCATGCTTCAAATGCATTCAAAGGCAGCGATAAAGCTTGATCGAATAGTGGATTAATTCAAGTGCTAGAGGGAGAATCCAACAAGTGGTAAAACAATTCAATCATTAGAAAATCATTCTGAGAAATCATTATTAGACCAACTCAAAGAAGAAAATCAAACTAATCCAAACAAAGGAGGGTCCTAAAAAAAATTTGGAATTTTGGGAAATTGTTGCAGCTGCAACAACTCATACCATGCAAGAAGACTATGACAGCACAATAGACTTCTCAGCTCTTCTTTGAACATGTGTGGAAACATTATGGCCTCCAGACGACCATTATTTTCGACAAAGATGCTATATTTGTTATCACCTTTTGGAAAACTCCCTGGAAATAGCTCGACACGAGAATTTCTTTATCGAAAACCTTCCATCCACAAACAGACGGACATATAGAAGTCGTAGATCGCTTAGTTGTACAATTTCTTCACATGTACAACCACAAGCATCGTCGAACATGGGATGACAACCTTCCATACATACAACACAATTACAATCGTGCTCAACACAGCTCTATGCGAAAGAGTCCATTTGAAATATGTTATGGATTTCAACCCTCGGCTCCTATCGACTTAATTAGTTCCTTGACACAGTACAATGATGCTGACTTCGAAGGACGAGAAGTGGAGAAAGCATTGAAGTTCATAGATATACAACATCCAGAAGAAAGCACAAGAGATGTTGCAACAAGCGAATATAAAAGCTAATGCCCGACATGACAAGCATCGTATTCCTCATTCATTCCAAACTAGGGATTAGGTTTGGTTACATCTAAAGAAGGAGCACTCCATTGTTCCATACAGAAAGATGAAACCTTTGCGATATGGTCCATACAATATCCTTAAACAAATTGGAGAAAATGCTTTTCAACTCAACATTCTTGCATGCCTTGGCCTACATCCAGTTTTCAATGTAGATCTACTTTGACCATACCATGCACCATTGTTGGAACAGAATGACTTGCAGACAACAAAAGCCGAAGACATACATCCAGATGTTCAGGAACCTCTTCTTTATGACACCATTGTGGGACGATGCATACGCCATATAAGGACGAACTCCATTCCCTTGTTTCAAGTGGCTAAAGCTGGATTGCTTACCGCACAAGGAAAATGGCACTCTGCTACTGAAGTAGCCAACAAGTTTCCTCACCTAAACGAATACCCTGCTTGTGAGGGTATGTGGCTAAGAAAGTTACTTGTAGGGTTGTTTGAGTGTGAGCTAGAGGGTACAGTAGTTCACTGTAACAATCAGAGTGGCATCATGTTATCTAATAATCTAGTGTTCCATGACCGAATCAAACACATAGACAACAGTTTCCACTTCTTGAGAGATTGTGTTCAGAGGAGAACCATTCAGTTGGAGTACATATAGATAGATGAGCAGGTGGCAAACATTTTCACTAAGGCACTTTACAGACAAAGTTTTTTGAAGTTCATGGATAAGTTAGGGTTGCTACTGAATCCATTCCTCGTTAAGAGGGAGTGTTAAACTAGTAGCAACAAGGAAGGTCTTCCTGCATGCATGTGTTCTTGCATGCAGAAGACTTAAATCAGGAAACCAGTTGTATTTAATTTACTTTTACTAAGTTTACTTTGGAAATAAATTAAAGTGATCTAATTAACTTTAGTGAAACACCAGTTAAAGTGAAAGTGAAATTAGGGTTTTTGCTTTACCACTAGTTAAAGTGAAACTAAAATTAGGGTTTTCGCTTTACCTAAAGTTATAAAAGAGAGATCAATTGGTGGAGGGAACACACACACTTGTATTTTGATAGAGATAGGATACAGACAGGGAGAGAAATTCAGACAGAGGATTTATCTAAGAAGATGGAGGAGCGAGCAGCAGGATCACCGAACTTCATACAACTGGGTTGTACACTCACACAAGAGGGTGTTGAGGTTTAGATAGGATTTTCCCAGTGATTCTGTTGGGTATTTCATTCACCAGGTTTGGGTGAATTTGCAATGATTGTAAAAGTTCCATATTTTCTCATAATAAAATCTATATCTCACTATTGCACTGATTTTCCCATCTTAGGTTTTTCCAGGGGTTTCCATACCGAAAATAATAGTATCAATATTGTGATGTGATGTTGTGATTTATTTCTCAGTTTATATTCCACTGCATATTGTAAAATATATTCATGTGTGGTTATTAGTAGAGATTTTGTATGCATTGTTAGCCCTAGTTTGAATATTAAAGGAAAATTTACAATATGTTCATTCTTTATGGACAACCATGGGGGGTATTGTTATTGATCACCACTACAGGCCAAACAGTATAGGTGTTGTCTCGTTGGGAATATGGGTTGAGGCCCTCAATGGCTATGCTCAATATAAGATTGTGTACTTCAACCTTGAATTTATCAGGCCATGTATCCTCTATATGCTTCATGGCTATTGAATCTGTTGGGATTCACAATACTCCTTCCTCACTTTGATGCGATGCATACCATACCTGAAACATATCTAATTCCTTGCAATGAAAAATCCTTTGAATCCTTGGGATTATAGGCATGTGCCTCAATATCTTATGAGGAGGACCATGTTCTTTAGCATTGTTATTCGATTATGTGTACTTGTTATGTCCACATTTTGGACATATCTCTTTGTTTGCATATTCACCTCTATATAGAATACAATCATTGGGTCACACATGATATGATATGTACTCAACACCCAACATTGTCAACATTTCATTTGCATCCTTGCATATTCCATGCAAGACATTATCATTCAAAATTGCCTTATATTTGAATAACCTATAGTTAGTGAACAATGCAAATGTACAATGTCACTTAACATTTATAAAATCGACCATTTTCAATGATCATATTTGCATAACAAGATTCCTCATAATATAAGGTAGTTGATGGTCACTAACCTCAACATAGTTGATAAATTTGTGTTAGACATGCCATACTTTGCTTTCAAATTGTACAGTAACATTTCCATCCCCAACTGTGTAGAATTTAATCGTCAAGGTTCAAAGAGAGGTGTGGAATATGTCATTTTAAGGTTTTCGAAGAAGGCTTCAGTGATACAAGCACCATCCTGTAGCTCACTGTCTTGGAATGTATGAAACAACATTGCACCATGGCACTCCTTTGTCGTAATAACTCATCCATACCAACGTCCAATTCATTGCCTCCATTTCCAACATATGAAAAACTACTATCACTTTAGACATTCCTAATTGGTGAAGATGGACATAGTGGAAATTGAATAGGTGGTTGATTCAACCATGTTTGGTATGCTTCCTCTTTAAGTTGCACTCTTTTTTCAACCTTCTCTCAATTTGACATTGTATTGGGGCACAACGGAATATGGTAGGCAGGTCGCTCATCATCAGAATCCTAATTTAAAAACTATTGAACATTACATCGATGAAGTTAGTAAGCACAATACAATTGGTTTGATAAATTATTATTCAAAACAATTATTTCAAAAGCACAAGAATCATGTCCAATACAAAATGAGAAGCTACAAACAATTTATAAAATAAGCATTTAGGTTGAGCGATAAGTTAACATGAATTCCACATTAAATATAGAAATTAAAAATTGAGCAACACATATTCAAATTCAATTTATAAATTAAATTAACAGTTTATAAAACATAATTTCAAACTAAGCAATACATTAACATGTCTCCCATTGTATCCGCGAGATGTAGAATAGTTGGTGGCAGGGTATGGTTAATACACCCCCTAAGCTGAAAGGTCGTCGGTTCTAATCCCGTCGGATACCAAAAATTCAACCATGTTAAGGGTTGGTGAGGTCCATGCCGGGGGCGATCCCCGGGTGATTTTGACGGCTTAGATGCCCGTGGTTTGTGGTTACTTAGCCAATGGAAACCCTGCTAGTCAGGGGGGGTCCACCACTTTTCCAACAACAAAAAACATGTCTCCCATTGTAAATTGACAAATACAATAGGTCAATGTTTTTTGTCTTACGCCCCAATGGAATGTTTAAAGGTAATCCCAATGTGAGATGTATCTAACTAGTGATTGGTGGTCTACGAAAGTTGTAGCTTATTAACAATTCATCACCAAGAGATAGACTATGTATTGCATGTACAACAACAAACCTTGATGCTTTCCATTTCATAAAGAACTCCTAGTCATTGAAGTGTTCCTCAAATGAACAATTTGCAAAAAATAAAGAGCACCTAGAAACTATTTATGAACCCTACAATATTCCCATGAATGCGTCGATGACCATCTATATATAATAGGTTCTTCATGTTAAAGTTTCTATAAGCATAACCATTCATGCACATACTATACATGGAAATGTTATGCTTGTATTTAACAATTTTCAAGTAATCATACCGATTATAGATAGGACCGCAAATGGCATAAGTGCTACCGATTGTTTGGGAGGAACAAGTACATGTGAAAGGATAAACAACCCAAGATTTGCAACATCAATATTAGACTTCGCAATCATAAAATGATTACCACAAAAGGAGAATATGGTCCCAACATCAGGCACGGGTAGAGAAAACATCCAAGTGCCATACAAAAAGAAATTGTAAGAAGTTTGATATTTTCTTTGCAAATTCAAAGGAAGGGAGAAATCATTGCTACCCACCAACAATTGGACAAACATTAGTGTGTACTTGGACAATTTTGCCCTCAATTCATGCAAATTTTTGGATCTTCTAATAGAGATCGGTTGGGCTACATTCAAATCATACTTTGGATCACTAGAACTTTTAGTTGACTAAATGTAAGCAGAGAGGTTCATCAAATTAGGATGAGACATAGTTGTTTTGGCTTCCAACTTTACAAAAAAGAGCAAAGGGAAAAGTTCCTACGTGTCTTTTCTATATCAACTATTGGATTCTTTACTGCAGTAGGGGGTATTAGACCATCAAAATTGGGTAATCTATCATTGGTGTAATGGGTGACTGTGACACGCCGAGGGTTCTCCTTCAACCCTTAACATTTTGAACAACCAAAAACTAGGGGCGTCATAAAATATTTATGGCTCACAATGAATTACCATCGATGAGCCTAGATTATGACTTGAAGATGACATGTTACTATTTATGGGGTAAAGTGGATACCCATTTTCATTTATGAATTGCTTGCGGTATCTTGCTCCTGATAAGAGCTTACGATGTTTTGGAACCGTAGTAATATCTTGTGCATTCAAAATCGAACCTGAATCAGGATCCTGTAATAAAGAATAAATTGATATAATTATATATTCACATGGATAAGTAACATAAATTCAAATAAATAGTCAAAATATAAATAAAAATTGAACTTGCTAGGGATGGAAAGGGAGAGCTCGTGGAACTTTGAACATGATGGAATGAGATAGAATCTAAAGAATTGGCCATTTGGTACTACGAATTTTTATCCCTACATTTGAGACAAATAAATAATCAAAATACGTCTCTACAATCCTAAATTATTTTCAAGAACTATATTGCAATCTAACTTTCAATATAGTTTAGAAACCATTATGTTTGAACAAGGTGATCTATGAAATATTGTAATTGTTGTCATTGAACAATAGAATAAAATGAGATGAATATATAATTTTAGGTGGAAACATATAAACCTAGCATTAAATTTGTTTACCGGTGCGTCTATTTAAATATACATGCATTGGTGCACTCAAAGTTCATAAACACACCGATGCACAACAACTATAAACGCACCATGAAAATCATCTCCGCAAAAACTCTCATGAGAAAATATCTACTATAATTGGTAGCGGATATTTATGCATGCATTATACATAGTTGCTCCTACATGTGAGTTCCATAAATATGAACGCATCAGTACGTTACTCATAGAGGCGCACTGATAAACGAGAACTTTAACCCTCTGCTAAAGCTCTTGCAGTAGAAAATGTCCACTACATTTGGTAACAAATATTTATAGATGTATTTTTATAGCTATTTGCATTACGGTGCGTTGTTTAAATACAACTGAACTGGTGCACGCAATAAGTATACGCGAACAATCCTAATTTTTTGAAGTTGCAGGATGTCGATGCGTATTACGTAGTGATGCATTGGTGCTTTATAGAGTTGAGCACACAGAAATGCCAAAAGTTGTAAATTTTTAAAAAAGCACAAACTATTCAAACCCTAAAGTGAAAAATGGCGGAAATTTTAAGTTCGAAAAAATAATTCAAAAATGTCTTTAAAAGCAAAAAACCTAAACATTAATTCCTTCTTTTGCAAAAATTTTCAAGGGAGAGCTTTCAAACAGGGACTTACACAGGAGGTCTTTGGAGCATCTGGATTACTCTAAAGATCGATATTTGTCAAGTATGTTGAATGAGACAAAACCATGTGTAGTAAAAATTTCATGTAAATAATATTGTAGATGTTATTATATTATCTACAAATCAAGTAGATTTAGAAGAAAAAAAACTTCATGCGTACCTTCAATGTTGCAACCCTTCTCTTCTTTGTGCTTCTTTTTGTTTGTTGTGGCTGCAAAATTTTGGATTAGGGTTTAAATCCCTCTACTATTTCGCAAAATTATGATTTCACCTTTTGTGAGTTTAGATTTGTCAAATTTATGAATATATATAGAAATATTAGGGCAAGATAGGTTCATTATCTAGATCGAAACTATAAAGAATCGACCCTATTTTTTTTTTTAAATGCATCAAATTTGGTGTGTTTTGTTTTCCTAAGCGCATTGGTGCATGTGTCGTAATGCTGCACTGTTGTCGAGATATGACACAAAACGTTTTTTTTAGTTTTTTGTTTACGTTTGTATGTAATCAGTGCATTTATACAAAATAACGCTAATAATGGTGGAACAACGTACACAATGTAGTTTTGTTGTTATATCACACCTGTGTATGGCCAAAAAATGATTCTAGGACAAAGTACACAACCGGTATTGCTACGTTGTATAAATGCACCAGTGTGTTTATGTGACGAAACACACCAATGCGTCTATATATGTATACACACCGGTGCTCTAGAATTTATAAAACACATCTTTTTCAGAGTTGTTTTCTATTTTTGAAGGTCTGTAATTTGTTTGAATAATATTTTGATAGCTTCTCTATTTAATGGTCTAGGTTGTTTATTGATAAAAATGCATGGTATGAGTTCAATGAACAAAAATTTCAGTCAATGTGGTGGAAGCACGTCCAAGATTACGAAGAAGGCAAGTGGTGCTAATTAATTTTAGTATTGAGATTTAATTTATTTGAATTATTTGTAAATTTCACTGATATGTATTTGTTAATATGTGAAATGCAGAGCCAAAAAATGAGGGAGCTCGATAATATTCTTAGCAATCTAAGTCCAGAAGAGCGTAAAACATTGATGAAAGGTTGTAGAGGGATGAATCAGGTGAATAAAAAGAAATGAATATGAATTATTTCATTAAATTTGAGTAGTAATGTAGTTATGATTATTCACTAATATGTTTCAAATAATCTAATACACATATGTTGAATGTTATGTAGGGACTGACAACAACAGAAGTCAATGTCATCATAAGAAGAAAAAAATCATGGAAGATGCAAATGATGACCAATTGGTCCTTAGCTCATTTGGAGTGGTGTTGGAAGTTAATAGAAGGGGAAAATAATTTTCTAATACTATGAGGGATATAGTGGAAACAACGTACATATTTACTTTTCACTTACAATACAGAAATCAATCAAATCATATGTAAACTACAAGAGAAGTTCTCAAAGCAATGGTCAATGAGACTTGTCAGAATTGCAATATAAAAACCATACAACAACAAAAAAATCAGAAAATGTAATATTCCTATACATGCTTATGTGGAAATTATTTATTTGTATGACTACTACAAAATGTCATTCCTTCAATAATTTTAGTTCTACTTATTTTTCATATTAACATAAAAATTGATTAATGCAGTCATTTTACATTTCCAGGGATATTATGAAAATCCCAAAGGATGAATGAGGCGATATGTGAAATGCTCCAGTAGGGATGTCCAAAAAAGTATACAAGGAGATGGTCAAGGAAATAGACATAATTGCATCGCAAGAGGAGCCATCTCAACAACAACATGCTTCAAATGTATGAAATCATTGTTTCTTAGGATTATGTGAATCTTGTTAATTAATTCATCATTAAATATTCATTTTCAATTATTTTGTTAATGCAGAAAGAAAAGAAAATGGAACCCAATCAACACACAAGAGAGGACGATAGGGAAGAAAGGGGTTGATAGCAAAGTTTGTGAGTATTCATGGTTTCCTTATAAAAAATAATATTTTATAGTGGTTGTGATTTGTATATTTGAATTTTTTTTGTTTTCACTGCCAGTCCTTGTATGTCTTCAAACAGGTGTTAACATACAGAGAAAAACCATCAGATGAATTGACTAACATTGGGTTAAGCAAGGGTTGCAAGTATATGTTAGCGTATAAAAAAATAATTATGGATTTTGTAAGTATCCATATTTTTTTACTTCTGTCATTTTATAATTAATACAAATCATTTATATTAAATATATTATTAATTAATGTGATAGGGCATAAAACTTCTAGGAAACAAAGTATGGAACGGAGCCAACATAAGACTTCTTGATGGATGGCATGAGACATGGTTTTGAAGGAATGTGTATCATTCATGACTCACCTATTTCTATGCAAGTATGTCACTTTTCAATTTACATTCATATATACTATCTATTTTATTTCTCATTATTCTTGGCAATGTATATACACTCTATACACTTTATATTTAGGTTGACAGATGGAAGTTGAACTAGAACAGGAAAACAATCGAGCCAATCAACAAAACATTCAGTAAAATAACCCAAGTGATGCAAGTGGCTCGAGCACCAATAACAGTTCCAGCGAGGAATGACGATCCATATTTAATTTTGATTTTAATGCAAGCTATTGTAACTTGCTATATATTTTGAAATAACTATCTATGAAAATTAGACATTTTGTATAATAATGTACTCGACATACTGTCAAAATTAGAAAAATAGCGAATTACCAATAAATATAACAATTACATGCATGTTGACATTTTGATTATTGTTATCTCTATGTTGTGTTATTTTCAATGACAAAGTCAGTGTTATTGATGTATAATAAAATAAAAAATTTATTCAATTGCATTCTTCAGTATTATTGTCAAATGTTACATGTAAAATGGTAAATTGTTAATTAAATATATGGATGATTAAATATTACAATTGGTGTTTGCATCTATGATATTTCAATTTCAAATAAATAATGTAATATATATATGTAAGGGGAGGGGGCGCAATGTAGCTCTACGGCCAACAAAAAGAGGCAAAGGTGTGAAGGAGTTTTTTCCATTTTAAAACACAGCTTTACTTCTTCTGGTAGAAGCCTCGACCACAAGTCATTACCCCACAATGTATGATGATATGGTTGATTACGAGGTTGAGCCATTACAAGAGGTGATATTTAGAAAGATAGAGGATATACGAAGGGAGAGATTTGACATCACCCCCAACAAAGAATTGATGGCAGGCGTGCGGCCCGAAGGTTCACAATCATGCGAGCGTACGGGTAAGAAATCCAGCACAGGGAATGATGGTACCTCTGAGCCCCAGAAATCGAAAACCAAAGGGATGAGACCCAAAAGAGGGCATCCAAAATTGGCAGTAGAAAGAGACATTCAGATTACAGACATCCCGACATACCTGTATGGAGAAACCAGGTGACTCGGATCCACATTAAGGAAAACTCCAAAAGTATTTGGACTTATGCACACATCTCGATGTACGTGGGTTTAAGGGTAATATCTACGTATATACGCGAGAAAGGGATTAAGAGTCATGTACAACAAATAATATGTGTTTTTAGGGATGATCTTGGAAACATCAAAGGTACAAAAATGGTCCATGGGGTCCAAAGAGTCTGCAGAGGGACAAGGAAGGCCATAAAAGTGTGATCAACCATGTCGAGTAAAATTAGTTGTAATAGATGCCCCCTAATTTGTGAGGTCAGAGGGGTAACATGATGGTCAAAATACATTATAAATCCATCCCAGAAGTGGAGTGATGAAGAACCAGGTGGAAGAACCAGCCATCCATCAGTCTAGTACAATAATCAATCTCTGCATATGACTGCAAATACATATAGCAGTCCCAGATTCATAAGAGTACAATGGCCATGAATACTCTGGAAATATTGACATACTTTGTGCTCCAAAATGATTTACCGACATCCCAAAATTTCTCCTTTATATAATTAGTGTTTCTCAGGATCCTCCTCTTACAAGGGAGTTAAGCACGATGCAGTGTGAGAAATTATGATTGGGATGACCCCTGATTGTGATTTATTAGCACCGGAGATATTTCCAGGATTGTATTCGTATCTAGGGTCCTTTGAGGTATTGACTAGTGCACCCCTGGGGTACTAGTTATGCTTCCAGGCTTCAGTCTTTGTTACCCTTCCCATACGGTCAATCCCTCCTGTGACTGTCTACCTGAGCATTGATTATATCGAGGTGACCTTAGTTTCCTTACCTAGGTTATCGAGCGGGTATTTGCAGAGGTTATTCTGCAGGTGTCCTGGCCGGGTAGGGGTTGGACAACATAGTCACTATATGCGTTGAAGCTAAGGTTGTCCCCTTTGCTTGCTTCTTTGTCTATAAAATCAGCTATAAAATAAGCTTGGGAAGAACACAAAGTGCTCCAAGGGACAAAGGGATGCAAACTCAAGTACAAGCAAGCTATGGCCACAATGGACTATAGTTTTCTTGCTCTTCAATTCTATTACGGAGAAAACTTCCTATGGTTTGGGGTGTACCACAAGAGACACAGAAACCGCAGAAATCAATCCCTTCCTAATATGCAAGAGAAATAAAACATCTAACACTAAAGGATCTCGAATCATACCTTATTTCGGACGGTTGAAGCAGATCCCCGTTGAGTTTTTTCCAATCCCACTTTCTTTAGCAATTTACTCTCAAAAACAGTAAACAAGGCAAGCATGCTATACAATATAGTGTTAGGGCTACTCTAACATATATAATCAATAATGCATAAGCAATTAAGCACATCCATGGATTCAATATTCATTTAAATGTACATCATTGGACATGAAAAGATATTTCTATTAATAAAATCAGAGATTACATAAGTGACAACCTCTGTCAACACGTCTGCGAACCGGAGAAACCAAGTCTTCCACCTAGGCCTCCACCACCTCAATCCTCCATCTCTCAATAGCAATCTCACAAGAAAAGGAAATCTTGGGAAGAACACAAAGTTCTCCAAGGGAAAAAGGGGTGCAGATTCAAGTACAAGCAAGCTATGGCAACAATGGACTATAGTTTTCTTGCTCTTCAATTCCTCCTCTTCAATGTATCCAAGGGGTTCCTTATATAGTGCTTCAATGGGATAATGGAAGGTCAAATCCAAGCGATCTCGAGGCATATGGAAGGCCAAGAGACAAGTGACTCGAATCCACATCAAGGAAAACTCCAAAATTATTTGGACTTATGCACACATACCAATGTACGTGGGTTTAAGGGTAATATCCGCGTATATACGTGAGAAAGAGATTAAAAGTCGCGTACAGTAAATAATAGGTGTTTTTTGGGATGATCTTGGAAGCATCAAAGGTACAAAAATGGTCCATGGGTTCCAAAAGAGTCTACAGAGGGACAGGGAAGGCCATAAAAGTGTGATCAACCATGTGTGATGAAATCAGCTGTAACAGATTCCCCCTAATGTGTGAGGTCAGAGGGGTAACATGATGGCCGAAATACATTATAAATCCATCCCAGAAGTGGAGTGATGAAGAACCAGGTGGAAGAACCATNTCAATCTCTGCATATGACTACAAATACATATAGCAGTCCTAGATACATAAGAGTACAATCGCCATGAATAGGCATGATATACAAAATGTCACATGTGTGGTCATCACCACGTACAATATATAATAGATCAAAATCTCCATGATGAAGATATACAAAGGATCAAGATCTCCATAATGGCTGAAGATATCTGACATACACTAGAATCAAGTCATGAGAGCTGAAATCTCATGAACACTGGCACGATCAAGGAGGTAGCATATGTGGAATGCCACCAATCTGGAAAGCCTTCTACACAACCCACTTACTCTTCTTATTATGGCTTTGTAGTGCCTCCTAATCAAGGTACCCCACATCATAATGCTTCCATATAGCCCTCCATGGGTCAAATGGGAGGAGGTTATTATGGCCAAGGCCATGGTATTTATACCAATCAACCTTACATGAATCAAAACTACCAGGGAGCGTGGAATCAACTGGCTCAACCTAGGCTCCCTTTCCTTGCAAAATTGAACTTACCTAACTTGTTGAGATTGATGAATGATCCTGTGTCTCATAACCCGGCATGGCTGGCAGTCCCTACCAAGCTTCCTTTAGACATTCCCAAGTTCGAAGGTAAGGCTGGTGAAGATCCTGGTGAGCATGTCAGCACTTTCCACCTTTGGTGCTCTTCCAATTCCTTACATGATGATTCCATTTGTTTGAGGCAATTTCAATGCACCCTCATGGGTCCTGCGGCAAAATGGTATATAGAGTTACTGGGGGGGCTTACGCTATGTTTTATGATCTTGCTATGACTTTCCTTAATCATTTTCAGCTACTCGTACATTACGACGTCGGTACTGAACTCTTATTGACATTCCGACAAGACAAAGCCACACACATTTCGGATCATGTTCAAGAGTGGCATAAACAGAAATGGTTCATTAAAGCCTTTATACCACTATATTTTCTTTTTGAATGGTTCCTCAAATCATTGTTACCCTACATCACAAAGGATGTTTCTACATCTAGAGTTCAAAACGAGGAACAAGCTATCTTTAGGGCACAAGATTTGGATTTTATCTATGCTCAATCTAGACTTTTGTATGAGATTGTACCAAATGCTCCAAAGGGCACAAGAGTTGGATTTTATCTATGTTCAATCCGGACTTTTGTATGAGATTATACCAAACGCTCCAAGATCCAATTTCAACCCCAAGATCAAGCCTGGGCCACATGTCGATGGTATTGTTGGCTCTAATAGTACCAAACCTGTGGACTTGGTTACGAAACAAGTGAGCCAGTTATCGATTAACCAATCTGTGTCAGGACAAGCTATGACTTTTTCTAAACCTACCCAATCGATGAGTGTACTCTCCGTGCAATCGTCGAACCCGAAAGGCAACCAGCACCCTGGAAGGAATAAGAAAAAAGGAAAAAATAATCATAAGGGTGGGAACAAGAACGAAAATGCTAATAATAATGACAAGAACACTAATGCTGGGGGGAACAAGCAGTCTAAAGGTGAATTTTCCTTGTAAGTTGTACAAAGATAATCACCTCACTCACTTGTGCCCTCATATGGAAGATGCCTTGAATTTCATAGCACAAGGCCCAATTGTGTTTACTAATTCTTTACCCAATAATCAAAATATGAACTCGAGGACCGTTGATCCTGGTTATGCATCTAGCGGAAATCAAAATCCGTCGGAGGCCACTAGTGGTCACAGTTGCATCAACATGGTGCGTGCTACTAAAGTTGTGACTCGTGCGAAAGATTATGGTTCATCACAACTAGACCTTGGGAAAGAACGTTCCCCACCCAAGATCTTTTTGTGAATCGAAAAGCCTATGGATAAACCTAAAGGTCCTCCTCACATTACTAAGGGATTCTTATAGCGTTCGTGGCACAATACTAAGGACCGAGCCGCCCAAAACTATTCAGTTGTCAATGATTTGGGCCAAACTCCTTGTGCGATGTCAGCACTAGAAGTGCTTCAGACTTGTCCTCCGCAGAGGAAATCCTTGTTGTCTGCTCTTGGGGTTAGTGACGATAGCTCTTCTTCCATGATAAAATTTGAAACCATGGGAGTACATCCTTGCTTGCGTTACTATGTGTCTCTTTTGATTCATGTAGAGTGTCTTAACAACATCGTCATGCGTACTGTCATTGATGAAGGCATTGTTGCTTCCGTGATGTCTTTGTCTTGTTGGAAGGGCTTGGGTTCTCCCATGTTGTCTCAATCTGCCACCATGTTAACAGCTTTCGATGGTAGATCTGTTAGATTTTTAAGCTAGCATAACATTAGGATCTTTAACTGAGAGAACAACAAGCATAGCAATCAAACAAAAGAGACAATGAACACAATGTTTTTCCTCGGTGAAACCATAAATGGAGAAAACCCCACAACTTCCTCAGAGATAGAATCAGCACCAAAAGTAAAACCCAAAAACAGTAAGATGATCTCTCCACAGTAGTAACCTCTTTCTTCCTTGCCCCAGTGTCTTTCTCTTCCTCAGCTATGCGCTACAACTGAGTGTGAGTGAGTGTGTGATAAATAGAGAGGCTAGCTCTCTATTTATACTAATTCCCGACTTGGATAAACCCAACTAGGGACGACTTCACTAGGTGATTCTAATAACCCTAGTGCCCCGGAACTGCGGGGACTTTAACCCTTGATTAATAGGAGGGTTACCCACAATGACTTGACATGACTTGTTTACATTATAGAACCTCCTGATAGGAACATCGGGGCATGACATGACTCAAGTACATCCCAGAATAAACATCGGGTTACAATATATAAGGAATACAAGTGAATACATTATGAAGTTACAATTACATCAACACTCCCTCTTAACTAGGAAGGTATTCTCTCAACACAATTTTCATCACTAGTCTTCTTCTCTGGATCATCTCGTCATCTGCATCTTCAAGTCATATTCGTCTTCAAGTCATATTCATCTTTGGATCTGGATAATCACTCAATCTGTATCATCATCACTGGATCTGGATCATCACTCGATCTGGATCATCATCACTGGATATGGATCATCACTGGGCATCATCACTGGATCTGGATCATCACTCATTTTGGATCATCACTACTAGATCATCATCACTGGATCATCACGGGTGCTATCTCATGATTCTTCTCGTCATAGGAAGTTCTACAGAGCCAGCCCTTTTTCATGCTGGTTGTAGGCCTAGCCTCCATGTAGGTCTTCTTCAGCGCTTACATTCGACACCAAATCAGAATGGCCCGCCCAGCACTTACATCTGACCATGAGAGGAACACATCCAACACCATGTTAGAAAGGCATGCCCAGCACTCACATCTGATCATGCAAGAACCAATCCTATAATAATATCAGAAAGGCCCAGCACTCACATTTAGCCATGCGAGAACACATCCTGCAACCATGGTAAAAAGGCTTTGCACTTCCACCCATGCGAGAACACATCCTGCAACCATGATGGAAGAGCTCTGCACTTACATCACCCATGTGGGAACACATCTTGCAACCATGATGGAAGGGCCCTGCACTTACATCCACCCATGCGGGAACACATCCTGCAACCATGATGGAAGGGCCCTGCACTTACATCCACCCATGCGTGAACACATCCTGCAACCATGATGGAAGGGCTCTGCACTTACATCCACCCATGCAGGAACACATCCTGCAACCATGATGGAAGGGCTCTGCACTTACATCCACCCATGTGGGAACACATCCTACAACCATGATGGAAAGGCTCTCAACCCCAAGTTGAGGGTTCCTGGTAACTGACCAGGTGCCTCCATTCTCCAAGAGAATGGCAACAACCCTTATATCTAATCAAGTGGGAACACATCCCTCAATCACATCAAAATGGCCATGTGCTCACATCTGATCATGTAGGAACACATCCTACAGTCATATCAGAATGGCCCTCAGTCCCAGACCAAGTATTCCTGGTAACTGACCAGGCACCTCCATTCCAAGAATGGCAATATCCCTTATATCTGATCATGTAGGAACCAATCCTACAGTCATATCAGAATGGCTCAGCACTCATATCTGACATGGAAGGAACCAATCCTCTCACCATGATAGAATGACTCGGCCCTTACATCTGACCATGGAAGGAACCAATCCTCTCACCATGTCAGAATGGCTCACGAACTCATCACTTCCCCTTGGCAGGAACCTCGATCTGGAGAACACCAAGCTTCTCCCTGAAGTACTCAAACTTCACTCTGGCTAATGGCTTCATCAACACATCAGCTATCTATTCATTCATCGCAACATACTGGAGCTTCACTGCTCCCCTCTACACCATATCCCTGATATAGTGATATTTGATCTCAATATGCTTTGACTTGCCATGGAACACCAGGTTCTCTGATAACTTCACACAACTCTGGTTGTCGCAATATATACAAGTAGCATCTAACTGGAGATCAAATAAATCAAACAGTAACTTCCTCAGCCATACTACCTCACAACTAGCTGAACAAGCTGCAACATACTCTGCTTCAGCTGTACTCAGTGCCACTCAAGATTGCTTCCTACTAAACCAAGATATCACACCTAATCCCATACTGAAGCAACACCCTGAAGTGCTCCTCCTATCGATGGCACTTCCTACCCAATCTGAATAAACATAACCCTCCAAGTTAATCTTCTGATTCGCATCATACTTGAGCCCATAATCAACTGTACCCCTCAGGTACCTTAGAATATGCTTTGTGTTAGGATTATTAATCCTCCCTTGTCCAAATTTGGTCATATGTCTAAATCAGGAGTCATGTCTAAATCGGGAGTCCATCCAGTCTATTTATAGTCATTAGCACCATTGGGTCCACTTGGCCTAATTGGGGCACATGTTTTAGTTACTAAAGTGTGGGGAACACTAATTAAGGATTATTGCCCCTGATTGCACTTAATTGCATTAGTTTAGGAGCCTCCTGGACCAATCCCTACAATTTAGGAAGCCACTAGGAGTGCTGAAACCAACCAAGGTCAGTTCAGTTCAGTTGATGACTAGTTAATCTAAGTTAGGAGTCAGTTATATTCAGTTCTAGTCTTCTACATTCAGTTAGCGCTAGGTTTGCTTGACTACACTCAGGAGGGGCGCATTTCTCACCTACCACAGTCAGTTAGCCTTAGTCAACACTAAATGTAACACTTGAGTTGTGTTTTATAGCTCTGATGAACTCCGGTTATGGTTTAGACAAGGTCAGTTAACTATTGAGTCCTCTGATAGTGATTTAGACAAGGTATTAGTTACCTACAGTCAAGTAGAGTATATCAATTCAAATTCCCTCATGTGGATTCGAATTTCATGTGGCTATTAAATCCATTATACTTCATTGTAATTATTATATGATTACTTTTTTATTAATGAAAGCATTCACAGCTGTAAGCCACTTTTGCACTATTTCATTCTTCAATTGCTGAGTAAATTGTGTGATCTACTTTGTGAGTTGTGTGTTTGTCTAGAGATCTATGTGCTCAATTTAATATGGTATTAGAGCCTTGGTGGACAAGACACCTCTCCTCCTGAGATCTCCTGTCGGATCATTCTTTTTTAGCAAATTGCTCCTTCCAGTACTGCACCAGAAGCGGAGAATTTACCACTTAATATCCCAAGTCAGGAAATTGTTGATCAAGCTTGCTTGATCAACTATGCTAGGTGTGAAGGAAATTCCAAAAGTGCAGACTGTCGACCTTACTTTGTATGTTTGATTGTGTGACAGGTTATCAGTTTTTTCTTACAGCATTCGCTACAAGCAGCCCTTCCTTCTCACTGCATTCGCTACAGTAGATTTGTTCTTCTTACTACATTCAAAATGGCTCATCCAATGGAGCTTCTCACTCCCTTCAAATATCACCAGTGGAAGGGAGACATGGTGGTAATGCTCCACACCAAGCAACTCTTCAAACTCATAGAAGAAATAGAGGAAGAGCCAGATTCAGATAAAGACAAAGCTAAGTACATGAACAGGCTTGATGAAGCCCATGGACACTTGCTCTCCTAAGTCTCTAAATATCTTTGGTTCCACATACAAGAATTGGAGACTCCCAAGGAGGTTTGGGACAAGCTTGCCTCCTTATTTGATAAGCAAGATGAGATGAGGATCCATCAGCTAGAAAATGATCTGATTACTATCAATCCATCCAATTTCGAATCTCTAAATGAATTCTTCACAAAGTTCAAGAACCTGATATATCAGTTGAAGCAATGCAAAGTGGGGAAGGATGAAGATCAGCTCATCCTTTCCATTCTCACAAATCTCAATGCAGACTACTCAGTCTTTGTATCCACCTTCCTAACAGTAAGGCTCACTACTCCAAATCGGATGATGCCCACTCTTAATGCCTTCATCCAATCTCTTATTTATGAGAATGATAAATTGATCCAAATGGGGATCATTCGATCTCCCAAAGATCTAGCTCTAGTTGCAAGAGGAGATAAGGTAGTGAATGTCAAAGGGAAGCAAAGAGATAAGTCCCCTCTGAAGAAAGAGCAGTCAAAAGAACCTTCAAGTTCGAAGAGAAGCAAGAAGAATGGGAAAGGCAAGGTCCTCTGCTCTTATTGTGGAAGGGGCTTTCATTAAGAAAGCTCCTGTATGAGAAGACAACTTGATGAAATGGCTCTTCTTTTGAAGAAACATAATATTTTTGTACCTACTAGCGCAAGGAAGGATGACTCTGAAGAAGAAGAAGATGAAGAATACCAAAGGAAAGGCCATGCACTGAAGGCTTGCTGCACATCATCACATGTCTTCCTCATTGATTTTGGAGCTTCCAACCATATGGCTGCATCCAAAGAATCATTCTCTTCTTTTCAATCCTTTGATGGTCCTAGTATATAGATGGGAAATAACAGTAAAGTCAAACTAAAGGGGAAGGGCTCTGTCAAACTTGAACATGGAAGGTTCAAAGATGTGCTATTTGTTCCCTCCCTAGCTTCAAACCTATTATCTGTCTATCAGATGACCCATACTGGATCTCCAAAGCGAGTGATCTTTGGTCCTGACTTAGTGGAGATCACAGATATCTATACTGGGAGAATCATAGCAAAGGGTACTGCAAATCATGCTTCAAAAGCATATGAGTTCTCACATTTCATGCCTCCTTCAGAACCAGTGCACTCTCAGTAGCCACTTGCAAGGGAAGGTAAAATCATTGCATCTACTTATTTTACAGCTTCTACTAGTATTGCAGATCCATCTTTATCAATTTATGAGATTGAGATTTAGGGTGACTCAGATCTAGATTCAGTCCCTACTTCCAAACTGGAAACTAGGAAGATGACTAGAAACTCACCTTACACTCAGAAAGGAAATACCCTTGCGCTATGCCATGCAATCTTACCTCCTTCAGGAAGATGCAACAGACTCCCTATAAGATGCTATATGGCAAGGGCTCAGACTCACTACATTTAGAAGAATGGATATTATCATACACCTCTTCATTCAGCAAGAGACAAAGGTTACATTCCTCCTTCCTCCCATCATCAATTTTGGAGAAGAAGGAGAATTCTACATGCCAGGCCCCAGAATACCTGTGCACAGCACACCATGCATGCTACTTCACTACCTCACAGAGATGAAGATTGCAACAACATATTTTCAAGTTTTTCAAACTTGAGACCTGATTCTACCTACTTAGATAGAGGGGGGGCTTTTCTCCCATGTGATTTTTGCCCCAAATCCTTGTATTAAGCGGTTACTTTATTTTTACTTGATGTAATGGGTGACCTATGGTCTTAATTACTAGGGCCCACAAATTGTCCAAGTTAGCATTCAGGGCGGGTGTTAGGATTATTAATCCTCCCTTGTCCAAATTTGGTCATATGTCTAAATCAGGAGTCATGTCTAAATCGAGAGTCCATCCAGTCTATTTATAGTCAGTATCACCATTGGGTCCACTTGGCCTAATTGGGGCACATGTTTCAGTTGCTAAAGTGTGGGGAACACTAATTAAGGCTCACTGCCACTTATTGCACTTAATTGCATCAATTTAGGAGCCTCCTAGACCAATCCCTACAATTTAGGAAGCCACTGGGAATGTCGAAACCAACCAAGGTCAGTTCAGTTCAGTTGATGACTAGTTAAGCTAAGTTAGGAGTCAGTTACATTCAGTTCTAGTCCTCTACATTCAGTTAGCGCTAGGATTACTTGAATGCACTCAAGAGGGGCACATTTCTCACCTACCGCAGTAAATTAGCCTTAGTCAACACTAAATGGAAATTTTGAGTTGTGTTTTAGAGCTCCAATGAACTCTGGTTATGGTTTAGACAAGGTCAGTTAACTATTGAGTCCTCCGATAGTGATTTAGACAAGGTCTTAGTTGCCTACAGTCAAGTAGAGTCTATCAATTCGAATTTCCTCATGTGGATTCGAATTTCATGTGGCTATTAAAGCCATTATACTTCATTGTAATTATTATCTCATTACTTTTTTATTAATGAAAGCATTCACAGCTGCAAGCCATTTTTGCATTGTTTCATTCTTCAATTGCTAAGTAAATTGTGTGATCAGCTTTGTGATTTGTGTGTTTGTCTACAGATCTATGTCTGTTCATCCATCACAACATACCGGAGCTTCACTGCTCCCCTCTGCACCATATCCCTGATATAGTGATATTTGATCTCAATATGCTTCGACTTGTCATGGAACACCGGGTTCTCTGACAACTTCACACAACTCTGGTTGTCACAATATATACAAGTAGCATCTAATTGGAGATCAAATAAATCAGATAGTAACTTCCTCAACCATACTACCTCACAACTAGCTGAACAAGCTGCGACATACTCTACTTCAACTATACTCAGTGCCACTCGGGATTGCTTCCTGCTAAACCAAGAGATCACACCTGATCCCATACTGAAGCAGCACCCTAAAGTGCTCCTCCTATCGATGGCACTTCCTGCCCAATCTGAATCAACATAACCCTCTAGGTTAATCTTTTGATTCGCATCATACTTGAGCCCATAATCAACTGTACCTCTCAGGTACCTCAGAATATGCTTTGCAGCAATCAAGTGAACATGTCTCAGATCTGTCAAGAACTGGCTCAAGGTGTTCACATCAAAGAAAATATATGGTCTCGTGTTCGTCAGGTACATCAAGGACCCAATCATCTGACAATACATCGTAGCATCAATTGTCTCTGATGAAGCATCACTCAATAGATTCAGGTTTGATGCCATAGGTGTGGCCATAGCCTTGCAGTCCATCATCCCAAACTTCTTCAGGATCTCTATTGTATATTTCCCTTGTCCTAGGGAAATTCCATCTGCATTCTACCACACCTCCATGCCTAGAAAATGGTGCATCATTCTCAATTCCTTCATTTTGAACTCGGGAGCAAGCTTCCTCTTCATATCAGCAATCAACCCATCCATACCTGTTACAAACAAATAATATACATACAGTAGGAGCATCATTGGGTTGCCATCTTCAACCTTGTAGTAAAGGTTGGAATCTGCTTTTCTCTTAGTAAAGCCCAAACTGGATAGAAAGCTATCAATTCTGTTGTACCAAGTCCTGGGTGCCTGTTTTAAACCGTACAGGGATTTCTTCAATCTGCACACATGAGACTCCCTGCCATGTGTCTCAAAACCAAGTGGTTGTTCTACATACACTTCCTCTTCCACTACACCATTCAATAAAGCAATCTTGACATACATTTGGTGTATCTTCCATTTCATCACTACATCTAGAGCAAGTACTGATCTTATGGAAGTGTATCTGGCTACAGGTGCAAAAGTTTCTTCATAGTCTATTCCTTCTTTATGGGAGAAAGCACGAGCAACAAATCTTGCTTTATATTTTTCTATGCTACCGTCTGCAGCATGCTTGATCTTGTAGATCCATTTGGAATTTACAACTGACTTCCCTTCTGGACTTGGGACAACATCCCAAACATCATTCTTCATGATCGATTGATACTCTTCGATCATAGCATCCTTCCATTCTTTTTGTTCTACCGCTTCTTCATAATTGGAAGGTTCTTTATCGATGAAATCACATAGTAGTGCTACATATCCAGAGCAGGATCTGGTCCTCTTTCTTTCTTTGTGATTCTCTTCTAGAGCCCCATACCTTTCCACACCTTGGATAGCTTCTCATACCCAAGCAGGTTTTCTCTTGTGAGGATTCTTCTCCTGCGGTGGATCTACAGGTTCTTGTGGTTCTTCAAATTCTCGATCTTCTTCTTGAAATTCTTCATTCATGGTTGTGTCATGAATTCTGGGTGCTTTCGCCTCTTCAAGAACTTCAGCAGGTCTCTTTCTGGATTTGTTGTAAGCTGTGTCTTCATCAAATGTCACATCCCTGCTGATGTCAATCTTCTTGATTCCTGGGAATTATATTCTGTAAGACTTTGAGCTTTCAGAGTATCCCACAAATATACCCTTCTTTCCTAAAGGATCTAATTTTGTCCTTTTCTCTTTTGGAATATGTATGTACACTAGACAGTCAAATACTCTAAGATGGCTAACTTCTGGTTTCTTGCCGAAGAAGACTTCTTCAGGAGTCTTGTTCTCGAGTACTCTGTGTGGAGTACAGTTCTGTACATACACTGCTGTTCTGGCAGCTTCTGCCCATACGTGCATAGGAAGATATTGATCATGAAGCATTGCTCTTGCAGCTTCCATGATGGTTATATTCTTCCTTTCTACAATCCCATTCTGTTGTGGATTGTATGGAGTGGACAACTCCCTCTTAATCCCTGAGTCTTTGCATAACTCTTTGAATTCATTTGATGCGAATTCTCTGCCATTATCTTATCGAAAGGTCTTGATCTTCTTTTCAGTGTGGTTCTCGATCAAGGCTTTGAATTCCTTGAACTTGTTGAATACTTCATCTTTGTTCTTCATGAAGTAAATCCATGTCTTCCTGGAAAATTCATCAATAAAAGAAACATAATACACATACCCGCTTAGTGAGCTTGATGACATTGGTTCGCACACATCGGAGTGGATGATTTCCAAGATTCCTTTTTCTTTTCTCTCGCTACTTGGAAATGTCTTCTTTTTGTTCTTTCCTTTCGCACATCCTTTGCATACCCCATCATGTTTTGCTTGAATTTCTGGAAGACCTTCAATAGCTTTGCTTGCAATTGGTAGTGCTCTGTAATGCACATGTGCAAGCCTTCTATGCCAAAGTTCATTTGGCTCTACTGTGTCATGGACCAAGGCTTGTTATGGATGTCCCTTCAATTTGTACAATCCTCCTTCTTGTTCTCCAATCACTACTGCATCATCAATAGTCTTTCCTTTTGGCCACATGATGACTTGACCATCTATAAATGCAACCCTCATTCCTTTTGCATCTAATGCAGATATGGATAGAATTTTCTTCTTTAGTCCTGGTACAAACAATACTTCCTTCATTGTCATAAACTTTCCAGATTCTAGCTTGTAGGAGGATTCCCCACTACCTTTTATTGGATACTGGTAGTCAGCTCCTACCTTCACCTTATAAGGTGATTCATGTTCTAAACATTTCACAAAGAATTCCTTGAATACTGTCATATGCTTGGAAGCCCCACTATCTATAAGCCAATTGTTGCTTCCATGAGTAATGTTTCTCATAAGAGCGGAAATGAAAACATATTCTTCATCACTGGAAGAGTCTTCACTTTCATATTTGGTTCTCTTCTTGGAAGGTTCATCATCCTCTGTAGCACGAGCATGATGTCTTCTCTTGTTTCCCTTCTTCTTGTGAGAGACGTTTTTGTTTCTAGGACATTCTCTAGCACAGTGCCCTTTGTCGTCACATGTATAGCATCTTAGTTTAGATAGGTCCTTTCTAATGTTATCTTTATGGTGAAAGTTCTTACCTCTGGAGTGATGAGAATTTCTTCTGCCTTTCTTGGAGTGAAATGTGAGCTTGATATTCACTTCCCATATTTTCTTCTCGAGTTGCTATTCAAGCTTCTTCTTGAGAGCACTCTTCCCATAGTCTGTTGAACTTGACTAACTTCTTTCTGGCACAAATTCCTTGAATAAATGAGTACCATGATCTAGGGAGACCATTCAAGTTGGTCATCACAATCTCTACATTTTCCATTTCTTCATCTACTACTTCCAGTTGTTCCTTGATCTGAGAGACCCTTGTAAAGTAAGACTGGATGGTCTCTACATTCTGGATCTTTACATTCTTCAGTTGGTTTCTCAGATTCATCTTCCGGTTTATGTTCTTCCCTTCAAACAATTTGGTTAGGGCATCAAACATAGCTTTAGGTGTCTTTAGGGAGGACACCTATGGTATGAGGTGATCCTTGATAGAATCATCAATGATTCTCTTTGCCATAACCATCTTCTTCTTATGTAAGGCCTTAGCCTCATCTCCCTCTGGAACTGGAACCTCCTCAATGAAATAGGAGTCCAACTCATTTTCTTCTAGGACCAGGGAGATCCTATGCTTCCAGGATCGAAAGTTATCATCTCCCTCAAGCTTTTCATCAATCTTGGTATGATGAGACATCTTAAATGAGAGCCTCAAATGGAAATACCAAAGATTTAGATCTTACCAGGTCAAGATGTCGGATCTAGATTTGGAGCTGAAATCCTACAATGCTAATTCAGGAGCAGATTAGGGTTTTGCTTTTCCGGAGTTCTGTCCAACCAAATGCTTTGAATTTGATTCCTAAATTTGATTTTGAGGAGGAGATTAATACATGCCTGGGCTCACTGAAAAAATTCCACTTTTGTGAAAAGCCCTAATTTTCGGCAGTAGTGTCGAGTCCAAACCTGAAAAACCTCATAATTGGATTCTGCTTCGATAGAAAGATGCGCCCTAGGGAGGAGAGTTATTCCAACCTTCTTTTGCTGAAAATCTATGGATAGACATCCACAAAGTAGGAAGCCCTAGTTCCTGCAGCTGCACAGTGTCTTCTTCTCAGGTTAGCTCTGATACCATGTTAGATTTTTAACATTAAGCTAGCATAACATTAGGATCTTTAACTGAGAGAACAACAAGCACATCAATCAAACATAAGAGACAATGAACACAGTGTTTTTCCTCGGGGAAACCATAAATGGAGAAAACCCCGCAACTTCCTCAGAGATAGAATCAGCACCAAAAGTAAAACCCCAAAACAGTAAGATGATCTCCCGACAGCAGTAACCTCTTTCTTCCTTGCCCCAGTGTCTTTCTCATCCTCAGCTATGCGCTCTCTATTTATACTAATTCCCGACTTGACTAAACCCAACTAGGGCCGACTTCATTAGGTGAGTCTAATAACCCTAGTGCCCCGGAACTGAGGGGACTTTAACCCTTGATCAATAGGAGGGTTACCCACAATGACTTGACATGACTTGTTTACATTATAGAACCTCCCGATAGGAACATCGGGGCATGACATGACTCAAGTACATCCCAGAATAAACATCGGGTTACAATATATAAGAAATAAAAGTGAATACATTCCAAAGTTACAATTACATCAACAATATCATTTCAGTCGCACGAGATTCTTCCTTCTCTAGAGGTCCAATTGGGAGGGAAGACCGTCGCAATCGAGGTTGAGGTGGTTGATGCGCCCCTTGACTACAATCTTTTACTGGGTAGGAATTGGATGTATAGTATGCAAGCCGTAGATTCTTACCTCTTTCGAGTGATATGCTTTCCGTTTAATGGGAAGATTGTTACGATTGATCAAAATTCATTCCATAATCCAAGTCTTAATGCATCATCGGGAGCTTCTATCCCGATTATCGATCATTCTGAGCTGGCAACTGGGAGTGTGGGCATGGGTATGTATCCTTCTCTTATGGGAACCTTTAGTTGTCCTGCGCCCATTCTTATGATTGGGTCTAGCTTTGGTGGGGCTTCATCCTCGTCAAATTCGGTGTCTTTTCGCACTACCCATATGGAAGATCCTTAGATTCTTCCTTCATCGAGTACTTCGAGAGTGCATGTTGAGACAGATGTGTCATTGCTTGCAATAATGGTGGCATGTCAATTGAATCTAGATCAGGTTGCAGAGCCTAGTCCTTCCTCTTCGTGGATGGAGGAGGAGGACTCGTATGTGCTACCTGCATGGGCAGTGAAGTCATCTCACTCACATGATTGCCTCGATGATGTTTTTCCATCGGATGAAGCTATTCTTGAGGCCATGTCTGGGGTTGAGCAACCTTGGGAAGAGTTGCATCATCGATCATATTTTCTTCCTAAGCTCTATCATATGGAGAGTGATGACTTTAGGGAGATTCTTAGTGAGAAGATCAGTAGCCCCGTGGTCCCATTAAGCTCTCCTGGTTAGATGGCTTACGGGAACATGGTTAATTTGTCACCAACAATTCCTATCAATATTTCTCATGATCCTAGCAAGGTTGAGAATATCTACATTGGGGCGGGTTGTTCCCCCGATGAGACCAAGGAGTTTAAAGAGTTTCGCGGCATTTTCGCATGGTCATATGAAGAAATGCCAAGTATAGACCCTCGTATTGTCGAACATGAGATCAAAACATATCCGGATGCAAACCGGTTTGACAACGTTTGCGTGCAGTGAATCCTAGAAAAGCACCTGCCATTAAAGTTGATATAGAGAAACTAATTAAAGCTGATTTTATATATCCCGTTCCCTTGATGGAGTGGGTTTCAAATCTCATTCCGGTGGATAAGAAGCAGGGAGCGATCTAAATATGCGTTGATTTCCATGACTTAAATCGCGCCTGCCCTAAGGATAATTTCCCCACACCATTTATTGATCAGATTTTGGTTGAGTGTGCGGGAAGTGAGGTATTTTCCTTTATGGATGGTTTTTCTGGATATAATCATATTCAGATTAAGCCGGAGGATCAACACAAGACCGCATTTATTTTTCCTTGGGGTACTTTTGCATATCGAAATATGCCCTTTGACCTTAAAAACATCGGAGCTACATTTCAGTGGGCCATGACCTTAATATTTCATGATCTTAAAACTATTATCGAAGTATATTTGGATGATCTCGCTACTCACTCTCATTTTAGAGTGCGTCATCCATATCATTTGAGATTAGTGTTCGAAAGATGTCATCATTATCAAGTTCGTTTAAATCCTCATAAGTGCATCTTTTGTGTGACTGTTGGTCGCTTACTAGGATTCATTGTATCAAAGGAGGGTATAAGAGTTGATCCCTTAAAGGTTGAGGTAATACTTCAATTGTCTCCCCCGCGTAATATTACACACCTTCAATGTTTACAAGGCATGGCTAACTTCTTGCGAACATTCGTGGTTAATTTTGCCAACTTGACTAAAGGATTTATGCTTCTTTTGCAGAAGGACACCCCTTTCTAATGGGATGAGCGAGCCCAGGAGTCTTTCGATGCACTTAAGTGATCCTTAGCAATGGCCCCCATGCTTAGTCCTCTAGACTATAGCCGTGAATTCTTGATTTATGTGGCCGCGTCTCAGGAGATAGTTGGTATGGTTTTGGTTCAAGAGGATGAGTAGCTCCATGAGCATGTCATATATGATTTGAGCCGAAACCTTATAGTTGCGAAACTTTGTTATTCCCATGTGGAGAAGCTTGCCTTGGCCACCGCTCATGCAGTTTAGCTTCTGAGACATAACATTCTCCTTCGCCAAACTTTTTTCATAGCTCATATAAATCCATTTCAATTTGTCCTCGCCAGAAGGATGATTGGGGGGGAATATAATAAATGGATTGTCAATTTGCAAGAGTTTGATCTCGAATTCGTTTCGGCAAAATCAAAGAAATCGTTAATCTTTGCGGAGTTTATATCCGATTTTCCAAATTTGGAGGAGGAGGAGATTTATGAGGATTCTTTTGTCGATGAACATATATTCCTCATCTCAACTATGGAACCTTGGTACGAGGATATCATCGTGTATTTACAAACATTGAAGGACCCTACTCACCTTTCATGGGATGAGCAGAGACGACTACGTCATGTAGCAAAGAACTACCTTATAGTGGATAACACTTTGTACCACTGTGGGGTAGATTCCATTTTGTGTCGTTGTTTAACCCATGATGAGGCTGAGGTTGTGCTAAATGATTTCTATGGAGGGGCATGTGGTGGTCATTTATCTAGGATTTCTATAGCCCAAAAAATGTTGAGAGCAGGCTATTTTTGGCCATCCATCTTCAAAGATTGCGTTAATGTGGTCAAGAAGTGCCACCCTTGCCAGGTGTTTGCACATAATATGCGCTCGCGTCTAGCCCCGTTACATCCTATTGTCACCGTCAGTCCCTTCACCAAGTGGGGGCTTGATTTTATGGATTGCAACCAAGCTTCGGCTGGGGGGCATCATCATATTATTGTGGTTGTCGATTACTTCATGAAATGGGCAGAGGCTATGCGCACAATTAAATCCGATGGTGAGACAGCTGCACATTTCATTTTCAACCAGATTATCACCCGATTCGGCATTCCGAAAGAGCTTGTCACTGACCACGGTAGGCACTTTCAAAATAAAATGATGGAAGAATTGGATTCCAAGTTAGGATATAAGTAAGATCACTCCTCTTCTTATTACCCTCAGGCGAATGGATAGATTTAAGTAGTGAACAAGTCACTTATGTTTGTTCTCCAACGAACCATCACACAAAGCAAATATAATTGGCATATCATGTTGTATCCTGCTTTGTGGGCCTATAGAACCGTGGTTAAGACTGCCACCATTTTTTCTCCCTATCAGCTTGTGCATGGGGCGGAGTCTATTTTACTGGTTGAATGTGAAATCCCTTCTATGAAGCTAGTTGTAGAGATTTCACCTGACACTTCTGCATTGGAAGAGAATTTGGTCCACTTAGAGCAGCTTGATGACCAGGGCCGAGATGCATTAGTGGCTCTAGAGGTTAACAAGTGTCGCATCAAGGTCCAATATGATAATTCTATCCATCCGAGGAAGTTTAGTGAAGGTGAATTGGTCCGTTTGTGGGATCAAGCTAAAGAACCCTGGGGGGCAGGGAAATTTAACTCCATGTGGCATGGTCCTTACGTGGTTAAACGAGTCTTAGAGAAAGGTGCCTATGATCTGGTTGATTATGAAGGGACAACCTTGGTGGAGCCTAGAAATGGGCTATATCTCAAAAAATACTATGCATGATCTTCAGCCAAGGCTTATTTTTGTATATTATTGTACAGTTTTGCATTGCATAGTTAGGTTTTCTTATGGTGATCAGGTTTGTTGATTAGCTTTTGTTTCTTATGGAAGATGTCAATTGAGTCTTCCATTTTCATAGGATTCGTTGATGGTGCTATCCACCACACTCAAAACTCAGCTTCGGCTGCTTGGGTGATCTATACTCCTATGGGTCAAGTATTGTCTTCAGGAGGCGTATGTTTACAGCCTTCTTCAAACAATGTTTCTGAATATAGTTCCGTCATTGAGTTATTGCGTGATGCCATTTCACATGGTGTTCATTCGCTTGAGATATTTCTTGATTTGCAGTTAGTGGTTTCACAGCTTAATGGCTTGTATTGCATTAGGGATCCGACATTGTTACGAAGATTCTTATGTGTTAGATTGCTAGAACGACGATTTGAGAGTATAACATACATTCATGTTCCAAGAATTTTTAATCAAGTTGCTTACTCATATGCTAACTATGTGTTAGATTGGCATTTGTTTCATAGACCATAAGAATATCACAAACACACATTTTACACACATGTAAATATAATAAAAATCGATTATCATAAAAAAAATCATTAACTTCAAAAAGTGATGTCATAATACATAAGTTTCATATACAAAATTAGGGCTTCCAAGCCACCAAAATATATTACACAGTCTTAAAAAAATGAATACACTCAGGTCTCTAAGCCTGAGGTGGACGAGGATTCTGATCATGATAGAACACTATAGCTCTAGCTAGCTCGTGAAATAGTTGAACCCATGCTCGTGGTACACCAACCACCTGGTGCTGCATGGCCTAAGGCAAGTCCTCGATTTGCACCATGGGTACCCTATGTGTCAAACAAACAAAGTTCGTGTGGATGCTTTAGAGCGTCCGCTCCACATCTGCACCCATAATGTCAACACCTCTTCCCCTTCGTCGATGACGAGGAAATCCATCTGGGCGTCATGGTCCTACATCTGCATATACATGACAGATTGTCACTATGTGTCGTCGCACCAAAAACATGTCTTTTGAGTTCATATATCAAAAAACACAAAAAAAAAAATCAAAACTTAAAAGTGGGTTTGGGATTCTTTACCTATGTCACCATAAGCTGCTCCTGGTGGTAGGGGAATATCTAGGTCTCCGCGGAAGTCTATCCTTACATAGGGGTAGTCATCTATGGCGACAATCTGTCTCTGCCACCATGGAAACAAATCTGTTGGGTAGGGGTTAGCCACCCTACCACTGCCAAGTCTACGCATGGCATTCACTCAACATCGCTAGGATGGATCCTGGACTCCATGTGGAGCAATGTCTGCCCTAGGGCTTAGACCTGGCACCTGCTCAAAGAAAAATGTGCTCAGTATACTGCTGAACCCAAAGTTCCATACTCTACCCATCTTCTAGTCACTGAGTTATTGTTTCATGTTGCTCAGTAGCGTAGTACTCCAATCATACACTGCAGGTCACATGCACTCTACCACATAGAACATCATTGGCCATGAGGCTTGGTAGAGTGAAGCCAAACCTACAATCCTACCTAGTGCCAAAAGTATGGCCTTCAGCCCCAGAATCTGAATAGAGTTTGTCAGGATTTGACTCCCAAACTTTTCCATATCTGGAAAGAAGTACACAGCTATGTACTCATCTATGGTCAGCCCGCCTCCTGGCCCACGAGATCGGAGGTTCACCATCTCCCCTCATCAGGAAAAACTTGTGATGAAATATATGTCCTCAACCTCAATGTTGAGCGACATCCCATCTATCTGAAATGTTGCAGACTCTGGATCCAAATAGTCTACCAGTAGTTGGAGTAGTCTTGTCTTGGCCCTCAGGCTGCTGAGACACCAAAACTTATACAATCCACATGCTCGTAATGCTTGTTGAGCCATGAGATCACCTTGCACAACTTCCTCAACATCACCATGCTCTCTTTCTCTCCACTCTAGCACCATCCTGTACAAAAACCAAGTTTTTTTATTAATATTTACCCTTTAAAACCTTGTTCGCGTCCTTGTATGTGAGTGTTTTCAAAACAGCCGCGTATGTACATGGATTTCGATGCATTTTCCGCGTATAGAGAACCCTATACGCAAAAAAAGACCCAATTTTTATGTGGGTCGAAACGCATAAGTTTGGATGGCTCAAAAAATTAAATAGACCATAAAATTTGAAAAAAAATGCATCAAAATGAAAGAGAAGAGCATGAGAATCTACCTGGATCAAACAGGGAGGGATTCCGCTGGACGATGCTCCCAGAATTTGCTTCTGAATTTCTGAGCTCAAATGCACTATGTTGGGTAAAAAATTCAAATGGTATGATAATTTTTAAATTTTTCACTATTTATAGAAAAAATTTGAAATTTTTACCCACTTTCTATAGTTTTTGACCATTTTTTACCGTTTGGGACCGTTTGAACTAATTTGATGTTGTAGGAATCTATTTTGAGTGCGGTTTGACCGTGGCTTTGACCAGTTCATGCCTATTGCAGGTATTATGTCTAAACTGGCATATAGGTTAGCTTTCACAACCGTTTGCACTTTGCATAACCTTATGACCGTTTCATCTTAACCTTAAGTAGGAACCCATTCCATCTTGTCACGGAACTTTTTCGCTGCTTTTAAAAGTGACATGTTGTGAATGGTAGAGCTTTACCATACATGGGTACCCTAGTTAGATCATGTTTTGCATTTGGTGCACATGCCGACATTTCTCCTTCAAGGTGTGGGAGTCCTTTGTATAGTACCGCCATGACTTTGAGAAATAGCTTCATACTCCTCTTGAACTTTATGTTGACCATTTCCTCGGGACTCCCTTGTATATGTCAAGTTGTAATTGCATTATCATGAGTTTTGCATGCCTTATTAAGCCTTACAGCGGCTTCCCTAACTTTGATTATCAACCATATAGCCCGAGCTTGTATCATGTCTACCCAAACATAGCCTTTTTATATCCTTTCCAACTTGATTCCCCATTTTTCACCGGGAGGGGACTTGCCCCCGAGTGTCGTTATCTTGCACATGTTTCCTTGCATTAAGCATAGGTATGTTCCATTACTTAGAACTAGTTTGTTTGCCCCTTGACACTCGTCTCCTCCTAGATTTGTAACTATAAAGCACTTTTATTCTTTTTCAAGCTTTTCAAAATATCTAAAAAATTCCAAAAAAAAAACAAAAAGCCGAACAGGAAAATATGTTATCTTTAGCAGCAGTTGAGTTGTGTCGCCTTCAAACAGAGCACTATATATCACATCCGTTGGTTGGGTTAATAGTTTGACTTTAGTATTTGTACTCATTTCTCTAATTTTATCTCCACCGACGGGTTAAGCTTCCAGTCCCTATGGAGCCTCTATTGATGCCTCCTATGTCGCAGAGATGTCCCGGTTTTGTATATCAAGTCTATGCTGCCTACATTCAGTCACCATTCACCTTTATGCTCTTGTTCGAAGGAATTTTAAGCCTGAGTCGATCGTTCCTCAGTTGTCTTGACTTTGCATGTTGGCCATTCCCGGTACTATTACTGGTTCGTGCACATCTTGTTTGAGTCCTTCCACATTATACAGCATTGTTGAGTACCTCATGTTGGTTTATGGGGGATGCCTTAATGCCCTCCTTCTAGCGGATTCCATCCCATCGACTTCAGATCATTTATTCTGGGATAGGATTCTAGAGTCATTTGAGTGCCTTGAGACTCACAATCGTCAGTGGTAGGTTCTCTCGTCATCGACAGTTTTGGGAATACATCAATGACCCCTGATCAATAGATTCTTTTAAGTGTTCGACCTCAACACATCTATTCGCACGTGTTAGATTGCACTCTAGTACCTTGATTTCCATTTTCATTATCGGTGGGTGATCTCGTGTCTATTAACAGTATACATCAATGACCGATAATTAGATGATGGACTACTATGTTCGACCTCGACACCTCTATTCACATAGTAGGACATGTACTCATAGCGGTTTATGTAGAAGACTTTCCAGATTGGCGGCATTCCACATATGCTACCTCCTTGATCGTGCTAGCGTTCATGAGATTTCAACTCTCGTGACTTGATTCCAGTGTATGTTAGATATCTTTAGCCATTATGGAGATCTTAATCCTTTGTATATCTTCATCATGGAGATTCTGATCTATTATATATTGCATGTGGCGATGACCACACATGTCACATTTTGTATATCATGCCTATTCATGGGAACACCACTTACATTCCTTCACATGTCCCTTCGTCTTCGAACCCCATTCCTTCGAATGTGTTTTTAACGACACATCTTCCCTCTAATTCACGTGGGCCTTCAGGCTGGAATGTTGCTACTAGCCATGTTTGTTCTACAACTGCTAACATGGTAGTCTCTCAGAGTCGAGTACCTCCTGTTGTGTCAGCAGGTCATGTACCTGTTTCTGGATGATCGCATGTTCCATCTCATGGAGCTACCCATTCATTTGAGGCTATTTCAACGCACCCTAATGGGTCCTATGGTGAAATGGTATATAGAGTTACCGAGGGGGCTTATGCTACATTTGATGATCTCGCTATGACTTTCCTTAATCATTTCCAGCTACCCGTACGTTACGACATCGGTACCAAACTCTTGTCGACCTTCTGGAAAGACAAAGCCACACAAATTTCGGATCATATTCAAGAGTGGCATAGACAGAAATGGTTAATCAAAGCCTTTATACAACCAGAGTTTCTCAATGGTTCCTCAAATCATTGTTACCTTACATCGTGCAGGATGTTTCTACATCCGGAGTTCAAAACGAGGAACAAGCTATTTTCAGGGTGTAAGAGTTGGATTTGATCTATGCTCAATCGAGACTTTTGTATGAGATTATACCAAACACTCCAAGATCCAATTTCGACCCCAAGATCAAGCCTGGGCCACATGCCGATGGTATTGTTGGCTCTAATAGTACCAAAACTGCGGACTCGGTTATGAAACAAGTGAGACAGTTATCGATTAACCAATTTGCATCGAGACAAGCTACGGCTTCATCTAAACCTACCCAATCGACGAGTGTACTCTCGGTGCAATCGTCGAACCCGAAAGGCAAACAACAGCTTGGAAGGAATAAGAAAAAAGGAAAAAATAATCGTAAGGGTGGGAACAAGATCGAAAATGCTAATAATAAAGACAAGAACACTAATGCTGGGGGGGACAAGAAGTCTAAACATAAGGTGAATTTTCGTTGTAAGTTGTGTAAGGACGACCACCTCACTCACTTGTGCCCTCATATGTAGGATGCCTTGAACTTCATAGCATAGGGTTGAGCTGTATTTACTAATCCTTTACCCAATAATAAAAATATGAACTCGAGGACCGTTGATCCTGGTTGTGCATCTGGTGGAAATCAAAATTCGTCGGAGGCCACTAGTGGTCACGGTTGCATCAACATGGTGCATGCTTAAAAAGTTATGAC
The DNA here is from genome assembly GCA_001517045.1 of Pseudotsuga menziesii. Classification (NCBI taxonomy): domain Eukaryota; kingdom Viridiplantae; phylum Streptophyta; class Pinopsida; order Pinales; family Pinaceae; genus Pseudotsuga; species Pseudotsuga menziesii. The sequence goes on from LPNX010127139.1 coordinate 236,490, forward strand.
TCGTGCAAAAGATTATGGTTCGTCACAACTAGACCTTGGGAAAGAACCTTCCCCGCCTAAGAGCCCTTTGCGAATTGAAAAGCCTACAGATAAAACTGAAGCTCCACCTCGCATTCCTAAGGGAGTCTTAAAGCATTCGAGGCACAATCTTAATGCCCGAGCCACCCAAAAATATTCAGTTATCAAGGATTTTGGCAAGACTCCTTGTGCGATGTCCGCGTTAGATGTGCTTCAGACTTGTCCTCCGCAAAGGAAATCATTGTTGTCTGCTCTTGGGGTTAGTGACGATAGCTCTTCTTCCATGGTCAACTTTGAAACCATGGGAGTATAGCTTTGCTTGCCTTACTATGTGTCTCTTTTGATTCATGTGGAGTGTCTTAACAACACCATCATGCATACTGTCATAGATGAAGGCGTTGCTGCTTCCATGATGTCTTTGTCTTGTTGGAAGGGCTTGGGTTCTCCCATGTTGTCTCAATCTACCAGTATGTTGACAGCTTTTGATGGTAGATCATTTCAGTCACACGAAATTATTTCTTCTCTAGAGTTTCAATCGAGAAGGAAGATCGTTGCGATCGAGGTTGAGGTGGTTGATGCGCCCCTTTACTACAATCTTTTGTTGGGTAGGAATTGGATGTATAGTATGCAAGTCGTAGCTTCTTCCCTCTTTCAATTGATATGCTTTCCGTTAAATGGGAATATTGTTATGATTGATAAAAATAAATGTTCCCCCAAGTTTCCGAGATGCGGGAGCAGGGAAACGCACATTGGGGACGTGTGGAGACCACCTCCAAATTTTAGCGAAATTCGGGGGGGGCGTCCAAGTCTTAATAAAAAATAATATTATAAATTATTAAATCCTAGCAATAAAAGTTCAATGATTCATCCCATGTAAACTACTAAAAGGGGTGGGGGCGTGGGGGGGGGGGGGGCCTCTGGGAGCCCCCCTTCACCGGAGCGTGCTGCAAAATGGGGGGCATGCCCCCTTGTGCATTTTCGATAGTTTCCTAATTTTGGGGATGCTAGGAAACATTTCCCCAGAAGCCCCTAAGCCCTCGGGGCGTAGGGAACGAGAGGGGCACATCCCCCACCTTGGGGGTCAAGCCCCCGTGTAACATTGATAAAAAGTCATTCCATAATCCGAGTGTTAATGCATCATCGAGAGCTTCTATCCCAATTATCGATCGTTCTCAGCCGGAAACTGGGAGTATGGGCATGGCTATGTATCCTTCTCTTATGGGAACCTTTAGTTGTCAAGTGCCTGTTCTCATGATTGGATCTAGTTTTGGTGGGGCTTCATCCTCATAGAATTCAGTGTCTTTTTGCACTACCCATATGGAATATCCTTGGATTCTTCCTTCACCGAGTACTTCAAGTGTGCCTGTTGAGATAGAAGTGTCGTTGCCTGCAACAATGGTGGTGTATCAAGCGAATCTTGATCAGGTTGCAGAGCCTAGTCCTTCCTCTTCGCGGACGAAGGAGGAGGACCATGAGTGCTGCCTGCATGGGCAGTGGAATCGTCTCACTCACATGATTTCCTCGATGATGTTTTTCCATCGGATGAAGCTATTCTTGAGGCCATGTCTGGGGTTGACCAACCTTGGGAAGAGTTGCATCATCGATCATATTTTCTTCCTAAGCTCGATCGTATGGATAGTGATGACTTTAGGGAGATTCTTAGTGAGAATATTGGTAGCCCTGTGGTCCCATTAAGCTCTCCTATTTAGATAGCTGATGGGAACATGGCTAATTGGTCACCAATAATTCCTATCAATATTTCTCACGATCCTGGCAAGCTTGAGAATGTCTACATTGGGGCGGGTTGTTCCCTTGATGAGATCAAGGAGTATACCGAGCTGTTTAAAGAGTTTCACGACATTTTCGCTTGGTCATAAGAGGAAATTCCAGGTATAGACCCTCGTATTGTCGCACATGAGATCAAACGTATCCGGATGCAAAACCAGTTCGACAACATTTGCGTGTAGTGAATCCTAGAAAAGCACCCGCCATTAAAGCTGGTTTTATCTATCACATTCCCTTGATGGAGTGGGTTTCAAATCCCTTTCCAGTGGACAAGAAGTAGGGAGCGATCCACATATGCACTGATTTTCGTGACTTAAATCGCACCTATCTTAAGGATAATCTCCCCACACCATTTATTGATCAAATTTTGGATGAGTGTGTGGGAAGTGAGGTATTTTCCTTTATGGATGGTTTTTTGGATATAATCAGATTTAGATTAAGCCCAAGGATCAACACAAGACCACATTTATTTGTCCATGGGGTACTTTTGCATATCAAAAGATGCTCTTCAACCTTAAAAACGCTGGAGCTACATTTCAATGGGCCATGACCTTAATATTTCATGATCTTAAAACAATTATCGAAGTATATTTGGATGATCTCGCTGCTCACTCTCATTTGAGAGTGCGTCATCCATATCATTTGAGATTAGTTTTCGAAAGATGTCGTCATTATCAAGTTCGTTTAAATCCTCATAAGTGCATCTTTTGTGTGACTGTTGGTCGTTTACTAGGATTCATTGTATCCAAGGAGGGTATATGAGTCGATCCCTTAAAGGTTGAGGCAATACTTCAATTGTCTCCCTGGCGTAATATTAGACACCTTCAATGTTTACAAGGCATGGAGAACTTCTTGTGAAGATTCTTGGTTAATTTTTCCAACTTGACTTAAGGCTTTATGCGTCTTTTGAAGAAGGACATCCCTTTTTACTGGGATGAGAGCCCAGGAGTCCTTTGATGCGCTTATGTGAGCCTTAGCAATGGCCCCCATGCTTAGTCCACCATAATATAGCCGTGATTTCTTTATTTATGTGGTCGTGTCTCGGGAGATAGTTGGTATGGTTTTGGTTCAGGAGGATGAGGAGCTCCATGAGCATGTCATATATTATTTGAGCCGAAACCTTATAGATGCGGAAATTCGCTATTCCCATGTGGAAAATCTTGCCTTGGCCACCGTTCATGCAATTCAGCGTTTGAGACATTACATTCTCCTTCACCAAACTTTGGTCATTGCTCATATCAATACATTTCAGTTCGTCCTCACTAGAAGGATGATTGGGGGAAAATATAATAAATGGATTGTCATTTTGCAAGAGTTTGATCTTGAATTCGTTTCGGCGAAATGGAAGAAATCGTTAATCTTTGCGGAGCTTATACCCAATTTTCCAAATTTGGAGGAGGAGGAGGTTTATGAAGATTCTTTTGTCGGTGACCATATATTCATCATCTCAACTGTGGACCCTTGGTATGGGGATATCATCGTGTATTTGCAAACATTGAAGGTCCCTACTCACCTTTCACAGAATGAGTGGCGACGATTACGTCATGTAGCTAAGAACTACCTTATAGTGGATAACACTTTGTACCACCGTGGGGTAGATTCCATTTTGTGTCATTGTTTAACCCATGATGAGGCTGAGGTTGTGCTAAATGATTGCCATGGAGGGGCGTGTGGTGGCCATTTATCTGGGGTTTCTATAGCCCAAAAAATATTGATAGCGGGCTATTTTCGGTCGTCCATCTTCAAATATTGCATTAATGTGGTCAAGAAGTGCCACCCTTTCTAGGTGTTTGCACGTAATATGCGCTCATGTCTAGCCCCATTACATCCTATTGTCACCGTCAGTCCCTTCACCAAGTGGGGGGTTGATTTTATAGACTGCAACCTAGCTTCGAATGGGGGGCATCATCATATTATTGTGGCTGTCGATTACATCACGAAATGGGTAGAGGCTATGCCCATAGTTAAATCGGACGGTGAGACAGCTGTGTATTTTGTTATCAACCAGATTATCACCTGGTTCAGAATTCTGAAAAAGCTTATCACTCACCATGGTAGGCACTTTAATAATAAAATGATGGAAGAGTTGGCTTCCAAGTTAGGATATAAGCAAGAGCACTCCTCTTCTTATTACCCTTAGGCGAATGGACATGTTAAAGCGGTGAACAAGTCACTTAAGTCTATTCTCCAATGAACCATCACACAAAGCAAGAATAATTGGCATATCATGTTGTGTCCTGCTTTGTGGGCCTATAGAATCGCGGTTAAGAATACCACCAGTTTTTCTCCCTATTAGCTTCTGCATGGGGTGGATTCAATTTTACTAATTGAATGCAAAATCCCTTCTCTGAAGCTAGCTGTGGAGCTTTTACCTGACACTTCCGCATTGGAAGAGCGTTTGGTCCACTTAGAACAGCTTGATGAGCAGCACCGAGATGCGTTAGTGGCTCTAGAGGTTAACAAGTGTCATGTCAAGGTCCAATATGATAAGTCTGTTTGTCCGAGGAAGTTTAGTGAAGGTGACTTGCTCCTGTTGTGGGATCAAGCTAAAGAACCCTTAGGGGTAGGGAAACTTAACTCCATGTGGCATGGTCCTTACGTGGTTAAACGAGTCTTAGAGAAAGGCGTCTATGAGTTGGTTAATTATGAAGGGACAACCTTGGTGGAGCCTAGAAATGGGATCTATCTTAAAAAATACTATGCATGATCTTCAGCCAAGGCTGATTTTTGTATATTATTGTACAGTTTTGCATTGCATAGTTAGGTTTTCTTATGCTGATCATGTTTGTTTATTAGCTTTCGTTTCTTATGGAAGATGTCGATGGAGTCTTCTGTTTTCATAGGATTCACTAATGGTTCTAGCCGCCACACTCAAAACTCAGCTTCGGCTGCTTGGGTGATCTATACTCCTGTAGGTCAAGTATTGTCTTCAGGAGGCGTATGTTTACAGCCTTCTTCACACAATGTTGTTGAATATAGTGCCGTCATTGAGTTATTGCGTGATGCCATTTCACATGGTGTTCATTCTCTTAAGGTACATCTTGATTCGTAGTTAGTGGTTTCACAGCTTAATGGCTTGTATCACATTAGGGATCTGACAGTACTATGAAGATTCTTACGTGTTAGATTGCTAGAACGACGATTTGAGAGTATAACATACATTCATGTTGCAAGAATTTGTAATCAAGTTTCTGACTCGTATGCTAACTATGTGTTAGATTGGATTTTGTTTCATAGACCATAAGCATATCACAAACACACATTTTACACACATGTAAATATAATAAATATCGATCATGATAAAAAAAATTCATTAACTTCAAAAAGTGACATCATAATACATAAGTGTCATATACAAAATTGGGGCTTCCGAGCCACCAAAATATACTACACAGTCATACAAAAATGAATACACTCAGGTCTCTAAGCCTGAGGTGGAGGAGGGTTCTGATCATGATATCACACTACTGCTCTAGCTAGCCGGTGAAATAGTTTAACCCATGCTCGTGGTACACCAACCACTTGGCGCTGCATGGCCTTAGTCAAGTCCTCGACTTGTGCCATGGGTACCCTATGTGTCAAATGAACAAAGTTCATGTGGATGCTTTGGAGTGTCTGCTCCACATCCTCACCCATAATGTCATCACCTCTTCCCCTCCATCAATGACGAGGAAATCCATCCGGCCATCGTGGTCCTACATCTGCATATACATGATAGATTGTCACTATGTGTCGTCACACCAAAAACATGTATTTTGAGTTCATATATCAAAAAACACAAAAAAAATTAAATAATTCAAAACCTAAAAGTGGGTTTGGGACTCTTTACCTATGTCACCATAAGTTTCTCACGGTGGTAAGGGCATATCTAGGTCTCTGCAGAAGTCTATCCCTGCATAGGGGTAGTCGTCTATGGTGACGATCCATCTCCACCACCATGGAAAGAGATCTGTTGGGTAGGGGTTAGCCACCCTACCACCACTCAGTCTGCGCATGACATTCGCCCAGCATTGCTGGGCTGGATCCCAGACTCCATGTGGAGTAATGTCTACCCTATAGCTTATCCCTGGCACCCGCTCAAATAAAAACGTGCTCAGTATACTGTTGAACCCAAAGTTCTGTACTCTACCCATATTGTAGTCACTGAGCTGATGTTTCATGTTGCTTAGCAACGTAGTACTCCAGTCATACACTATAGGTTGCATGCACTCTACCGCATAGAACATCATTGGCTGTGAGGCCTGGTGGAGTGATTCCAACCCTGCAATCCTACCTAGTGCCAAAAGCATGGCCTTCAACTCTAGAATACGAATATAGTTTGTCGGGATTTGACTCCCAACATTTTCTGTATCCGGAAAGTAGTACACAGTTATGTACTCATCTATGGTCAGCCCACCTCCTAGCCCACGAGATCGGAGGTTCACCATCTCCCCTCGTTGGGAAAAACCTATGATGAAATATATGTCCTCAACCTCAATGCTGAGCGACATCCCATCTATCTAAAATGTTTCAGACTCTGGATCCCAATAGTCTATTAGTAGCTGGAGTAGTCTTAGTTTGGCCCTCAGCCTGCCAAGACACCAAAACTTGTACAATCCACATGCCCGTAATGCTTGTTGAGCCATGAGATCACCTTGACAGCTTCCTCAACATCACCATGTTCTCTTTCTCTCCACTCTAGCACCATCCTGCATAAAAACCAAGTTTTTTTTATTAAGATTTACCCTTTAAAACCTTGTTTGCGGCCCTGTACATGACTGTTTTCAAAACAGCCACGTATGTATGCGAATTTAGATTCATTTTCCACGTATGGCGAGCCCTATATGTGGAAAAAGGCCCGATTTCTGTGTGGGCTGAAACGCATAAGTTTGGATGCTCACAAAATTAAATAGACCATGAAATTTGAAAAATTTTGCATCAAAATGAAAGAGAAGAGCCTGAAAATCTACCTGGATCAAATGGGGAGGGATTCCGGTGGACGATGCTCCCAGAATTCACTTCTGAAGTTCTAAGCTCAAATGCAGTATGTTGGGTAAAAAATTCAAATGGTATGAAATTTTAAAAAAATTTCACCATTTATAGAAAAAAATTGAAATTTTTACCCACTTTCTATAGTTTTTGACCATTTCTAACCGTTTGAACTAATTTGATGATGTAGGAATCCATTTTTGGTGCGGTTTGACCGTGGCTTTGACCCATTCATGCCTATTGCAGGTATCATGTCTAAACTGGCATATAGGTTAGGTTTCACAACCATATGCACTTTGCATAACCTTATGACCGTTGCATATAGGTTAGGTTTCACAACCATTGTTATGGAACCTTCTCGCTGCTTTTAGAAGTGACATGGTGTGAATGGTAGAGCTTTACCATACATGGGTACCCTAGTTCGATCCTATTTTGCATTTGGTGCCCATGCCGACATTTCGCCTTTAGGGTGTGGGAGTTCTTTGTATAGTACCGCCATGACTTTGAGAAAGAACTTCATACTCCTCTTGAACTTTATGCTGGCCATTTCCTCGGGACTCCCTTGTATATGTCAAGTTGTAATTGCATTATCATGAGTTTTTCTTGCCTTATTGAGCCTTAAACCGGCTTCCCTGACTTTAATTATCAGCCATATAGCCCAAGCTTGTCTCATGTCTAGCCAAGCAGAGCCTTTTTATATCCTTTCCAGCTTGATTCCCCATTTTTTACTGGGAGGGGACTTTCCCCCGAGTGTCGTTATCCTACACATGTTTCCTTGCATTGAGCATAGGTATGTTCCGCTGCTTGGAACTAATTTTTTAACCCCTTGACACTCGTCTCCTCCTAGATTTGTAACTATAAAGCACTTTTATTCTTTTTCAAGCTTTTCAAAATATCTAAAAAAGTCCAAAAAAAAATCAAAAAACCATAAAGCCAAATAGGAAAAGATGTTATCTTTGGCAGCAGTCGAGTCGTGTCACCTTCAAACAGAGCACTATATATCACATCCATTGGTTCCGTTAATAGTTTGACTTTAGTAGTTGTACTCATTTCTCTGAGTTTATCTCCACCGGCTGGTTAAGCTTCCAGCCCCTATGGAGCCTCTTTTGATTCCTCCTGTGTCGTAGAGATGTCCCAGTTTTGTATATCAAGTCTATGTTTCTTACATTTAGTCACCATTCACCTTTATGCTCTTGTTCGGAGGAAGTTGAAGCCTGAATCGACCATTTCTCAGTTGTCTTGACTTTGCATGTCGGCCATTCTCGGTACTATTATTGGTTCGTGCACATATTGTTCGAGTCCTTCCACATTATACAGTGTTGCTGAGTACCTCATGTTGGTTGATGGGGGATGCCTTAATGCCCTCCTTCTATTGGATTCCATCCCATCAACTTCAGATCATTTATTCTCGAATAGGAGTCTAAAGTCATTTGAGTACCTTGAGACTTACAATCATCAGTGGTATGTTCTCTCACCATCGACAATTTTGGGAATATATCAATGTCCCCTGATCGATAGATTCTTTCAAGTGTTCGATCTCAACACATCTATTCGCACTTGTTAGATTGCACTCTAGTACCTTGATTCCCATTTTCAATATTAGTGGGTGATCTCGCGTCTATTAACAGTATACATCAATGACCGACAATCTGACAATGGACTACTATGTTCGACCTCGACACCTCTATTCACATAGTAGGACATGTACTCATAGTGGTTTATGTAGAAGACTTTCCATATTGGTGGCATTCCACATATGCTACCACCTTGATTGTGCCAGTGTTCATGAGATTTTAGCTCTCGTGACTTGATTCCAGTGTATGTTGGATATCTTTAGCCATTATGGAGATATTTATCCTTTGTATATCTTCATCATGGAGATTCTGATCTATTATATATTGTACGTGAAAATGACCACACATGTCACATTTTTTATATCATGCCTATTCATGGCAACACCACTTACATTCCTTCACATGTCCCGTCGTCTTCGAACCCTGTTCGTTCGAATGCGTTTTTAACGACTCATCCTCCCTCTAATTCAAGTGGGCCTTCAAGCCGGAATGTTGCTACTAGCCATGTTCATTCTGTGACTCCTAACACAGTAGTATCTCAGAGCCGAGTACCTCTTGTTGTGTCAGTAGGTACCTGTTTCGAGATCATCTCATGTTCCATCACGTCGAGCTCCCCATATACCAAACTATGGACCTGGTCATGGTACATCCCATGGAACACCTTATGGAGCTTCTCATGGACATTCTTATGGACCGCGGTATGGACAAAACTACCAATCGAATGGGTACGAGTATAAACAACCCCCTTACTCTTCTAATTATGGATTTGTAGCACCTCATAATCAAGGTACCCCACATCACAATGCTTCCATGGAGCCCTCCATGGGTCAAATGGGAGGAGGTTATTATGGCCAAGGCCATGGTATTTATAGCAATTAACCTTACATGAGTCAAAACTACCAGGGAGCGTGGAATCGACCGACTCAACCTAGGCTCCCTTTCCTTGTGACATTGAACTTACATTACTTGTCGAGATTGATGAACGATCATGTGTCTCATAACTCGGTATGGCCGGCAATCCCTACTCACCAGACCTTCCGGCAAGACAAAGCCACACACATTTCGGATCATATTCAAGAGTGGCGTAGACGGAAATGGTTAATCAAAGCCTTTATACAACCAAAGTTTCTTCTTGAATAGTTCCTCAAATCGTTGTTACCTTACATTGCGGAGGATGTTTCTACATCAGGAGTTCAAAACAAGGAACAATCTATTTTTAGGGCACAAGAGTTGGATTTGATCTATGCTCAATCCGAACTTTTGAATGCGATTATACCAAATGCTCCAAGATCCAATTTCGACCCCAAGATCAAGCCGAGGCCACATGGCGATGGTATTGTTGGCTCTAATAGTACCAAACCTACGAACTCGATTACGAAACAAGTGAGCCTGTTATCGATTAACTAGTTTGCGTTGAGACAAGATAGGGCTTCATCTCAACCTACCCAATCGACGAGTGTACTCTCTGTGCAATCGTTGAACTAGAAAGGCAACCAACAGCTTGGAAGGAATAAGAAAAAAGGAAAAAATAATCGTAAGGGTGGGAACAAGAATGAAAATGCTAATAATAACGACAAGAACACTAATGCTAGGGGGGTCAAGCAGTCTAAATGTAAGGTGATGTTTCCTTGTAAGTACTGTAAGGATGATCATCTCACTCACTTGTGCACTTGTATGGAGGATGCTTGGAAGTTCATAGCACAGGGCCCAGCTGTGTTTACTAATCCTTTACCCAATAATCAAAATATGAACTCGAGGACCGTTGATCCTAGTTGTGCATTTGGTTGAAATTAAAATCCATCGGAGGCCACTAGTGGTCACGGTTGCATCAACATGGTGCACGCTACTAAAGTTGTGACTCATGCAAAATATTATGGTTCATCATAACCAGACCTTGGGAAAGAACCTTCCCCACCTCAGAGCCTTTTGCAAATCAAAAAGCCTACGGATAAACCTGAAGCTCCACCTCACATTCCTAAGGGAGTCTTAAAGTGTTTGGGGCACAATACTAATGCCCGGGCCACCTAGAACTATTCAGTTGTCGAGGATTTGGGCAAGACTCCTTGTGCGATGTCTGCATTAGAAGTGCTTCAGACTTGTCCTCCGCAGAGGAAAGCCTTGTTGTCTGCTCTTAGGGTTAGTGACAATAGCTCTTCTTCCATGATCAAATTTGAAACCATGGGAGTAAAACCTCACTTGCCTTAATACGTGTCTCTTTTAATTCATCTAGAGTGTCTTAACAACACCATCAGGCGTACGTTCATTGATTAAGGCGATGCTACTTCCGTGATGTCTTTGTCTTTTTGGAAAGGCTTGGGTTCTCTCGCGTTGTCTTAATCTGCCACTATGTTGACAACTTTCGATGGTAGATCGTTTCGGCCATACAGGATTCTTCCTTCTCTAGAGTTCCAATTGGGAGGAAAGACCGTCGTGATCGAGGTCGAGGTGGTTGATGCGCCCCTTGACTACAATCTTTTGCTGGGTAGGAATTGGATGTATAGTATGCAAGGCATATCTTCTTCCCTCTTTCGAGTCATATGCTTTATGTTTAATGGGAAGATTGTTACGATTGATCAAAATTCATTCCATATCCGAGTGTTAATGCATCATTGGGAGCTTCTATCCCGATTATCGATCATTCTCAGCCGGCAACTGGGAGTGTGGGCATGGGTATGTATCCTTCTCTTATGGGAACCTTTAGTTGTCCTACGCCCATTCTTATGATTGGGTCTTGTTTTGGTGGGGCTTCATTGTCATCGAATTTGGTGTCTTTTCGCACTACCCATATGGAAGATCGTTGGATTCTTCCTTCACCGAATACTTTGAGTGTGCCTGTTGAGACAGATGTGCTGTTGCCTACAACAATGGTGGCATATCAAGTGAATCTTAATCAAGTTACAGAGCCTAGTCCTTCCTCTTTGCGGACAGAGGAGGAGGACCCGTATGTGTTGCCCGCATGGGCAATGGAGTCATCTCACTCACATTATTGCCTCAATGATGTTTTTCCATCGGATGAAGCTATTCTTGAGGCCATGTCGCGGGTTGAGCAAACCTGGGAAGAGTTGCATCATCGATCATATTTTCTTCCTAAGCTCAATCATATGGAGAGTGATGACTTTAGGGAGATTCTTAGCGAGAATATTGGTAGCCCCATGGTCCCATTAAGCTCTCCTGGTTAGATGGCTGATGGGAACATGGCCAATTTGTCACCAACAATTCATATCAATATTTCTCATGATCCTCGAAAGGTTGAGAATGTCTACATTGGGGTAGGTTGTTCCCTCAATGAGATCAAGGAGTATATCAAGCTCTTTAAATAGTTTTGCAACTTTTTCGCTTGGTCATACGAAGAAATGCCAGGTATAGACCCTCGTATTGTCGAACATGAGATCAAAATGTATACGTATGCAAAACTGGTTCGACAACGTTTGCGTGTAGTGAATCCTAGAAAAGAACTCGCCATTAAAGCTGAGATACATAAACAACTTAAAGTTGGTTTTATCTATCCTATTCCCTTGATGAAGTGGGTTTCAAATCTCGTTCCAGTGGATAAGAAGCAAAGAGCGATCCACATATGCACTGATTTCCGTGAATTAAATCATGTATGTCTTAAGGATAATTTCTCCACACCATTTATTGATCAGATTTTTGATGAGTATGCAGGAAGTGAGGTATTTTCCTTTATGGATGGTTTTTCTGGATATAATCAGATTCAGATTAAGCCCGAGGATCAACACAAGACCGCATTTATTTGTCCTTGGGGTACGTTTGCATATTGAAAGATGCCCTTTGGCCTTAAAAATGTCGGGACTACATTTCAGCAGGCCATGACCTTAATCTTTCACGATCTCAAAACAATTATCGAAGTATATTTGGATGATCTAGCTGCTCACTCTTGTTTGAGAGTGCGTCATCCATATCATTTGAGATTAGTGTTTGAAAGATGTCGTCATTATCAAGTTCATTTAAATCCTCATAAGTGCATCTTTTTTGTGACTGTCGGTCGTTTATTATGATTCATTGTATCCAACAAGGGTATAAGAGTCGATCCCTTAAAGGTTGAGGTGATACTTCAATTGTCTCCCCGTGTAATATTAGACACCTTCAATGTTTACAAGGCATGGTAAACTTCTTGCGAAGATTCATGGCTAATTTTTCCAAGTTGACTAAACACTTTATGCGCCTTTTGAAGAAAGACACCCCTTTTGACTGGAATGAGCGAGCCCAGGAGTCTTTCGATGCACTTAAGCGAGCCTTAGCAATGGCCCCCGTACTTAGTCCACCAGGCTATAGCCATGATTTCTTTATTTATGTGGCTGCATCTCAGGATACGGTTGGTATGGTTTTGGTTCAGGAGGATGAGGAGCTCCATGAGCATGTCATATATTATTTGAGCCAAAACATTATAGATGCGGAACTTCGCTATTCTCATGTGGAGAAGCTTGCCTTGGCCATCGTTCATGCGGTTCAGCATTTAAGACATTACATTCTCCTTCGCCAAACTTTGGTCGTAGCTCATATCAATCCATTTCAGTTCATCCTCACCAGAAGGATGGTTGGGGGGAAATATAATAAATAGATTGTCATTTTGCAAGAGTTTGTTCTCGAATTCGTTTCGGTGAAATCGAAGAAATCGTTACGCTTTGCGGAGCTTATATCCAATTTTCAAAATTCGGAGGAGAAGGAGGTTTATGAGGATTATTTTGTCAATGAGCATATATTCCTCATCTCAACTATGGACCCTTGGTATGAGGATATCATAGTGTATTTGAAAACATTGAAGGTCCCTACTCACCTTTCACGGGATGAGCGACGATGATTACGTCATGTAGCGAAGAACTACCTTATAGTGGATAACACTTTGTACCGTCGTGGGGTAGATTACATTTTGCATCGTTGTTTAACCCATGATGAGGCTGAGGTTGTGCTAAATTATTGCAATGGAGGGGTGTGTGGTGGTCATTTATCTGGGATTTCTACAGCCTAAAAAATCTTGAGAGTGGGCTATTTTTGGTCGTCCATCTTCAAAGATTGCGTTAATGCGATCAAGAAGTACCACCCTTGCCAGGTGTTTTCACGTAATATGCACTCGTGTCCAGCCCCGTTACATCCTATTGTCACTGCCGGTCCCTTCACCAAGTGGGGCTTGATTTTATGGATTGCAACATGGCCCCCTCATATTATTGTGGTTGTTGATTACTTCATGAAATAGGCAGAGGCTATGCCCACAGTTAAATCTAGCAGTGAGACAGTCGCACATTTCGTTTTCAACCAGATTATCACCTGGTTTGACATTCCGAAAGAGATGGTCACTGACCATGGTAGGCACTTTTAGAAAAAAAATGATGGAAGAGTTGGCTTCCAAGTTAGGATATAAGCAAGAGCACTCCTCTTCTTATTACCCTCAGGCGAATGGACAGGTTGAAGCAGTGAACAAGTCACTTAAGTCTATTCTCCAACAAACCATCACACAAAGCAAGAATAATTGGCATATCATGTTGTATCTTGCTTTGGGGGCCTATAGAAGCGCGGTTAAGACTACCACCAATTTTTATCCCTATCAGCTTGTGCATGGGGTGGATTCAGTTTTACCGGTTGAATGCAAAATCCCTTCTCTAAAGCTAGCTGTGGAGCTTTTACCTGACACTTCCGCATTGGAAGAGCATTTGGTCCACTTAGAGCAGCTTAATGAGCAACGTCAAGATTCCTTAGTGGCTCTAGAGGTTAACAAGCGTCACATCAAGGTCCAATATGATAAGTTTGTCCGTCCAAGGAAGTTTAGTGAAGGTGACTTGGTCCTTTGGTGGGATCAAGCTAAAGAACCCTTGGGGGCAGGGAAATTTAACCTCATGTGGCATGGTCCTTACGTGGTTAAACAAGTCTTAGAGAAACGCGCCTATGAGCTGGTTGATTATGAAGGGACAACCTTGGCGGAGCCTAGAAATGGGCTCTATCTCAAAAAATACTATGCATGATCTTCAGCGAGGGCTGATTTTTGTATATTATTGTACAATTTTGCATTGCATAGTTATGTTTTCTTATGGTGATCCGGTTTGTTGATTAACTTTCGTTTCTTATGGAAGATGTTGATGGAGTCTTCCATTTTCATAGGATTCACTGATGGCGCTAGCCACCACACTCAAAACTCAGCTTCGGCTACTTGGGTGATCTATACTCCTACGGGTCAAGTATTATCTTCAGGTGGCATATGTTTACGGCGTTCTTCAAACAATGTTGTTGAATATAGTGTCATTATTGAGTTATTGCATGATGTCATTTCACATGGTGTTCATTCTCTTGCGGTATGTCTTGATTCGCAGTTAGTGGTTTCACAGCTTAATGGCTTGTATCGCATTAGGGATCCGACATTATTACGAATATTCTTACGTGTTAGATTGCTAAAATGACAATTTGAGAGTATAACATACATTCAAGTTCCAAGAATTTTTAATCAAGTTGCTGAGTCATATGCTAACTATGTGTTAGATTGGCATTTGTTTCATAGACCATAAGCATATCACAAACACACATGTAAATATAATAAAAATCGATCATGATAATAAAAAAATTCATTAACTTCAAAAAGTGACATCATAATACATAAGTGTCATATACAAAATTGGGGCTTCCGAGCCACCAAAACATACTACACGGTCATACAAAAATGAATACACTCAGGTCTCTAAGCCTGAGGTGGAGGAGGGTTCGGATCATGATAGCAGACTATGACTCTAGCTAGGCGACGAAATAGTTGAACCCATGCTCATGGTACACCAACCACCTGGCACTGCATGGCCTCAGGCAAGTCCTTGACTTGCGCCATGGTTACCCTGTGTGTCAAATGAACAAAGTTCATGTGGATGCTTTGGAGCATCCACTCTGCATTCGCACCCATAATGTCATCACCTCTTCCCCTCCGTCGATGACGAGGAAAGCCATCCGGCCTTAGTGGTCCTACACCTGCATATACATGACAGATTGTCACTATGTGTTGTCACACCAAAAACATGTCTTTTGAGTTCATATATCAAAAAACACAAAAAAATAAATAATTCAAAACTTAAAAGTGGGTTTGGGATTCCTTACCTATGTCATCATAATCTACTCCTGGTGGTAGGGGCATATCTGGGTCTCCATGGAAGTCTATCCCTGCATAGGGGTAGTCATCTATGGCGACGATCTGTCTCTACCACCATGGAAAGAAATCTGCTAGGTAGGGGTTATCCACCCTACCACCGCCCAGTCTGCGCATGACATTTGCCCAGCGTCGTTGGGCTGGATCCCAGACTCCATGTGGAGCAATGTCTACCCTAGGGATTAGACCTGGCACCCGCTCAAAGAAAAACGTGGTTAGTATACTGCTGAACCCAAAGTTTCGTACTCTACCCATCTTGCGGTCACTGAGTTGTTGTTTCATGTTGCTCAGCATCGTAATACTCTAGTCATACATTGTAGGTCGCATGCACTCTACTGCATAGAATATCATTGGTCATGAGGTCTGGTGGAGTGAATCCAACCCTGCAATCCTGCCTAGTGCAAAAAGTATGGCCTTCAGCCCTAGAATCTGAATAGAGTTTGTCAGGATTTGACTCCCAGCCTTTTCCGTATCCAAAAAATAGTACACAGCTATGTACTCATCTATGGTCAGCTCGCCTACTAGCCCACGAGATTGGAGGTTCACCATCTCCACTCATTGGGACAAACCTGTGATGAAATATATGTCCTCAACCTTAATGTTGAGTGACATCCCATCTATCTGAAATGTTTCAGACTCTGGATCCCAATAGTCTACCAGTAGCTGGAGTAGTCTTGGTTTGGCCCTCGGGTTTTTGAGACACCAAAACTTGTATAATCCACATGCCCGTAATGCTTGTTGAGCCATGAGATCACCTTACACAGCTTCCTCAACATCACCATGCTCTCTTTCTCTCCACTCTAGCACCATCTTGCACAAAAACCAAGTTTTTTTATTAAGATTTACCCTTTAAAACCTTGTTCGCAGCCCTGTACGCAACTGTTTTCAAAACAGCCGTGTATGTATGCAGCTTTCGATGCATTTTCCGCGTATGGCTATCCCTATACGTGGAAAAAGGCCTAATTTCCGTGTGGGCTGAAACGCATAATTTTGGATGGCTCAAAAAATTAAATAAACCATGAAATTTGAAAAATTTTGCATCGAAATGAAAGAGAAGAGCATAAGAATCTACCTGGATCAAACAGGGAGGGATTCCGCTGGACGATGCTTTCATAATTCAGTTCTGAAGTTCTTAGCTCAAATGCACTATATTGGGTAAAAAATTCAAATGGTATAATAATTTTTAAAATTTTCACCATTTATGGAAATTTTTGAAATTTTTGCCGACTTTCTATAGTTTTTTACTATTTCTGACCGTTTGGGACAGTTTGAACTAATTTGATATTGTAGGAATCCATTTTGAGTGCGGATTGACCGTGGCTTTGACCTGTTTGTTCCTATTGCATGTATTATGTCTAAACTGGCATATATGTTAGGTTTCACAACCATTTGCACTTTGCATAACCTTATGACCATTTCATCTTAACCTTAGGTGCGAACCCATTCCATCTTGCCACTGAACCCTCTCGTTGCTTTTAGAAGTGACACGTTGTGAATGGTAGAGCTTCACCATAAATGGGTACCCTGGTTAGATCCTGTTTTGCGTTTGGTGCCCATGCCGACATTTCTCCTTTAGGGTGTGGGAGTCCTTTGTATAGTACCACCATGACTTTGAGCAAGAGCTTCATACTCTTCTTGAACTTTATGCTGGCCATCTCCCCGAGACTCCCTTGTATATGTCAAGTTGTAATTGCATTATCATGAGTTTTTCTTGCCTTATTGAGCCTTACGTCAGCTTCCCTAACTTTGATTATTAGCCATATAGCCCGAGCTTGTCTCATGTCTATCCAACCAGAGCCTTTTTATATCCTTTGCAGTTTGATTCCCCATTTTTTACCGGGAGGGTACTTTCCCCCGAGTGTCATTATCCTGCACATGTTTCCTTGCATTGAGCATAGGTATGTTCCACTACTTGGAACTAGTTTGTTTGCCCCTTGACACTCGTCTCCTCCTAGATTTGTAACTGTAAATCACTTTTATTCTTTTTCAAGATTTTCAAAATATATGAAAAAGTCCACAAAAAAATCAAAAAACCAAAAATCCGGACAGGAAAAGATGTTATCTTTGGCACCAGTTGAGTCATGTCACCTTCGAAGAAAGCACTTTATATCACATCCTTTGGTTGGGTTAATAGTTTGACTTTAGGAGTTGTAGTCATTTCTCTGAGTTTATCTCCATCGACTGGTTAAGCTTCCAGTCCCTATGGAGCCTCTGTTGATGCATCATGTGTCGCAGAGATGTCCCAGTTTTGTATATCGAATCTATGCTACCTACATTCAGTCACCATTCTCCTTTATGCTCTTGTTCGAAGGAAGTTGAAGCTTGAGTCGACCATTCCTCAATTGTCTTGACTTTGCATGTCATCCATTCCCGGTACTATTACTGGTTCGTGCACATCTTGTTTGAGTCCTTCCACATTATACAGCGTTGCTGAGTACCTCATGTTGGTTGATGGGGGATGCCTTAATGCCCTCTTTCCAGCGGATTCCATCCCATCGACTTCAAATCATTTATTCTGGGATAGGAGTCTAGATTCATTTGAGTGCCTTGAGACTTATAGTCATTAGTGGTAGGTTCTCTCACCATCGATAGTTTTGGGAATACATCAATGTCCCCTGATCAATGGATTCTTTCAAATGTTCGACCTCAACACATCTATTCACACTAGTTAGATTGCACTTTGGTACCTTGATTCCCATTTTCATTATTGGTGGGTGATCTCGCGTCTGTTAACAGTATACATCAATGACGGATAATCAGATGATGGACTACTATGTTCGACCTCGACACCTCTATTCACATATTAGGACATGTACTCGTAGTGGTTTGTGTAGAAGACTTTCCATATTGGTGGCATTCCACATATGCTACCGCCTTGATCATGCCATTGTTCATGAGATTTCAGCTCTCATGACTTGATGCCAGTGTATGTCTGATATCTTTAGCCATTATGGATATCTTGATCCTTTGTATGTCTTCATCATGGAGATTTTGATCTATTATATAGTGTACATGGCGATGACCACACATGTCACATTTTGTATATCATGCCTATTCATGGCCATTGTACTCGTATGTATCTGGGACTGCTATATGTATTTGCAGTCATATGCAGAGATTGATTATTGTACTATACCGATGGATGGCTGGTTCTTCCACCTGGTTCTTCATCACTCCACTTATGGGATGGATTTATAATGTTTTTCAGCCACCATGTTACCCCTCTGACCTCACACATTAGGGGGCATCTGTTACAGCTGATTTTACCACACATGGTTAATCACACTTTTATGGCCTTCCCTATCCCTCTGCAGACTCTTTAGACCCCATGGACCATTTTTGTACCTTTGATGTTTCCAAGATCATTCCTAAAAATACCTATTATTTGTTGTACACGACTTTTAATCCCTTTCTTGCGTATATACGTGGATATTACCCTTAAACCTGCATACATCAGGATGTGTGCATAAGTCCAAATACTTTTGGATTTTTCCTTGATGTGGATCCGAGTCACTTGTCTCTTGGCCTTCCATATGCCTCGAGATCGCTTGTATTTGACCTTCCATTACCCCATTGAAGCACTATATAAGGAACCCCTTGGATACATTGAAGAGGAGGAATTGAAGAGCAAGAAAACTATAGTCCATTGTTGTCGTATCTTTCTTGTACTTGAGTCTGCGTCCCTTTGTCCCTTGGAGCACTTTTTGTTCTTCCCAATCTTGCCTCTTCTTGTGAGCTTGCTATCGAGAGATGGAGGATTGAGGTGGTGGAGGCCTAAGTCGAGGACTCAGTTTCTCCGGTTCGCAGACGTACCAACAGAGGTTGTCACTTATGTAATTTCTAATTTTATTAATATAAATATATTTTCTTGTCCAATGATGTGCATTTAAATGAATATTGAATCCATGGATGCATTTAATTGCTTATGCATTATTGATTATATATGCTAGAGTAGGCGTAACACTATAGTGTATAGCATTCTTTCCTTGTTTACTGTTGTTGAGAGTGAATTGATAACGCAAGCAGGATTGGAAAAAGCTCAACGGGGATCTACTTCAACTGTCCAGAATAAGGTATCAATCAAGGCCATGTAGTGTTAGATGTTTTATTTCTCTTGCATATTGGGAAGGGATTGATTTCTGCGGTTTCTCTGTCTGTTGTGGTACACCCCAACCCATAGGAAGTTTTCTCCGTAACATGAATTATGCTCTAGTGGGGAGATTCTGTGGAAAAACTATGGGTAAAACAACGTTAGCAGCATGGATGGATAGGAACTGGAATCCAGTGCTTGGATACACACCTAAATTCCATATCTCACCCAAAGGTTGGTTATATTTAAATTAGTGAAGGAGGAAGACAATACTCTGTTGTTGAAACAGAACTGCAATTGGGGACCTTCAGGTTTGATCTTAAAAAAGTGCCATGTTAACTTCAATGCCAGAAGGTAACCACATAATCTACAGTATGTGTGGGTGATATTTCCCAGTCTGCCTATGGTATTTTGGCAACAACATATCTTAGAGGAAATTGGAAATAAAATTGGCAGGTTTATTAAGCTGGAGGAAGACTAGGCAAACAAAATAGATAGAAGATGCACACATATATTGGTCGAATTAGACATGAGAGATGGGCTATTCGAAGAAATTGTGATTATAATGCATGGCAGCATCTGGTCCCAATGGATTGAATATTGGAAATTGTCGTTTAGGTGTTTCAAATGCAGACAGGTGGGACGCCTACAAAAAGACTTCCCTGTGAATGGAGGCGAACAGTTGAAACAAACATATAAGAAAATCTAGGTAAAAAAAAGTTATGGTGATAGGCTCACTCCCACAAAGGACTTTCTTGAAAAACCATACTGCAAGAACAAAGATAGGAAAACAAAGGAAAATGTGATGGAACAAAAGCTCAAAGCGATCGAAGAAGAAAAGGTTAAGCACCAGCAAACCTCAAACGTAGAATTAAAAGGTGACGACATGGGTGGACCCAACGCTCCTACGTCAAACAAAGGTAAAAATATTCTCGATTTTCCTTTTTCTGTTATTTCTGTGACATATACCATTATGAAATAAGGTTCTAGGGATGAGGGTGACATCTCGACAAAAGAAACAATGGAAGAAGTGAGGGTACCCGTTGAAACGGAACAGTCCAGCTCAGGAGACCACAAGGTTTATGATTTGAGGTCCAGGACAAAAAAATAGGATAAATTACTCTCTATTGGGGGTTTAGCTCAAATTCACACACCAAAATTAACAGCGGGATGCAAATCCTTTTTTAATAAGGCACGAATACAAGCGGCAAGAGAAATTAAGGAGGGAAAGCAATCAACCATAGGTAGGGCTCTTAGAGTGAAAAAGGCCCCTAACAAGGGTCCCTAATGCTAATTCTTTCCTACAACATGAGGGGGGTAGGAGGAGCCTCCAAATTAACAACCCTCCGTAGGTTAACAACTCTAAGAAAGAAAAAAATTGTAGCACTTCAAGAAACAACGACGAATGGTGGAAAAGTTAAGAAGGCACAGAGTGGATTTCTGAAAGAATGGCGAATGGAAACAATTGAAGTGGATGGACACTCAGGAGGACTACTAACAACTTGGAGTCCATACATTATTTTCATACAAAGACAAAGTGTAAGGATGCTCTAGGTACTGAATTGGAAGACTCAGAAACCAGGACCCATGTTTTCTTTTTAAATGTTTACGGTCCTTTCTACGACAAAAGAAATTATTGGGAAACCCTAAGCAGTGATGGAGCTTTGGAGCATGCCAACTTGATACTAGCAGGAGACTTGAATTGAACTTTGTTTGGAAGAGAAATATGGGGTACAAACACAAAGCTGGAAACACTAGGCAATTTTTTCAGCACATTATTTGAACAGAAGAAATTAATAGATCTCCAACCGATTCGAATGGAGCCCACTTGGAAAAACAACAGAGGAGGGGATCAAGAAATATCTAAGAGATTGGACAAATTCTTAATATCAGAAGGCCTCGTTCAAGATCAATTAATGCTCAAAACCACAGTGGAAACATGTGGACTTTTGGATCATATGCCCATTGTGATCTCTCTTACCATTCATGAGGACAAACCCCCCTCTCCATTCAAGTTTAGCCCATCATGACTAGAAAATGAAGAATACCAGGATATGGTTTAGGAAAAATGGAATCCCATAGAGAATCATTCCACATAAATTTGCATGTACTAAATGATGGAAAATCTAACAACTATAAAAAAATTGAAAGAATGGGGGAAGAAACACAAAGCATTAGAGCAGAAGGAGCTGAAAGAATTAGTGCCGAAAATTCAAGAACTATACAACGCCAATACCTCGGGAATTTTATCTACAACAAAATTAAAAAAATAAGAAAATAAAGGAAGTACACTTCTAGCTCAAGAAGAAGAACTATGTCTTCTTAAGAGAAGAGCCCTATGGTTAGAAGTTGAGGATAAGAATACACATTTTTTTCATCAATATGCTTCACATAGGAAAATCATTAACATTATCTTGGAAATCAAGGACGTGGCAGGAGGAACAACTCAAAATTTCCAAGACAAAGCCAGAGCAGAAGTCAATCATTTCCAAGAAAGATTTACAGCTCCACCAGGTTTCCCCATCTCCAAAATCTATTAGAATAGGTAACATAAGAAGAGCTCAATAAGATGATACACTCCTTTCAGAAAGGTAAAAGCCCAAGACTGGATGGGTTTACCCTGGATTTCTTTCTAGGTTTTTATGATATGCTGAAGAGTGATATCCTGGAGGTGGTGAGAGAATCTCAGAGGACAGGGAAAGTCTTAGGGGAAATGAATTCCACCTTCATCACTCTCATACCTAAAAAACAAAGAGGGGAAATTTTCGAGGATTTTAGACCGATCTCATGCTGCAATATGATTTACAAAATCATGGCCAAAATCATTGCTTAGAGACTCAAACCAATCTTGAGTAATTTCATTACAGGAGAACAGTTTGGGTTTTTGTTCAACATGAAGATCCATGATGTTGTTTCATTGACATAGGAGGATTTACACTCCATCAAAGAAATAAAAGTAGTTGACTTTTGCTCTAAAAGTTGACATATCCAAAGCATATGACAGAGTAAGTTAGACATTCATCCACCTTCTCTTAATACATATAAGAATTCCAATGGAGATGGTGGAGTGGACTTTGGGTTGTATACAGTCAATTTCATTCGCAGTCCTCATAAATGGATCTCCATCCAATTTCTTTCGTCCAACCAGGGGTTTGACACAGGGATTCCCCCTTTCTCCCTTCCTGTTCCTATCGGTAGCAAAAGCTCTTAGTAGATATATTCACAAAGCAAGGTAGGTAAGGCTACTTAAGGGGTAAGGATATCCAACCGCATTGAACTAACCCATGTGTTTTTTGTGGATGACATTTTAATGTTTGGTGATGGAACCATTGGAAAACTTCAAAACCTGGTAAAAATTCCAAATGCTTATCAAAAGGCAACAGGGATGAAGATCAACTTGGAAAAATCGAGATTAACACATAACAATTTGCAAGAAGACATTCTAAATCAAGCCAAAGATATAATCCCAGTCTCTGCAGCCCCGATATCAGAAGGTTTCAAATATCTAGGCTTTCAACTAAAACCAAATAATTATTCTTTCCAGGACTGGTTATGGTTATCTAAAAATATTGACAATCGAATATTCATGTGGGAAAATCGATTCTTATCCAAGGGAGGGTGTTGGCGAAAACCCACCAACAAAGCCTCACTAATAGGGGTTCTCACTTTGTCGATGCCCAACCAGCGTGATCTCCCTGAGCACCGGCCCAGACAGGTTTTACCCTTACCAGCAACATTCGCAAAGTGGACAAAGTCTCACCCAAGATGTTCAAGGGAGAGCTGTCGGAACCAAGTTTGTGGCAGTAAGAAGGGATGATATGGCATATGTGGCTTCAACAACATAACTATTACATTACTCCAAATCACTCGACAAAACTAAGACATTTATCACAATTCATCTTCACAACTACAAATCTAACAGATCACATCATTCATTTATCACAACAGTGTTATCTCAATAGTATCATTCATAAAACAACTTTAATAAGCTTCATCATCATTCATCAGAATTACAACAAAATTGGGATAGATCGCATCATCAGTTCATTGCAGCAACATCAATAAATCATAAACAGATTCAATACACTTCTCATTGACATCGCAGCAGAGAAAACAGGAAAATAGAATACAACATTTAGGCAAAAACCATCATGTCATATTAATTCTACGCAACAGATCCAAAACAGATAATTCTTCTCCATAATAGGAGACTGATTACATCCCAAAATTCAATATCTGACACAGAAAGATCACAAATTGTTCAAAACAGAAGACTCATTAAGACCATAGACAGATCGCAATAGATTGATCACTCTCAGATATTGACTTGGACTTGTATCGCACAGATCATGATCCTCTTACAAATGCAAAGCTAGCTCTATATATAGGCTTGTGTATTTACATCAAAGGTCCACTTCTAACTAACTTCTAACCACTAATGACCTATGTCCATAAAACATGGTCAATTAATACATTAAATATTCAAAAGCGGTTATTCTTCTTCCTATCACGTTGATCTGGCCTTGCGCGGTGTCGTGTGAGCTTGCCCAGCTGCAGTGATGCTGTGCAACTCACTTACCCAAAACCCCTGCCAACAGGCCCCCAACATAGTCTTGTGGCTCATCCTCGAGCCACGCCAAGTTGATAAGGTATATGCCGATGTCTTGGCCTTCAAATCTTCAAACTGCTACGAGATCTCTCGAACCTGGAGCTGGACACGTTTTGCAATGCTTTAATAGTTGAAAAAATCATGTTGCATGGGGTGCGCCTTCCCAGCCTTGCCATCGACCATCTGCCGACTTTCTTGCATCGCATGCAGCATTGCGACTGCTTTGACATCCAGTTGTCCACCAACTTATTAAAACTAATCCAATTGGGCACAATGCTTTTGTTGGCGTTCTTGAGCGCGGGTAGCTCTCTACTATAGGTCCTTCAACTCCTCAGACCACGTGATCTGCACCATGAGTAGCAGTGCTCGTAATGACGTCTTCAGTGTTGTCAACTGTCCTTCAGCTTCTTGCGCCTGCATGGTCAACTAGTCAAGTTGTTCGTCTTAGACAACGCTTTGCCAGAACTGCATCATCACCTCCATGATTGTCTTTGCTTCTTCCTCCATTTTTTCAAATTGGGTCGCAATCTCCTCAATAGTAGCCTTCTGTTTGACAACCTTCTCCAGCGGCGTCTCTAGATGGACCAGGGCATTGAGCAGAAGATTGGTGTCCTGGAGCTGGACAATATTTTCCCCAAGTCGCTTGGCCTTAGCGACTACAGTAAGCTCAATCGTGCTCTCAAAGATATGTTGATAGGCCTCATCAACAGCTTTCTTGATCGTGCCATAACTTGTGCATTGTTGTGCCTTCTCAATGATAAGGCAGTCTTGCGCTTCCTTAAGCTCGGTGATTTCCTCAGCAACCTTGCGCTGCAACTCGGCATGTGTTGCCTTTAATGCCTCAATCTCTTGTGCCTTCTCTTCTACCAACTGCACCCTGATCTGATGCGGCTCCTTAGCTTCTTTCTGCAGCTTCTAATCTGCGCTTTACGACTGCACATACCCATCACTAAGCTCCTTATTCCTATCCACCAATTCCTGGGTGGCAACATGCTACAGCTCCACAAGCACCTGAGCGGGTAACTTGTTAAGATCCAAATCAATGCTCTGGAGCGACCGCAGTAACAGGTTCACTTCTTCACTCCCTACGTTGATTGCAGTCGGGGGAACTTGAACGTTCCTAGCTCGCGGCTCGGTGTTGATCGAAGAGAATTCCTACATCACATATTTTGCAGGTGTCTCCCTGGAAACAACATCATAAATAGAATTCAACTTATCTCTTACCGCAACAAACCCTTCTTGGTTGGACTCTCATATCGCTTGCATCACAACTTCAGAGGAGTCAGTGACCGCTTTGATGAGTCGCTTCAGTTGGTCCTCCATCCCTGGTCAAGTACCACTCCCCGCATCATATTCTTGGCGCCATTTGGTTCGAGTTTCCTCCCGCATGCTCTGTGCTTCAGCATCAAGGTTCATCGATGATTCATTTTTGGAGTCATGAACACTTAGCTTCTTCTGGACAAGCTCGTCCGGGGTATAAACTGGTGGCTCCTTAAAGAGCTCCTCCCGGCTCACAGGGTTACGCCATTCAGCCGACCACTCCTGAACAAGAGCATCCAATTCTTCATCAGTGACTTTGTAGGCCAAAGGTAGCCACTGCTTGTGGGGGTCCCGCCGCGCCTGGATATAAATGCAATGAGGCCCGATAGCGAACTGAATGAGCCACTGATACTTGTCTATTGTGTAATGGGATAAGTGGGGAACTTTGATAGCTGTGGCTTGCAGCACTTCCAAATAGACCCAAAAATGGATCACACAGTTCGTCTGTCGATTGGGCTCCTCAACCCACCACAAATTTTGATAGCGTGCACCTCAGCACACCTTCACCACATCGACTACCATCTGGTGATAATCTTCTGGTTCCATCCATGTGACAAGTGCAATGAGAATTAATAGCCAACTGTAGGAAAATGGCCACTCGACTTGAGCAGCAAGAGCATCGTCGAGCAATTGGTTGAACAGAAACAAGGACTAGTTCATTTGCACACCCTCTGTGCATTTTTGTGCACATGCGACCACGCCCAAGTTGCACTGGACCAATTGTTCTCCTGGACAATCTTACTCCCCAAAATGCGTGCCCTGATACGCACCGCCTATGCATTAATGTTATCGATACCATAGGCACGACCATTACGCTGCAAGCCAAATCTCTCCTTCAGCTGCTTGACAAGCTTCTTGTCAATATCCCACCCGCGGATATGCTACGTCGAATCTTCACCGGCCTTCGACAAGCCCGTAGTGTTTGCAATTAAGTTGACCATGATAGGAATAGGATCATTCAACCAGAGCATCCCACCATGAAAGCAGGCCAAGATTTGTTTCATGCATGCATGAGCTTCATTCAGTCACCCAAAGTGAGTCATATTAATGAGCCCCAACAATCCATATTTATTCGCTTGCCCATGGTTGAGGAATCCTTTGAATCAGTGCACCAGGCCCCATCGAAACTGTTTCATAGGGCTAATCCAGGACATCTTTGAGCAGCAACTTTAGCTTGCTGCTCAAGTTCATAGGGCTAGTCTTCAAACTTTAGCTTGCTCAAGGCAGGGATGATAACTATCGAGCAAGTCATCCCTTCGAGCAGCGACGACAATTTGGGTGGATACTTCTGATTCTTCGTGGGCTGCCTCGGCTTTGCTCCTGGACGCGTTGGAGCGACATGTCCGAGGATATCATTGACAAAGACACCCCTAGGTGCCGCAGACTCTATAACTCCCGAGCTTGACAGCCCATTCTGTGCAGTCCCCTCTCCTTGCATTCTAGCTGAAGTGCGGGTGTGCCTCTTCTGCGGCGGTGTGGAACTGGGCTTCTAAGCCTTCCGCTTTCCTCTGGGGATCGACGAAGAGCCTACCAGCATGCTCATGACTTCTTCCTCAATGGTCATGGGCCGAATGGGGGATTCATGTTCACTGGAAATCTCAATTACATTGGGGTCGCTCAGCATGCCGCACTCCCCAGTCCTTACTATGCACCCGACGACTCTACACCTCTACTCCGCAACTCACACTCACGACTCTTCAACTGTACATGGCTCAACACTTTGCTCACTTGATTGAACTGCTCTGAACAATGCCTTCCTCCCGCATCCCGCGTGCTTTTTATAGCCACTTCCCAATTTGAAATCATCATTGCCAAATCCACCGTGTCCATCATGACCAAATCCAACAGTAATGACACCAAATATGTTGGCAATCTCACCCTACTAATGGTCGGATCGGATATTAATGCACGTCACTTAACCAAGCACCGCTAGCTAACTATTTTAACTACCTGCATTTATTGCTAATTTGACCAACCCCCAGTCCTGCGGCTGTCGCAGGTGGTCTCCCTTCCGTCGCTAGTAACTCCTATCCTTGTGTGGCCTCTTCCCCTAGGCTCGACTTGCTACTATCTAACAAAATCTTATGTTTTTTTTTCTTTCTTTTTTCTTTCTTTTTTCTTACAGTGCCTCAAGCAGTGCGTAGCTTTGACCCTGTCCTATAGGGATTTAAGCAACTCCCATTGACGAGCATCGGCAATACCACACCATCTAATTTCTGTAACTGGACCACACCTCCAGAAGTAATGGAATGAACAAGATACAGGCCTAACCAGTGCATCTGTAACTTACTTGAATACTTCATGGACTTGCTGTCGTATAACAGCACCAAATCTCCTTCCGCAAACTGTTTATTCTTAATGTGACGATCATGCCACGCCTTTTGTCGATCCTTCACAACACGATAGTGGAAGCCTACAATAAAGTGGTCCTCTTCAATCTGGATCAAATGAGCAATGCACTTTTTTAATGCTTCAGCATCATCCATGTCGGTCGCCACAGCGATGCGCAAACTAGGAACAATGTATTCC
Organism: Pseudotsuga menziesii; assembly: GCA_001517045.1. Classification (NCBI taxonomy): domain Eukaryota; kingdom Viridiplantae; phylum Streptophyta; class Pinopsida; order Pinales; family Pinaceae; genus Pseudotsuga; species Pseudotsuga menziesii. The sequence continues at coordinate 264,518 of LPNX010127139.1, forward strand.
ATGGGCATGACTGCCTCTTTCCCATATACCAACTTAAACGGTGTCTGTCCTATCAGCTGTTTACAAGTGGTGCGATAGGCCATAACACTGCTGGAATTTTTGAGTCCCAGTCATCGCAATTAGCATTAGATACCTTTGTCAACGCTATTTCCAAAATTTTGTTGAACGCTTCAACAGTCCCATTTGCCTGCGGATGGTATGGTGTGCTTTTCTTATGTTGCACCTGCAACTCCTCAGTTAGTGCTCTCACAGTGCGGTTGATAAAGTTATTGCCCTGGTCACACATCAATATCCTAGGACACCCAAACCATGTCACAATATTCTCAAATATGAACTTTGCTGCTATCGCAGTGGTACAATCCACAACTAGTGCGACCTCTGCCCACCTGGTCATATAGTTAGTTGCATTAATGATGTATCGTGCACCAATCCTCTTCCCTGATGGATTAATTGGATCCAAAAAATCCACGGCTCATTTATTAAAAGGTTGTAGAGTTACCTGTGGCATAAGCGACATCTCATCTCGCCATGATGGTTTACCAACGAGCTGGCAGACGTCATATTTCCATGCATAGTCTATGGCATCATTATGCAACATAGGCCACCATATCCCAGTGTGCAACACCTTCTGCGTAGTAGCCCTTCCTCCATAGTGACCTCTCGTGATTCCTACATGTGCTTCTTCTAGAATGGGTCCTTTCTCATGTAGTAGGATACACCGTCGCAAGATTTCATCTGGTCCAAGATTGTATAATTGCCCAGCAATCAGCTGGAAATCTGAAGCCTTTACTACCAACTTCTTCTTCTGTCTGGTTGACAGGATCTCAAGGGAAATACCAGTGGCCAAGAACTAAATGATGGGGGCATAATGATCATCTGCAATATCAACACGGAACAGTTGCGCATCTGGAAATCCGTCATCAATATTGGTAGGTTCTTCTCTAGTCTCAATGCGAGACAGGTGATTAGGACCAACATTCAACCGCCCTGGCTTCACAACTATTTCAAAGTCAAATTCCTGAAAAAGTAGCAGCCACTGATAGATCTTCCCCCCCAACATAGACTTATTGACCAAATATTGCAAAGCGGAATGATCGGTGAACATCATGAAGTGACCACCTAACAAATAGTGCCTGAACTTTTACAAGGCATAAACCATCGCCAAGCCTTCTCTTTCAGTCATTGTGTAATTTCGTTCAGCAAACGACAACTTCCTACTGGCATATGCAATCGGGTGATCTAGGTCACCTTCACCTGGTTGCACAAGCACAACCCCCAACGCAACAGAAGAGGAGTCAACATGCACATGGAACTCCTTGTTCCAATTAGGGAATACCAGTATGGGTGCAGAGGCCATCTTGGCCTTCAACGTGTCAAAACTTCCTTGACATTCCTGACTCCACTCAAATGCAGCATCCTTCTTTATTAGCTTCTCCATAGGGGCAGTAATCGCAGCGTATCCTTTGATGAACTTGCGATAGTACCCCATGTGCCCTAGCTTCACCCGAAGCATATTCACATTCGTCGACAACGAAAAACTAAGAATTAACGTGATCTTCACTGGATCAACCAATAGACCTTCCTTACATACTATGTGTCCGAGTAGCATTCCAAACAACGCACAGAAAATGAACTTCTTAGAATTTAATGCATTCTGATGTTGTCAACACCTTTCTAGCATCAATCGCAAGTTGTCGAGATGGTCCCTAATTAGCCCATAGAGTGTCCAATCATCCATATATACTTGCAGGAACTTTTGAATAAAGTCTTTAAACACAGCGACAACTACCCAAGAAAATATTGTTGGCGCATTCTTCAGCCCAAAGGGCATGACTGTATATTGAAAACAACCCCATTCAGTGACAAACGTGGTATTATGGAAATCCTCCTTTGCAATCTGGATCTGGTGGTACCCCAAAAATCCATTTGTGAAGGAATACATCTCCTGACCACCTACTCCTTCAAGGAGCTCATCTGTAAATGGAGTCGGGAACGGATCATGCATGCAGGCATCATTCAACTTTCTTATGTCGACGCAAATGCGAACTTCGCTGGTCTTTTTATCCTGAACCACCATAGGGCTTATCCACTTTGATTCTTCGACAAGCTTGATGATCCTAGCATCCAACATCTAGTCAATCTTAGCCTTCACATGGTCCTTGTATCGTGGGTTTAGTCGATATGACCTCTGTCACATAGGTTTTGCATCTGGTTTCAATGAGATTTTCATCTCCCCCAGGTCCCCTAATATCCCATTCATTTCTGAGAACCACGTCGGAAAAAGATCCTAGAATTCATGCAGCAGGTCCTTGATTTTGGCCATTGTTTCCTCGTCCCAATAGTCCCCAATATTGGCAAATTTCGGGCTCTCTTCCGACCCATTGTTGACTTTCCTGATCTTCAACGGCTGACTCATCGAATCCATCGATATGTCTAGCGCTGCAACATCGCAACTTCCTTTGGACTCTCGAATATTAACATTCTACAACTCATCATCATCTTTAGGTTCCCCAGATAGATTGTAACATGTCATCATGGATTGCATCGAGCAGTACACATGTGGATCAATTGGGTATGTGACAGGGATGACCTTCAGCACTACGTCGTGGATGATTTGCAATGCATTATGTACCTCTGGGTTGGCATCCTGAAACTAAATGTTTATGCAAAGCAAATGAACAACTCCTCCCAAGTGGTTATAGTTCTACGCAGTTCTGCTGCTACATACCAGGATCTAGGCAGCTCATCCAGAGTATGAACAAAAGGATGGACCCACTCATCTTTAGGTCGTGATGCCCATAAGGTCTAACATTCCATCAAGTGGTTGGCTGGGTCATTCTATCCATCGTATCTCCCAGCATGATAGACCTCTAAATCATTGAAGCACGCCATCATCAATCTCTGACACTGTCCCCAGTCATGGATTTTCTGCTTGTGCGTCGCCCACCATCGAGCCAGGGTAGCCTTTAGTGCTACATCTAGGGCCAATAACCTTTGTGGTTCAAACGCTTTCTCTTCAAATTCTTGAAGGAGTTCTGAGAACTCTAGCAGCCCTTCATAAATTGGCAACTCGACAGTCTCAGTTGCTATGCAACAGAGAGACTGTGTGAGCAACCCACATTTCCTGAACGACACCTCATGCAGCCAATTTTACCAATTTTCCAAAGCATCATCAGAATCAGAGGACGTAGAACTATCGTCGCGCCATCCAAGTTCACCTTCGACGGTAGGGTGGATATAGTCTTCAGAGATATTATAGGCGTGATCCCAACTTCTACCGGCTTCATCCGTCACATGTTCAATATATCGGCATCCTTCCTGAGGGTCCATGGGAGCAATGACCCTGACATCCTAGTTCTCAAACGTCATAACCCGTTTTTTGAAATTGATAACCGCCATGCTATCATTATCCCACCCAATCCCTAGTAGTGCGGGACAGGAACCTCCATCTTCAACCACTTCTATCACATCAAAATCAACATACGTTTTTGTACCTTCAACATCGACAACCAGGTTTGATACGCGACCAATGGGCTGAACCTTTGCTTGATTTACTAGTCGTAGCTTCACCAACGACCATCCCAATCTCGGCTTCCCCATAAGCTGCCAAGTTTGCTTAGTTAGAATGTTTACATCTGATCTGAGATCCAAAATAACCGAGTCAACCTTGTAATCTTCGATCTGGATGTTCATCTTCATCTCCTTTCTTGTCTTCCTCTTTTGCAAAGAGTTCACCGTGGAATCCTTCAATGTCTTATCCCGATGGTACAACAACTTCTCAATCTCAAAAAGGGCTTTAGGATCCCTTGCCAGTGACAGACAACTCTCAAAGAACTGATGCAAGGTACCATGTTGTCGTGATGGTCCTGCCTCTATAGATGGATCAAAAGCAGATGGCATTTCGATAATAGGTAACTTACCCGGATTTATCTTAATTGCATGCTTGGCCTCGAAGAAGGTGTCTTTCTTCATCGCAATATCAAATGCTACCTTTTTCTTTCCAGCGAATTGAACTTACTGACGTGGTCCATCTTCTCCAGTTGTCGCACCAACGCGAGTGACAACCCCAACATCGACATCCTTCGTTCGTGGTTTGGGTTGAATTGTTGCAACCGTCGATCCTTGATTTAGGTTCTGGGCTTAATTCAATGGTGGATTCTGATTCAGCGGTGGGTTCGTCGACTGATTCTAAGTCTGTGGCGGGATCTGATTCTGCATTGTCGGCTGGTTCTGCACTTGGAACGTTGGCTGGTTTTGAGTCTGCACATTCTGTAACTAAGGAATGTTTCCAACCTACCACTTTGCAATCAGCTAAGGGAAATTTTCAACATTATGCTCGATGGCCGCACAATATGTACATTGTGCATGAGGACACTCCCTCTGGTAGTGCCCGAGTGCTCCATAGGTATAACACTGGATTGATTCTCGATCGAAGCCTCCTCCTCATCCCCTGATTCCTCTATAGAATCCTCCTCTAACTCCTCCTTGCTGAAATTGAGGCTGGGCCAACTGGTGTTGCGGGGGATTGTTTGCTGCTGGGCATAGTGCATAGCTTGAACATATTGTGGTTGAGGCTGAATGAGAGGTACCTGATTATACTGTGGTCGTGGCGCAAACTGTGGTTGCGCTACGAACTGCGGCTACAGTTGCTACGGGATAAACTGCATCTGGGGCAGCGGTGTATACTGCACCTGCGCTACTGGCTGCACCATCTGTGGCTGGGATTGCATTGCCAAGGGGTCCTCACCTTTCATAAAGTATGAATCATATGTCCTTTCTTGGAGCAATTCATAAGCTCGACAGTTTTTATCGTCATTTCCTACTAACTGACAAAAGGTACAATATAGATTCTCTGCCTTGGTAACCATCTTTTGCATGTAGTCGCAATTCTCATGTCGATTCCCATAGACCTGACATATGCGGCGCCATGGTACACCAACGCAGCTCAATCGGTTTGGGGCTCCTGAAAGCAAATAATTTCGGAATGTCGAACATGTATCCTTGGTGTGTCCGTCCGCACGACACTGGGTGCACCAAAGTTCATCATGATCTTCCTTAGCCTTCTTGATATCTTGCATTTGGAGCGTCAGGTTGGCCAACTGTGCTTGAATCTGGTTCATCTCGACCGCGGTTTCTCCTACCGATGATTCTTCTAATTTCATCACAATTTCTAGATCCTCGTTTTGAGTCGCAATCTTTTGTTGCATTAGCGGTTGTCTGATATGTGGGACAAGCACGGCGATAAACCACTCCTTGTGCTGAACATCGCTCATCCGGAAGCTAACTCACTGGCCATCAACGTCTTAAACCGTTGATCAAATTCCCAAATTGTTTCATTGGGGAACTGCTTGATTTCTTTCAACTCGGTAATGTACTGAGCCTTAGCCTTCGGCTTCTTGAATTCTTCAAATAACCCCTTACGGATCTCATCCAATGTTTTCGTTGTACCTCCTTGAGGGACCATCATGAATCTCATGTACCAATCCAACGCACGACCCCTGATGGTGGTTGCCAACTGACTTTTCTTGACATTGTCATCCACAGTCTGTCGGGTGGTCTAGATCGCCTCGCACAAGAACCAGTATTGCTCTAGGTCATCGGTGTCGTTTCCATGAAATATTGGTAGCTTCATTTCGTCGCCCGCCATTATAGGCCTTCTTCCTCTGACTGGTACTCTACTGCTAGACTGCTGCTGACACGTCGGGCAAGTCGACGTAGAATGCACATTTCTTCCTTGTGGTGGAGTAGTGCACGGAGGTGTGGACACGTTACTGCTGGGGTTCGAGCTTGCCATTATTCTGTGCGTAGCTTGGGCCTGGTCATCCTCTTCGTCAGTGAAAGGTCGCTTTGTCCCGTGTGGTTGTTCTTCGCGGTATCGCACTTTGATCATAGCAGGACCTTCTCCTATCCTCTGCCTCTTCTCTCGAAACCTTGATCCTCCTCTTGTACAACCACTCGTTTCCTCGACGACCTTCACAATCTCACCAGAACTCATGCCCATCTACCCCTTACCTTTCCATGCATCTCCCCCCTTTCATCATGGTGTCTACAGCCTCCACACACTAGAGTTCCATTACTCTTGGTCCATATTCAGAATACCATTTTCGTAGACAAGCTGTTTAATTGATAACTGCATAGACAACAAAAATCTAACTCGTGGTCCGTTGAAGAACTCCCTTTCTGCTTTGCTGAATGACTTATTGGTATCAACTACAAACTCGGTAATGTAGCCCTCCAGGATACTGTCCAACCACACCTCAATAGCCTGCAATGCCTTATTGTCTATTTCTTGTAATTCCTAGATCAGCTCCGGAGTCCAAGATGTCAACTCTCCTCCTTGGAAGTTCTTCTTCTTAGAAACGAACTTCACCAGCCACTCATACAAGATGATATGAAACTCACAAAAGAACCATTCGTGAGGACCATCGTGAATATATCTATCCAACCAATTGTTTGTTGACAGCTTCAAATTTTGATTTTTTGTTTCAGCAAACTCTCGCGGTTTTAGACCAAACCACTTCTCGATCTTTGGTCAAGTCAGATTCCAAAACATATCCTCCTTTCAATCGCAACTCAGTCCCGGCAATAGAACCATTTGTTGGAAAAAACCCACCAACAATGCCTCGCCGACAGGGGTTCTCACTCTGTCGACGCCTAACCAGTGCGATCTCCCAGAGCACCGGCCCAAACAGGTTTTACCCTGCCCAGCAACATCCGCAGAGCGGATGAAGTCTCACCCGAGATGTTCAAGGGAGAGTTCTTGGAACCAAGTTTTCGGCAGTAAGAAGGGAAGATATGGCATCTGCAGCTTCAACAGCATAACTATCAGATTACTCCAAGTCACTCGACAGAACTAAGACAGTTATCACAATTCATCTTCACAACTACGGATCTAACATATCACATCATTCATTTATCGCAGCAGTATCATTCATAAAACAGCTTTAATAAGCTTCATCATCATCCATCAGAATTGCGACAGAATTGGGATAGATTGCATCATCAGTTCATTGCAGCAACATCAGTAAATCATAGACAGATTCAATACACTTCTCATTGACATCACAGCAAAGAAAATAGGAAAACAAAAGACAACATTTAGGCAACAACCGTCATGTCATATTAATTCTACGCAACAGATCCAAAGCAGATAATTCTTCTCCACAGTAGGAGACTAATTACATCCTGAAATTCAGTATCTGACACGGACAGATCGCAGATTGTTCACAATAGAAGACTCATCAAGACCATAGACAGATAGCAACAGATTGATCACTCTCAGATATTGACTTGGACTTGTATCGCACTAATCATGATCCTCTTACAATTGCAAAGCTAGCTCTATATATAGGCTTGAGCCTTTACATCAAAGGTCCACTTCTAACTAACTTCTAACCACTAATTACCTATGTCCACAAAACTTTGTCAATTAATACATTAAATATTTAAAAGCGGTTATTTTTCGGCCCATCGTGCTGATCTAGCCTTGCGCGGTGTCGGGTGAGCTTGCGCAACTGCCACAATGTTGCGCAACTCACTTACCCAAAACCCCTACCAACAGAGGGCATTTAGTCATACTTAAAGCGATACTACAGAGTATATCAGCCTATTGGGCTTCAATTGCTTACATCCCAAAAGGGATCCTAACAAAAAACAGGAAAAAATGCATATCCTTTATGTGGATAGTGAGCAAAAAAACAGAAGGAATACCATTAGTGAAATGGACCACTATAGTTCTCCCTAAATCCAAAGGAGGTTGGGGAATCAATAACTTTGATCTCTTTTGAAAAGCATTAGCGGATAAATGGTTATGTAGAATGGTGGAGAATGAGATTCACTATGGGGAAGAACGATGAGATTGAAATATTGTCCACATTCCTCAATAGAGGAATGGTTCAGGCAATCGGTAAAAACACACAAGGGTGGGTCAATATGTTGGAAGGCCTTCGTTGTTGCATTTCCTTTAGTAGGGAATTGGGTTGTGTGGAAAATTGGATACAAAAGGAACATCAAAGTTGGACATGATCCATGGGAAGGCTCAGGAGAGAGCTATAAACTGTCAAAGTAGCTAATTTCACAACTTAAGGACAAAGGGATCAACTCACTGGCAGACACATGCGCTCAGACCACGCTGGCCCAAAGACGCACTGCATGGAAATCAACACAGGAAATGCGTTTCGCTGGAACTGATGAAGTGAAATGGAACAATTACATAAATAATCTTGGGTCAAGCTTTATACATTTAGGAACTGAACATGACAAACTAACTTGGACTTGGAACAAGAAGGATGGCAAATTCTCAACGAAATTGGGATATGAAGCAACGTTACAATTAAAGCAACAAGTGACAGAATGTTGGTGGTGGTAAAAATTATGGAAAATCCTTAACTCCGTGGATCGCATTGAGCAATAAATTGTTGACATGGGAAGCACTACCCAAATTTGGTTTCAATGGCCTGGATTTCACTTACTATGCAGAGCTGAAGGAGAAACAAACTCACATCTTTTCTTCTCTTTCACCGATGCAGGAACTATTTGGAAATAGATCATGAGCAATTTGGATCCTTCTACAAATCAAGATGAGGACTCCTCACTCAAACACATAATTTAAGAATTGGTGGAGCAATGAGAGGGTACATACCCATGAAGCGCTCCCAGCTCTATTTGTTTTTACCATTTGGGAAACAAGAAACACAACTATTTTAAAAAACTTATGGACCCCAACAGAAATAACCGTGAATGTGCTCTTGTAGAAGTTAATGGAACATCAAGTAGTCCCCAATCCTAAACCAAAAAGAGTGATCAAAGTGCCATAAATAGTCAAATCCAACACATGGGGTTATTGTGATGGAGCCAGTCAAGGTGAACCTTCGCTGGGGGGTGCTGGAGGAATTTTATGCCTCAACGATTCTTCAAAAATTGAGATCACCTTCACACCAGGTCAAGGCACAAATAACAAAGCATAACTAATAGCACTGTGGACAGTCCTCTGATTGGATTTGGAAAAACAAGTTTAGCAATTATAGCTCTTTAGGGACTCAAAAGTGACCATAGATTGGGCAAACGGAAAAATCTAGATAAATGCTCCATGTCTCCAACATTTGCTGAAAACAATGAGAGAACAGATGACAGCTTTTGAGTCAATCACCTTCCATCATATTTACAGAGAGTTAAATTCTGAAGTTGTCAAGCTCTCTAAAATGGACCTTGCTCTCCCTCCAGGCATAATGGAGGTGAAGGAAACTGTCAACAACCAAACTGTAAGTCAATATGTACGCTTGCAAGGCCTTTTGGGTCACAAAACTTAGGGACAAGAAGGACTCTATAATCTTTTTTATCATTTTTTTATGATAAAAAAAATCCCATAATGAAAGAAAATTCTCGACTATTTTGATGTACTGTAATGTATGCTCCTAGAGGGCAGTTCATGTTTATTCAATAAGAATAAAGTGATATTTTTCCTTGGACTCTCTCTCTCTCTCTCTCTCTCTCTCTCTCTCTCTCTCTATATATATATATATATATATATATATATATAATGTTGCTCTAGTGCCTCTACCCTAACACTAATAAAACGCATAAACATAATAACTGAAATTGATATATTTGGTTGCAATGTCAATAACCAATGTTCGAAGAATCATATTCAGTGCGATTGGTAACAAAAGACGCACTGGTGCATCTACCATAATTAGGAGCACCGATGCGGTCATGTTTTTTTTTGTATGTTCGAGTGCCATGTGACTTGTTGGGTGAACCTTTGGTCTGAGAAACCACGAGCCAGGGGCATCTAAGCCGTCAAAATCACCCGAGGATCGCACCCGGCCTGGACCGCACCAACCCTTAGCATGGTTGGATTTAAATGTCGCCTCCTAGGAGCAACAAGTTTTGATCTTGGGCCACTAAGCAAACGAAACCCCTCTCAACCGTTTGCTCTACCGAAATTTGACACCGATGCAATTATGTTAATTAAACACACAATTGAATTTTAAAATAAAGATTTTCACTTGCTAGATGTTGCCACCGATGCGTTTATATTTGTTTTAAGCACTAGGGCGTATAATTGGTTTATACGCACCGATGCGTATAATTGGTTAATACGCACCAGTGTGTATCATTAGTTAATAAGCACCAGTGCGCTCATATCAAATGATCGTGTGGTAAAAACCACAATTTTTTATGGTGCACACAATGTGACTAAACGCACTGGTGCGTTTATTGTGTTTAAAAGCATCGGTACATATAATCAATATGTGAGCACCAACACATCGTTTAAATGATGAAAATTACAATGCTCTTTATCTTTGAATGCACCAATGTGGATAGAGTACAATGCACAACACCGATGCGTTTTGTTAGAAAACGCACTGGTGCACTTGTTTTAAAAAAAATGCATCGATAAAAAAACGTCCGCTAAAACATCCAGGCACTGATTTTTTCTTGTTATCAATTTTATCTGTTACAACCTCCATTAAAACATCCGCTACCATTGACAAAGATTGTAGCAAAGATTTTATTTTATTTTATTTTTCAATCTTGTAACACTAAAAACCTCCTTTATAACCTCTACTACATGAACTTTTCCTTATAATGTGAGTTAAATATACTTAGAATTCAAGAGTCATAAGTTTACATCCAAAACAAAAAGTAATAAAACCTAGAAGAAAAAAAGTATTACTTCCTTTGGATGTACATACTCTTAAGCCCACTCAAGCCAATTTAAAACGTTTTATTATTATATACTAGCAATTGCCCCAAGGGAGGTGCAATAATACGTCGTTAAGGTAATTGTTAGCGGGTAAGCGAGAAAAAAAAATGTAACATTGAAGTGAGCCAAAAAAATGGAGAATAAATATATATTATGTGCTAATGTTGAGAGAGGTGAATGGGCAATAAATATATATACTCTGTGCCAAAGGAGAATTTATGGAGATCCCAACGCTATTCAAGAGCACTCTTACAATAAAAATCAGAAATAAAAATCAGGAGCACTCTTGCAAGTATCTGTTACATATAAATGAAAGCATAAAACAGTACAACCACCCATCATTTTAAATGAAGAAGGTTCCAAGAACCAGTAATGGACCCATAATGGCTGTTAGACTCATGGCTGTTATAGTAATGCAATTTATTTTTCTATTCCTGCTCTGTTGATGGTTGGGCGCACTTTCATTGTGAACCTAATGTCCATTGAAGAAGGTTTTGAGCAGATGCTTGTGGAATTCCTGAACCAAAGGCAAGCTGAGATCCCCAACTGAGGTACACGCCTCAATGTGATAGAGGAAAGCAAGATCCTCATTGTCTAGCTCCTTTGGATTGATATGAAACTGCAAACCATTGATGAAATAGAACAAATTAAACTTGATATAAAATTGTGTTTTATCATGAAAATAATAAAGCAAAATACAAATCCCCAATATTAACATGAAGCAAAGATAAAGAGAGCAAAATACAAACCCCACGTACTAATCTGAAGAAAAGAGAAACAGGTAGTCCAGTATCTATCATTGCCTAACCAGCATAGCCTATTAATAAGAAAAACAACATCATTGGCAAACACATAAGAATTTCACCGATTGACCAAGTTACAAGATTAAATTGAGCAAGTTGCAGCAATTTCAAATGTGAAGCTTTCCAAGTTCTATTTTTGCACATTTAGATATTGACTTTTCAAAGAGTCTAGCAAACCCATATGCATTTCCATGCAAGTTAGACAGCTATTTTTATTTATATGTTGCCTTTTAAATTGATTCTAATTTTGAGGTGCAAAGCTTAGGGCTCAAGCAGAACACCATGGACAGCTTTGGCCATGTTGCCACCATAGGTGTATATGAATACATCACTTTCCAAAACCATTATGTAATCCAATCCTACCAATCTATTTTGAAACTGTTTGATTGAGGCAAGTTCCTCCTCAGTTGCAAGAGTTGCATGTGAGTACACATTGGGAAAATGTTTCTTGAGGGATTCTAAACTGCCATTGCCGAAAAGTTCCCCTGCTACTATATAAAGTTTAGTTGAAGCTGGATAGCCTAGCACCTTTAGAAAAAGGCCCATCTCATGAGGAGTTAGTGGACAACCTCCCTGCCTACGTCTTTCTTCCCCGTCTATATCTTTTTCCTTCCAATGGGAATACCTATGCTACTTCAAAAGGAAATATTTTCTATTGTAGTTTTATCACTTTACACATATATTCAACAAGAAGCGACTACCGTACTTGAGAAATCAAATCTGCAATTATTATATCTATTACTACAGTGCAAAATCAGATCTACGTTATCACATTTACTTATTGAAAATTGGCGAGAGGAAGAGACAACTGGTCCCATGTCACTTTCAAGGCAATCATAAGGTAAACCATCATATGCACCAATTCTTCAATAAATCATACACTAGTATACAAACATTTGAAATCTAAACAAAACTTATACCTTTCATTATGTCTTTCAAAATGAAAGGAAAAGGTTATTATATATAAAACTTACAATGGTTCATGCTCCCTCAGGCTAATGCCCTTTTTTATTTACATTAGAGACTAATCGTAACCTACCATATATTCTATGTGACCAATAATGGAATCATGCTATCATCAATTCAGTTCACCTTGAGACATGAGCTGGTGGAGGTGAAGACAAGCTTCCACTTTCACCGTATGAAGCTGAAGTGACAACTTTGTTCACATTTGTCTCAAACATCTTGGTGCCAAAAACTTTTCTTCATGTCAAAAATTCTTCAAGATATATCAAGGGAGAGAAAAACTATGCAATAAGCACTACATGATCATATGGTCCTTACGAAGAAAATATATTTGCTGCACTTAACTTTTAGTGGATTTTACATGTTCAAACCTAGGAAATTAGCAGATATACAAGATCTACAATCCAAACCTCTAAAGCTTTAGGGTTTTGGAATCCAAGGATAAAAAATTACAAGATACATGAATAAACTTAGAATTTAAATGTTACAAGAAGACTAGAGAATTCAAGGATATAGGGTTCTGTAGTTTTTGGAGATCTAGAATTCCAAAAATCTACAGTTCTATTGATTTTGGTATATTCCAGGAAGTGATTCCATGCCCAAGAAGACCACATCCAAACAAGGGAGACGCCATAGTATAATGGAGGAGGTGCATGACAAACAGTCTCATCACAAATTATTCTTAGGCTCTCGTTGTTATTATTGGATTGAATGGAAATTGATCAAATCATATGATAATTAGCAAGGGAAATGGTCGTTGCAGGAGCAGCATGAATGTACACAAAATCCATACTTTGACCAGGAGGGAGTGACTTTAACCATTTAGGAAATGAATACGTATTGTTGGCATCTGGTTTGGAGAGACCCCATAAAGGACCATACAATCTTTGGATAGAGAGGCCAATAGCTATCATTGTCTAGTGTGGAGATCTATTTGTGATAGATGCAACATATCTGTAATAAGTAGTTCCTGACTGACTCCAAGAAGTCATGAGCTTCTGCAAGATAGCCAGCCTAACATCTTCTGCAGATTATTAACAATAAAGCAGCATCAGTATTATTTTTGTATTGAATAATCACCAAGTCATTATTATAGCAGGAGTTGCATAGACTCATCCCACATTATTGGATGAAAATCAGTATTTTCATAGCAAAATAATAATAAAAAAAATAGTTCTTTTCTCAAATATTTACAAACAAACATTTTATTTCTATAAAATGCCACTAAGTGCAAAAAAATTAAGGTAAAACAATAAAACATAAGAACTGGATGAACTAATATGTTATTTTTAATATAGATTTAATTGCAAAATCCAAAACTATCATTGATTCTCCCCTGTTTGTCCAACATCGAGTTTGTTTATCTATGTGGCACTACATTATTTTTACCCCTGGCTCATTCCTACTGAAGTTGAATTGTGGTGGCCAAAATTTAAGATTCAAAGGACTTACTCTATGGGGATGTAGGAAGAGAACTCTGTTTAAGTGCAGGAGAGGCCTTTGGCTTTGGCTTTGTAACTGTAGTTGGAGCAGAAGATCCTGAATTTGATCCAGGCTTTGGCACAGTCACTGCCAGAAGAACAACCATTAAAAGCATCACTGAAACAAATTGAAACCAAATTAATTTCATCCTATAAAACAATAATACCTGGGAGAAGCTGGTTGTCTCCAGCATTTCCACCTTGAAGTCTAGCTAAACTTCCGACCATTGGGCCATTGTTGTAGGTTGCAGGTTCAGTTTGCTCATAGTTGTCTCTTGCATCTGCAAAGTTATCATTATGATCGGGTCCTCCAACAATAGCACCAACTAAAATATTCTGATCATTTCCTTGGTGGTTGAACCATGTAGCATATCCTCCTTTGCAACTCACAAATGATGAATCCTCTTTGTATGATACACTGGAGGAAGCTCTATGATGCACCCGGCGAGGATAGTTTGGACTATATCCCACCATGTAGATTGTAGCTCTTGGATTGTCACCGAGTATGTAATCAACCTACAAGAACGTGGTTTTAGCCAAAGGACTCAATAGGAATTAAGGCTTTTTAGATCTTGGACTGATTAAGATATCTTCATGATAAGGAGGTTTTTATCCCATCATGGGATTTACAATTATTATACCTGCGACTTAGATAATGCCAACAACTGAGATGGATCTACTTCTCCACTGGGGCATTGCAGTTGCTTGCCAGCAGAAGACAAATAATCAGAGTAGACTGTCGTGCATCTTGTAAATGCAAGCATATCTTGCTCATATCTAAACACAGCAAGAAAAGCATGGATAACATTCATCAATCCCTGGTTCTAGAGCAATAACCAAAGTACCTCATATTCACATTCTTTGACACCTCCAATTTTAAACATGAGATACCTCATACCTGAGATGGAGGGCAATGAAGGGTTCCCTTCCCTGAATTCTGGTGAGAAGAGTTCGTGCAAGTTTCTCAATGGGGTCAGCAAACTTTAGAGCTTGATAATTGGCACGACAACGGATCTTCTGAATTGAATTAGGAAGGTCATTATTTGCAAGACCAGAATCAGCATGAGTGAAGTATAGCACATTGTACGTTTTTAGCAAAGGAAGCATCTCATGCTTGTAGAAAGATACATGTACATCAAACAGTGTACAATGCTCTGTTTAGCCAAAATACAACAGTAATTTGAACAAAGATTAGTGTATGAAAAATCTCTCTTCCAAAATTGATCAAAAACTATGAACCAGAACAAGGCTAGTGTCTAACACACCTTTGACCAAGACACTGGAGCCTTCTCCAATGGTTTAACATTTTTATGAGATGGTGGTAAAGACTCAACAATGCGCACCTCTTCCATTAGAATATTAATAAAGTGACGGAGATAAAAAAATGTCTTTGAATTCACTGAATCATCACATAAATTTAAAACAGATGTGAGATCTAACATTTTTTGTACTGTTGAAAAAGCATCATATATTACTAAACATTATAAATATAGGGAGATTTTATGTTTCAAGAAACTAAATTACCCAATTGAGGTCACTTGGCAGAGAAATTGCATTCACCTTGGATCAGTCCAAAATGAAGTATTGTCCAAAATTGGTATAACAAGTACTGCATTCATAATCTTTGCTATGGCAACCATATCACAAATCTGTAGGATAGAAATTTTTTATAAATAAACAAGCCAACATGTTGGAACCAACATTTATAAAGCGGGATACATGTATATCTTATAGGACTTTGGGCACTTAATCCCGTTCGCATCTAATTCAATCCTCCATTGGCCTTGAAAATAATATAACCATTATGTCGCTCACCTGGTTCTGCAAATTAAAAAATTTATTAAAGAAGTTGCAGTGAACTGCTTGACTAAAAAGTAGGAACTGTAAAAGGGGAAATCTTTGTTGAGAAAAACAAAAGCATACTCTTGTGATGCCATGGATGATCAATGCATTGGACAAACTCTTTACTATCAGGCTTCGACCATAGCTTATCTGTCAAGTGATAATCCTGGTTTGGAACAATTAGATATTTCAGAAATCATACTATATGAAGGCCGAATCCTTCAAAACAAGAAAACTGCAATTAAAATTGCATATTACAAATTTTAACAGCTAATCTTTATTTTCCAATTTCTTCTATTCATCATGCCTACTGGACTATCCACCTCTAATATATTAGATGATCTACCAATATATTAGATGATCTACCAATATCTGTATGAAGTTGAGTCTCCTCTGTCAAGACTCAATTCAGCCCTATACCTCCAATCGTCTTCAGGAACAAATATCATGGAATGGTCTGTAAAATTAAAAAAAGCAGATGAGTAACATGTCTTCCCAATTTTATCCTCTGCAAATTCTTCTGAATTGAATGAACGTACTCCAGATATTAAACAAGTTAGGAAAGTCTACATTTGTTGCTTACAATCTCAGATCTAAAAGAAGGGCTAGAAAAGTTGAATTAGGTTATCTATGCCATAAACCTTTCTGATTCAGCAGAAGTATAAGTTGAATTTTAATCTCTTTTAGTACTAAACAGATACTATAATACTTTGGGTTCACAGCAAAAGGATATAATCCTAAATTTCCATTATTGTTTGTGGTCAGTTACCAAACTGATCGCATGTGATAGGTATCAGAATTACAAATATGAGAATGACATGATATAACTATTACTGCATGTTCAATAGAGGAAGGAAGAGAAAAACAAATACGAGGACAACAAAATATAACAGTTATAGCATGTTCAGCAGAGAAAGGAAGAGTACAGCAATGTTCAAACAGTTGTATTCACTTGTTGGACTTGGGAGTTACAATAGACTTGACAAAATGATTTTGGTCAAGTAATTAGATGCACGAACAGCAAGCAAAGGATTAAAATGCCTTGTGGACACAATATGAATATACATTTACTATCAAACCAAACAAACAGGACTACTGTCTTCTGGGGCACAGATTACCGAAGAGTACAGTATTCCTTTTGTTGCCCCTCTACATTGGAAAAAGGTCATCTTTGGAATATTGGATGATCTCATAGACAAGAAGGAGTGAGTGGGATGTGATTAGCCTAACAAGCATATCCTTGTTAAGGAAAGGGCTGGGTTTATCAACCTTCCACGAGAAAACTGATCCAGTCCATCTAGGATAACTAATGGGTTTCAGAACAAAGTTGGATACACAACTCTCCATCAAAATGTATGTTATCTTGAAGTTGGAGCCAAAGCAGACATGCTTGCCCTAATCGAATATGTAAAGAGGGGGATATCTGTATGTGTGACCTTTTGGCTTAATGATGTACATTCTTGATGTGCTATTGTTTAGTAATGTAAAGAGGGGGGTTGTGGGTGGGGGTATTTGTATGTGTGATCTTTTGGCTTAATGATGTAGATTCTCGATGTGCTATTGTTTAGTAATGTAAATGCTGATATATTCAAAACACACAGAGAGGCCTCCAAAGTAGAGAACCATTGCATCCATAAACACACTTCCATTTTTAACAAGCTACAAGGTGTCCTTGCCTCACATACAAATAAAATAAAATACTACAAAACAACAGGCTTCATCCAAGACTTATATGTGGGAGAAAGAAGGTTTATCTTAGAATGAAGTTTTGACATTGGCATCCATTCACCTGGTCCACAAATATTAGAGAGCACAGTTGCTATAGCTGAAACAACATATTTTCCTTCTTTTTGTATCTGTTGAGAAGTATCAGTTTCAGGGTCCATCCTCCATGTATCCCCTTTTGGATCTGAATAGATTAAACAGTGATATTAGACAGTTTCTAATTCACGTTTCATGTCTTTAGGACACTATTAAGTAATAGCTTGAAAGAGAAAGTAAGGAGCCACATGTCAACTATAACCTTTGCATTTAAAGTAAAAGTGACAATGAGCTTGCTGAATTTATCATTCCCAGTTCTGTTTTTTAACCGATAGAAGCTATTGCTCTGAGCAACAATGGATTCCTTCTCCCCGCCATGATATGATAACCTGTCAGAGTAGCACACAACACAAGAACAATGAACTATAATATAAATATAGTATTCGGTTGTTGCGATTAAGGGGAGGGTGGCTAAAATAAAGTAATTTTTTTGTTTCTTCTTGTATAAAATGTTCAAATAGCATGGAAAGAAAAGTAGATAGGACATTACCTTTTAGTTTGGAGTTGGATGCTTTGCATGCCACAAAGGAAGCTTGCATTGGCGGGAACCGGAGAGAACAAGTACAGATGAAGTAGCTGTACTAGTAAATTAAAAAAGCGGCTAACAAACTGTTGCAATAGTTATTTATTTACAGACCATATACTCTCTTATGGAGAGTATTTTGAAACGATTCAAGTATCGCAAATATTTGAAACCAACTGAATGTACAAATAGTATACTTGTAAAAGTTAAAAATGGGCAACAAATTTACTTTCAAACCAAGTATATGGACATGCTGGGGGAAAAAACAGACATAGGTATGAAGTCAAGAAGTACAAGGTAAATATACAGACAAGATAAATGTACAACAGAACTTAAGAATTTAGTATATATTGTGAATTGTTTCTATGTACATACAGTATAGTGTGAACTGTTTCTCTGATCATAAGAGAGTATTTGAAACAAAATGAGGATTGCGAATATTTGAAACCAATTTAATGTCCAAACAGTCTAAATTGAGTAGAAGTAACAAATGGACAACATGTTTACTTTGAAACCAAGTATAGAGAGTCCATGGGAAAAAGAATATACATATGTGTAATGACAAGAAGTAGAAGTTAAATATATACATGGATTAAATGTACAATAGAAGTTAAGAACTTAGTATAATGTGAATTGTTTCTATTTACATAGAGTTTGTTGCATTGTATTTGTAAAAGAAGTGTTTGTTTGATAGAGTATATACTTTAGAGAGGTGCATTACATGCACGTAGAAGGGAAATATAATAAATGTACATGTATTGTGGTAGTAGTGGAAGCATGTAATATGTACAATGTTTGTGCATTCCATGTGTGGAAAAGGCTAATACA
>LPNX010127139.1:284252-299995 GCA_001517045.1 Pseudotsuga menziesii
AGGTTAGAAATATCCCATGGTGGGCCTTTGTAGTTGACAAAGTCAACAACAACAAACAAAAGAAGCATAGGTGGAGTAGTGGCGGTGTTGTACAAGATTGAAACAACTTGACCAAGAGCACCATTAACAAGACCTGCCTCAACCCAAAGGTTTGTTGTAAGCATAACTTGTTGACCAACGGCAAGGAGTATGACCATATCTAATTGTTCATCTTCTGGTGCAAGCAGTAGTGTTTGTTTTCTAACTTCTACGGAACATAATGCAATTGGGACATTTAGTTGTTTAAGCATTTGTTTGTTGTGTAAGGGAACAAAATTATTAGTTGAGAACAAATGGGTGGATTGATCAAATACGCGATTCTCGGTTTGAGAGAGGGAAGATGATGTCCTTAACATAAGAAGGGTCCAATCGGCAATAGTTGTTGTTGCATTCCTAAGATTGAGGAGAAGTTGGCGGAACTGAATCTGAGAAGGGTCATCTCCTTGTCGACGAAAAACCGTTGAGAGGGTTATGAATGTGTCAAAGGTACGCCAAAGTGTGTTTCCACGTGATGCTCCTACATACATGGGGATATCTTTAACAGGTGGAAGTTGACCAAGGTCACCTACGAGGATGATAGAGCGGCCTCCAAAAGGGGAAGTTCGATGGAAAGGGAATGCTTCTCGAAGATGAGAGTCAATGTTGGATAAGAGCTTTGGTCCAATGAAACTCATCTCATCAATTAGCACATAGCGTATATGGAGGAGTCGTTCTTGAAGGTTTGCAAGGGCTTGGCCCTCAAGAGGAAGCATAGTATTTATTAGTATCCGAAGGGCAGAATGTATTGTAAGGACATTTATGTTAAATGTCGCGACGCTAGTTGGAGCAAGCAGGAGAAGAGGGGATGAGTTATTTGTAGATGATGAAGAGAAGGTAGCTTGCAAGCATCCAATTAAGTAAGATTTTCATGTTCCTACAGTTCCTTGGATGATCATACGTAATGGTTTTGTGGTAGTGTGTTGTGTGTAGTGGGACATAATAATTTCAAAGGTTGTGCGTTGTGTTGGAGAAAAGCAATTAGGACAAGCAGGAGTTGAAAAAGGTTGTAGTTCTGCTTGGTTTGATGAGTGATTCAAGTCAAGAAATGAGATGGCCGAGTTTTGCAAGTGTAAAGGTATCTGCGTGTGGCCCCAATTGTGATTAGTGTCAAAGTCGCGATCACCAAGCATGTCAAGATCATCAAGTTGTAGGTTGTTCCCAAGGTGGAGTTGAGAGAGGAGTTCCCATTCTGACATGTCGATAAAGGAGGGAGGATGATCTTCATGAGGGGGAGGTGTATCAACAGAAATAGTTGGAGGGGGTGAAGGTTGTCGGTCAACATGCCAGGAATTGTAGCTCCCATGAAAGGATTCCCATGCAGAGACAACTTCCAAGTCTAAGGAGCCAATATCTTTTGGCACATTGCGGAAAGGTTTGTACAGGAAGAGTTCACTCCAACAGAAATCGACATAAAGAGGAGAGGTGGAAGGAGGGATGTCAAGGAAACGAGGAAGGACACGCACGATCTTGGTCGGTTTGTGGAGCTTCCATTGACATTTTTTTCTACGTACAGAAAGGGACCAAGAGCGGGAAGCTTCAAGAAGAGGAAGATGTTCAAGCGAAGGGGGTCTTTGCATGTATGCGAAAATGAAGTTGGTTGATGGGCGGTGTTGGGGACGTCTAGCGAGACACATTTGAAAACGGTCTGAGAGGTGTTTAGGGAAAAAAATGTACGACTGCAAAGAGTCAAGGGAAGTTTTTGTAGCATATGGCAGGTTTCTTGTGCTTCAATGTCTCGATCAACCACGGTTTCGGACAATAGTTTCCGGATAGGTAATAAGATTCCCTCTTCTGCAGGGCGGCATGTGCAATACATGTTAGAATGTCATGGTAGCTCTCATATTTGTTCTCTGCTTTCGAAGCATACTTTGAAATGTATGAGAGGACAGCATGGCGCGAGAGCACAGACTAGCAATCAACATTAGCTCTCCATACTAAGAGCATAAGAGGGTTGCGTACGTTTAGAAGCTCATCATTTCTAGCGGGGGTATATTTTTTTTGGCCAGAGCTGTCAATGAACATAGAAGATGTTTCCTGTAGTTCAAAGGGGAAACCATAGTGGCAAACGAGGGTTGTGCCTTTTTTGCAAAGACAAGAGAATTCATTGCATTTTGTGTGGCATTGCACAGAATTGACAAGGGTTTCATAGTCATCATTTTGGTTTCCTTCACGTATGGAGGATGCTGCAAATGTGCAAGGGTCTTGGTGAGATGCTCGATGGAAGGTGGAGACACGAAGGTGCGCGGGACGAGGGTTCCATGCTGTTAAGAAGCTGTCAAAGTATGTTTTTGCAGTATCAGCAGCGAGGGGATCATTCCAATCAAGGCTGTCCATATTGGGTGCGTCCTCCAACCAGAGGAATCCATTGTGATGTATGTGGAGCATGTATGTATGTGAAAAGCAACCAAGGAGTAGCATAGTAGAAAAAATAAATCCACATATATGACATAATAAACATTGTATACAGGTAAGAAAACGTGAAATGTTGCATGGATAGATATGTATGGCGTGCTTTAAAAATAAACACATAATGTATACGATAACACATATGCCATGTGAGCACAAAATTTACAGTAGCTATTTACATTGCAGATATTTGTAAAAAGACAGGAAAGTAAGGGAAAAGTCTATATACAAGCAATGAAGAAAGGAAAGCGAGGGGGGGGATATAGTGATCATGATGAAGTGGAAGAAACATAGTTGGGTTGAGATGAGGTGGAATGCATTTGGAGAGATGGGATGGTGTATTATAGGGTACGATGTGTTGAAGCAATGACTGAGGGAAGAGTAAGATGTGGAAGGGTGAGTAAAAGTGGTGGTTGGAATAGCCAAGGGTGGAGTATATGAAGGGGAGGTTATAGACGGCGTGCAACAGGATGGCTTTGAGTAGTGAGTACAGATTTTTCTTCAAGGAGCTTGGTTAATGCAGCAGCAAAAGGAAGCTCTTCAGAATTGGCAATGGTTGTCTTCAAGCGTGTACTGGAGTTGAAAGTCTTCATCTTAATGGACAAGGTGAACAGGTATCGACGTAAAGTTACATGCAGAGAGAGATCCTTTATGGTCGAGGGCTCGGTGGCGAGCAGGCATAAATCCTTTGCAGAGACACCAAGTAGTTTGTTGGCTGCATCATCAAAAGTTGTGGCCCCGTTGATCTGGTCGATGTGGTCTTGCAAGGAAAGCTTTAAAATGTATTTGTAGTCACATTCTGTGAATTCACCATCACATTTGCTGCAATGCCAAGTGTTGAAAGCTCTGTGCAATTTTCTTCATGCATTGAACGCCATCAACAAAGAGAGGGCATGCAAGGAAGTGGAATTCATCCATGTTAATGTCAACAATGGAAGCGCGCACAAAGAGCCATATGTTCTTATCAGAGGGTTGCATGTTTTGCAAGTCGAAGATTTTTTTAAATGGGTGCGTTCGAGACATAGAGCCTATGTATTTGCGGCTCAAGGATGGCGATGCAGCGCGAAATCCATGATCAGTGTACCATTTTTGAAGGCGATGGGTTGCCTCAATATCTGGATTAATAAGGATGGTACTATTGGGAACAGTTCCAATTGTTTTACCATTGTAATCCGTAAGACGACCACCCTTTATTGCAAGGACAAGTGGTGGGTCGGAGGAGTATAGTGAAGTGACATGTGAACCCTTAGTGTGGCAATGATGACCCCAAAGTGTGACATCAATGCTAAAACAGGATGTGTCTTCGAGGCAAACGGTTCTTCTACTTGTTTCAGAACCGTTTTTTTTTCGAATTGTAGATGCAGGCAAGACAGAGCTAATAAGGCCAATCAGGTCAACCATGGAATTTGAAGGTAAACTTTGGAGGTCATTGATTGTTTTAAAGTGGAAGGAATGTAAAGGAATGGAGGGAAATGCATCGAGGCAAGGGTGGATGGTCGACGTAGATGAAAGTACAATCTCAAGATGGTTGTTCAAATGGTTATATGAAGGGTTGCTTGTTTTGATTGTGCCATTCGAGATAGTGTACACTGTCCCAATTTCAACAAGGGAATATAAGGTGTCAACAAAGTTGTTAAAGGCAGAGACATGGATCTCTTCTCCAGAACAATAAATAAGGTTAAAGCCAAATAGTTTCCCTGGGCTGCGTTGGTTGGTGTATTCATGGATGGGTGTCTTGGCAAGCACGTGACCTTGGATGAACCATTTTTTATAGTTGGGATTGAGTGCTTTGAATGGAATTATAGTAGTTGGCATGGATATTGGTGTATCTGATGCTTGGGATGAGTGAACATCGCTTTCTTCTATGAGGCGGATAGATTGGCTAGTTAATGAACCAATTAGAATGCCAAAGCTAGTCGGTAGTAAAAGAGGAACGGGGCTCCCAACAAGGGCAAGCTTGCGGTGGACCAGTTCAAGATCGAGTATTGTAATAGTCCTATAGGAGAAAAAGGTAAGAATTAGTAAATGTATTATAAAATTGATGATGTTGGTAGTAGGTAAAAATGTATAGGCTAAGCTGCATAAGAGAGGGCTTAAAATAATGGGCAGAAAAAGTATGTGTTATTATGGATGACGGTGTAGGTGCACTTGGCGAGCTTGATGACAGAGCCTTCTTGGAGTTCTCCATTTGATATGAGGGAGTTGAAGGTAGTTGGGAGCAAGTCTGGTGTGTGTTGTTACCATCAGAGATAGTAATTCGAAAACGTGGAGTAGTTGCATTTGTTGGTCCGAATGGCTGGAGTGAATAAACCTGTAGAAGTGGTTGAAGATGTACAGAACCAGACAACAAAGAAGATATCGCATTTTCTGTCAAGGGTGCCTCCATTATGCGGGGAAAACACTGAGAATAAGAGGAAACAAACATGTAAGTATATGACAATTTTGTTTGTGTATATATACATATATGTATATATATACACTATTGTACGAGTGACATACAACCATGCCATACGTACAATGAAACTGTAGCAGGAAGAAGAGTAGAATGTACAACAGTGACAGAAAGACGGTAGTTTTTTTTTTTTAATATAATGTGAGAAGAAAAGCATGCAATGGAACTATGCAAAGTTAGGTTGTAAATGCGTAAAGTGTATTAGAGGTACGATCCAGCAAGGAATTTATTGGATCTTCGACCCTTATCGGCATATCCCTTCTGGTCAACCGACTGTCTCATTACGACCCTCATTATGTGTTTTATTGAGTCCCATTCTCGTCGCTTCAATACACCCCTCGTTCTACTTTTCTGATGCAACACACTCTATTTGTCCTCTAATCTTCCATATCTAGGTTTGCATTTTTTCCATCAGTGTATAGGGAGGAGATTCAAACTAACGATGTGATGCACAAGTCAACAAAGGGCTTGACTATCTTCTCTCTCTCAATGCAGGTATTTTTTTTCTTGTGTGTCATCACTGTATAATTATGTGTTATTCAAAAGATTGATTATCATGTGTTATTCAAAAAATTGAATCAAAATTATACAATTAGTTCAAATATATCAAACTACTCTTGATATCCTTCTTGATCTAATACTTGTAATATAAGACAATAATCATAATACTAAATTGGTATAATACTAAAATCTGTTCATTGATCTACTACTTGTAAATCACTTTTAAGACTTTAAGTGGATTCTAGACTTATTTCCTTGTCATTGTGGTAGAGTGATGAGAATACTACATTCGGTAAAGATAAAGAGATTTCTCTCTTCGCAACCCTAAGCTAAGATAAAATGAAGGAAAAAGGCAATATCACTTTGTCTTCCTGACGTTAGACTATCTAAACCAGAAGTTAATATTCTTGGTCCTAAGTGCAGTTAAGGTTCCACATTTTTTTTGTAGTCGGGGAAAACAGTTGCTTGATATTCTAATGAAACAAAGGTAACCTTGTACATCATCAAGCAACTGTCCATACCCCAATGGGTCAGACAGAACAATAAATACTACATTAAAATGTAGTTCAAATCAGAAATATAACTATGCCCAAGATGTGAAAAAATACTATCAGCACCTAGGTATCAATACATCAAAAGGTCCTCTCATAAGTGAGCAGTATATACATAAGTCAGAGAAATGTGCACAAAGAGCATAACAAGAGCCTAGACACCTTATCCAAAGTAGGCAAGCGACTCTCAAAAGTCTTGTAACTGTTGCTCAGCATAACGAGAAATATCTCAAAAAAATCCATGAGATAAATATTTGAAAGTAAAAGATTCAGTAAGTAAAAGGTGACCAGGAGCCATACACAAACCCTCCATCGAGAAGATGTCTGCCCTCTTGTTATGTTCCCTATAGACATGACTAAAACCCACCCAGGCGAATGAGGGTATGAGTAATCTGGTGTTGTAGCACCACGCCTCAAGGTCCACCACGTGGAGGGTGGATTCCTGCTTTTCCCAATTTATAACCACCGAGGAGTCGCCAAAGATATGTAGGTAAGGCAGCCCAATATATTTTGCGTCCCGTAATGATGCCCAAAGTGCTAAAAGTCCTGCTCTAGTATTAGTACTGCTCCCACATCCAAGCTTAAAAACTGCAAGGTCTCTACATGGTCCTTTAATTAAGATAATTTTGTACACTTAAACATTTCAACTTTTCATATATTCATTGCTTCATGGGAAAAAAAAATTAATTCCATGCATAAGCAAAGTTATTTTCTTTGTGAAATGTGCCAAAACAATCCTCAATAACTACTTCAGATTTGCATCATAACTTCATACCAAATTTACCCTTCAACAAACTTTCAAATATGTCTATTGAAGAGAAGGCTCTTCTTTGCAAAGAAGTGCCACATTTTTTGGTTACATTCCTCTCTAAGAGCACCTTGAGAATGCACAAGAATTCTGCAAATGCAGATACATTTGGGGATCTCTCTGATAGTTGTAAAGTTGGAGAACTCCAGTCGTTCAACCAAAATGGGGACAGAAAAGCATAAAGTCTGCTAAGGGCAGACTTTTCTCATCATTCCTGTAGCAACATGTCAAAAAATCTATCTGAAATAATTCGTGAGAGACCAAAAAACATATGAATCAGGAGCATAATAAGAAGACTGATAAGCACATCCATGTTAGCAAAAGAACCATTCATTCAAACTGAATGTTTGTGCCTCATAAAGAGAGTGAAAGGGCAAAGCCCGGCACAAGCCAAAATAACTGAAATATCCCATGATCAATGATCATACCATCTAAAGATCCAGAAAATTCCCCATGTCCCGGGGCCAACGAAAGAGCCTATTTGGAGAGACTGTCAGCCTGCTAGTTATGCTCGCGATAGATATGATTGATGGTCACTAAAGGGACATGATGCAACAGAGAAAGAATGTCATCACACCAATGACTTAGAAGTGGGGTGTTCAATGAAGCAGTTATGTTCACCCAAGAGATGATAACCTATGAATCCCTAAATACAGATAATAGAGGGATTCCCAAATGAATGGCAACCGAAAGTAGTGCCCAAAGAGCCAGAAGCTCTAATTTGGTGCCAGTGCATCTATTATCCTAGGTTAAGAGCTTGTTGGATATTTATAACCATAAAATAATAAAAGTTATTTAATTCCATAAAATAACCATAATTTTTTTTAATTCCATGCATAAGCAAAGTTATTTTCTTTGTGAAATGTGCCAAAACAATCCTCAATAACTACTTCAAATTTGCATCATAACTTCATACCAAATTTACCCTTCAACAAACTTTCAAATATGTCTATTGAAGAGAAGGCTCTTATTTGCAAAGAAGTGCCACATTTTTTCGTTACATTCCTCTCTAAGAGCACCTTGAGAATGCACAAGAATTTCGCAAATGCAGATACATTTGGGGATCTCTCTGATAGCTGTAAAGTCGGAGAACTCCAGTCATCCAACCAAAATGGGGACAGAAAAGCATAAAGTCTGCTAAGGGCAGACTTTTCTCATCATTCCTGTAGCAACAGGTCAGAAAATCTATCTGAAATAATTCGTGAGAGACCAAAAAACATATGAATCAGGAGCATAACAAGAAGGCTGATAGGCACATCCATGTCAGCAAAAGAACCATTCATTCAAACTGAATGCTTGTGCCTCATAAAGAGAGTGAAAGGGCAAAGCCCGGCACAAGCCAAAATAACTGAAATATCCCATGATCAATGATCATACCATCTAAAGATCCAGAAAATTCCCCATGCCCCGGGGCCAACGAAAGAGCCTATTTGGAGAGACTGTCAGCCTGCTAGTTATGCTCGCGATATATATGATTGATGGTCACTAAAGGGACATGATGCAACAGAGAAAGAATGTCATCACACCAATGACTCAGAAGTGGGGTGTTCAATGAAGCAGTTATGTTCACCCAAGAGAAGATAACCTGTGAATCCCCAAATACAGATAACAGAGGGATCCCCAAATGAATGGCAACCGAAAGTAGTGCCCAAAGAGCCAGAAGCTCTAATTTGGTGCTGGTGCATCTATTATCCTAGGTTAAGAGCTTGTTGGCTATTTATAACCATAAAAATAATAAAAGTTATTTAATTCCATAAAAAAACCATAAATTTTTTTAATTCCATGCATAAGCAAAGTTATTTTCTTTACGAAATGTGCCAAAACAATCCTCAATAACTACTTCATATTTGCATCATAACTTCATACCAAATTTACCCTTCAACAAACTTTCAAATATGTCTATTGAAGAGAAGGCTCTTCTTTGCAAAGAAGTGCCACATTTTTTCGTTACATTCCTCTCTAAGAGCACCTTGAGAATGCACAAGAATTCCGCAAATGCAGATACAATTGGGGATCTCTCTGATAGCTGTAAAGTCAAAGAATTCTCGTCATCCAACCAAAATGGGAACAGAAAAACATAAAGTCTGCTAAGGGCAGACTTCTATCCTCATTCCTGTAGCAATAGGTCAGAAAATCTATCTGAAATAATTCGTGAGAGACCAAAAAACATATGAATCAGGAGCATAACAAGAAGGCTGATAGGCACATCCATGTCAGCAAAAGAACTATTCATTCAAACTGAAAGCTTGTGCCTCATAAAGAGAGTGAAATGGCAAAGCCCGGCACAAGCCAAAATAATTGAAATATCCCATGATCAATGATCATACCATCTAAAGATCCAGAAAATTCCCCATGCCCCTGGGCCAACGAAAGAGCATGTTTGGAGAGACTGTCAGCCTGCTAGTTATGCTCATGATAGATATGATTGATGGTCACTAAAGGGACATGATGTAGCAGAGAAAGAATGTCATCACACCAATGACTCAGAAGTGGGGTGTTCAATGAAGCAGTTATGTTCAACCAAGAGATGATAACCTGTGAATTCCCAAATACAGATAACAGAGGGATCCCCAAATGAATGGAAACCAAAAGTAGTGCCCAAAGAGCTAGAAGCTCTAATTTGGTGCTGGTGCATCTATTATCCTAGGTTAAGAGCTTGTTGGCTATTTATAACCATAAAATAATAAAAGTTATTTAATTCCATAAAATAACCATAATTTTTTTTAATTCCATGCATAAGCAAAGTTATTTTCTTTGTGAAATGTGCCAAAATAATCCTCAATAACTACTTCAGATTTGCATCATAACTTCATACCAAATTTACCCTTCAACAAACTTTCAAATATGTCTATTGAAGAGAAGGCTCTTCTTTGCAAAGAAGTGCCACATTTTTTCGTTACATTCCTCTCTAAGAGCACCTTGAGAATGCACAATAATTCCGCAAATGCAAATACATTTGGGGATCTCTCTGATAGCTGTAAAGTCAGAGAATTCCAGTCATCCAACCAAAATGGGGATAGAAAAGCATAAATTCTGCTAAGGGCAGACTTTTCTCATCATTCTTGTAGCAACATGTCAAAAAATCTATCTAAAATAATTCGTGAGAGACCAAAAAACATATGAATCAGGAGCATAACAAGAAGGCTGTTAGGCACATCCATGTCAGCAAAAGAACCATTCATTCAAATTGAATGCTTGTGCCTCATAAAGAGAGTGAAAGGGCAAAGCCTGGCACAAGCCAAAATAACTGAAATATCCCATGATCAATGATCATACCATCTAGAGATTCAGAAAATCCCTCATGCCCCGGGGCCAACGAAAGAGCCTATTTGGAGAGACTGTCAGCCTGCTAGTTATGCTCGCGATAGATATGATTGATGGTCACTAAAGGGACATGATGCAGCAAAGAAAGAATGTCATCACACCAATGACTCAGAAGTGGGGTGTTCAATGAAGCAGTTTTGTTCACCCAAGAGATGATAACCTGTGAATCCCCAAATACAGATAAGAGATGGATCCCCAAATGAATGGCAACCAAAAGCAGTGCCCAAAGAGCCAGAAGCAACCCCCATCCCTGCGTGTCTCCTTCGTGATCCGCTAGTCCTCCGCATGTTTTCAAGTTGAGTCTGTGTAAAACCTCTGTGCTGATAGTCGGGCCTTCCGGATGTTTTGGAGGTAAAGGTTAGAACCCAGTCCAGGCTTCTCCGCAAGTGACAGCATTGATGGTTGAAGGTTTCCGGTCGCTGCCTTGCTCTGTCCTCCCATTTCACTGTCCTCCCATTTCACTTGCAAGTTTCAGTGTTAGCATGTTTTCCACATCTTTGTTTTCCACCTCTTTGCTAAGCATTGTTCATAGGCTTTGCCGTGAATGTTGAGTTGGTCAAAACCACAGTTGTCCGACGATTCTGAAGTGGTGTGGGCGATTCTGAAACATGAAGTGTTTTTTCTTAGTTTGGCATTTATTCTGAATTTATTAGATAGCTTGCTATTCATGGAGGAGGTGGTTGAACATCTTGTCATGGCGACGCCCCCTCCCTGCTACATAAATGGTGTTTACTGGTCAGATTTAGTTTGCATGGGTTTGCACAAAGAAGTTGCATTGTTTCTAGTTGCAGGAATTCTGATTCAAAGAGCCAAAGAACTAAAAAAACATAGGTGCATCTATTATCCTAGGTTAAGAGCTTGTTGGCTATTTATAACCATAAAATAATAAAAGTTATTTAATTCCATAAAATAACCATAATTTTTTTTAATTCCATGCATAAGCAAAGTTATTTTATTTGTGAAACGTGCCAAAACAATCCTCAATAACTACTTCAGATTTGCATCATAACTTCATACCAAATTTACCCTTCAACAAACTTTCAAATATGTGTATTGAAGAGAAGGCTCTTCTTTGCAAAGAAGTGCCACATTTTTCCGTTACATTCCTCTCTAAGAGCACCTTCAGAATGCACAAGAATTCCGCAAATGCAGATACATTTGGGGATCTTTCTGATAGCTGTAAAGTCAGAGAATCCCAGTCATCCAACCAAAATGGGGACAGAAAATCATAAAGTCTGCTAAGGGCAGACTTTTCTCATCATTCCTATAGCAACAGGTCAGAAAATCTATCTGAAATAATTCGTGAGAGACCAAAAAACATATGAATCAGGAGCATAACAAGAAGGCTGATAGGCACATCCATGTCAGCAAAAGAACCATTCATTCAAACTGAATGCTTGTGCCTCATAAAGAGAGTGAAAGGGAAAAGCTCGGCACAAGCCAAAATAACTGAAATATCCCATGATCAATGAGCATACCATCTAAAGGTTCAAAAAATTCCCCATGCCTCGGGGCCAATGAAAGAGCCTGTTTGGAGAGACTGTCAGGCTGCTAGTTATGCTCGCGATAGATATGATTGATGGTCACTAAAGGCACATGATGCAGCAGAGAAATAATGTCATCACACCAATGACTCAGAAGTGGGGTGTTCAATGAAGCAGTTCTATTCACCCAAGAGATGATAACCTGTGAATCCCCAAATACAGATAAGAGAGGGATCCCCAAATGAATGGCAACCGAAAGCAGTGCCCAAAGAGCCAGAAGCTCTAATCTGGTGTTGGTGCGTCTATTATCCTAGGTTAAGAGCTTGTTGGCTATTTATAACCATAAAATAATAAAAGTTATTTGATTCCATAAAATAACCATAATTTTTTTTAATTCCATGCATAAGCAAAGTTATTTTCTTTATGAAATGTGCCAAAACAATCCTCAATAACTACTCCAGATTTGCATAGTAACTTCATAGCAAATTTACCCTTCAACAAACTTTCAAATATGTCTATTGAATAAAAGGCTCTTCTTTGCAAAGAAGTGCCACATTTTTTCGATTCCTCTCTAAGATCACCTTGAGAATGCACAAAAGTTCCGCAAATGCAAATACATTTGGGGATCTCTCTGATAGCTGTAAAGTCGAAGAATGCCAGGCATCCAACCAAAATGGGGACAGAAAAGCATAAAGTCTGCCAAGGGCAGACTTTTCTCATAATTCCTGTAGCAACAGGTCAGAAAATCTATATGAAATAATTCGTGAGAGACCAAAAAACATATGAATCAGGAGCATAACAAGAAGGCTGATAGGCACATCCATGTCAGCAAAAGAACCATTCATTCAAACTAAATGCTTGTGCCTCATAAAGAGAGTGAAAGGGAAAAGCGAGCTCTTGCTACAAGATGGGCTCTTTCACAGGAGGGGCTCTCAAGAAATCACCTCACGGCAATCCAGAATCGTCGGACAAGAGTCACGGCTCTCCAGAAATCACTGGACTGTAGAAGGAAGAGAATTGTTTGGAAACCAACCTTCATTTCATCATCTATTCAACCAACCGTGCTTCTCTGCGTGTCTTCTTCGTGATCCGATGGTTCTCCGCGTGTCTTCTTCGTGATATGCTGGTCTTCCGCGTGTCTTCAAATTGACTCTTGCTGGGTAGTATAAAACTTCGGTGTTGATAGTCCGACCTTCCGGATCTTTTGGAGGTAAAGGTTAGAACCCAGTTTGGGCTCCTCCGCAAGTGACAGCATTGATGGTTGGACCTGGCACTTAACCCCCATCCCTGATTTCTTAATTGATTAAGGTTTCCGATTGGTGCCTTGCTTTGTCCTAGTTGGCAATACATGAAACCTATGCAAAATGCGCAGCGCAAGAGGAGACATGCGTAAAAGTAGCACTAGCAGGAGGGACGGCAACATCTACAGTTGTTCAGAACAAAACTTCAGAGGAAAACGCCTAACGGCGTTCCATTCAAGTCTGTGACTTGATTTCATTGAAGATGCAAGTGAAAATTCTAAAATATGTTCAATTATAAGTTTTAGTACAATTGTCTATATTTCAACTTATTCTTTACTTTGCATGTGGAATCATCCATCTCTCCTGTTACATTTCATTACTTATGACTTAATGCTTTATCCAAAACAGTTTAGAAATTTTCATTTTAACTGGAGTTTGGTGAAGCGGAAAATCCAAAGGGGACAGAGTTTTAGTTTTTTCTTTTAGATTGTTTTAGGATTTTTGAAAGTTTTAGAGAGAGACCCTCAAAACCTCTAGGGCATGGAAAACTATCTTTGAAACTTTAACTTATAAAACTATGCCAAACATCAATTTTTTGCAGAATTTATACTTAAAACTTATTCTTGCACCCTCTTGGATAGGCAACTTGCCTTACTCATTTATCATTTATCCTCAACATGGCAGAACTCTATGGACATTGATTTGATTCATATGAAAGTGATAACATAACTGTAAGGTCTTTGGACTGGAATGACTTTAGAATCCATTAATTAAAAAGGGTAAATGACTTGCAGAGTGCACTCTGCACTCAATGGATTCCAAAGCCCCGAAATAAAAAAAGGGTTCTTGCTCGTGTGTAAAATTCTGGTTCCCTAAGGCAATCTATAAGAATCCATTAATTAAAAAGGGAAAATGACTTGCAGAGTGCACTCTGCACTGAATGGATTCTAAAGTCCCGAAATAAAAAAAAAGGCTTCCTCCTCATGTGTAAAATTCCGGTTCTCTCAGGCAATCTATAAAGACTATTCACAACTTGTGTTACAAGCATTTACAGATAAAAAGTTTTCGGCGTGTGTCAAAATGCTAGTTGACGTAAGAAATTTAAGAAAACTCCATGAAACACTTTGACCCTCTTTTATTTTAATTTTTTAATCTATAGCTTGTTATTTTATTTTATTCCTATCAAGAAAATCTGCAAAAGCTTACTACATATGCAATTCCCCTCGTGCCTTTAAATAACTATGCACCTAGAGAATACAAGGGGCACTCCATTGGTCTGGTGTCTACGTGCATATAGTTATGTGCATTATAGAAGGTTCACTAAATCTAAAATATGTATTCCATGCATTGAACATAGACATTCATCTGCTTACAAATTGGATAAAGGTAAGCAACTCTAACATCTTTGCTCTCTTGGTTCTATTTTTTATACCACCAGTGATTTTTAAGTTTAGTTTTTCATAATGAACATTTTTCAATTTTAATGCCTAGCAACCAAAGTGACATTGATACAGTTTCTTCTCGTAGCAAATGTTGGGATTAATTTCAGAAAAATGCTTCTCACCCCTTTCTTTCAAACAAATTTTAATCCTTTATCCATTTTGGTTTCCTTAAATACAATTGTTTCTTGATTGCAGAATTCTATATTTTCCATTTCTTAGCTGCCTGTAATCTTTAGAATATTCTGGATTTTTACTGTTAAATTGTAAATTCCACCTTAAGAACCAAGTATATTCTGGATTTTAATTCTTGCTTTTATCAAGCCCTTCTAGGTATAAGGGATTAGGTAAAAAGCTGAGGTAAATGTGGCAAAAGTTGTTTTCTAAGAAACAACTACATTGAGAATTTTGAAACAGTGGTTCTATGTAAAAGCCTCCCTTGGGTAAGTAGCTGGGGGTAATTGTTGCAAAAGTTGTTTTCTGAGAATCAACAATATTGTGAATTATGAAAGCGGTTCCATGTAAAAACAAACCCATCTTGTAGTTTTGAGGCACTACCCTATTATTTGGTTTGTAAGAGATACCAGTACTTGTAGATTAGAATTTAACTGAAGTCATCTAACAGTTGCCTTGTTATGAGCTAATTTTGACATAAATTCTGGGAAAAAAACATGTTTAAAAAGTTGAAGTTGATTATGTCAAGTTCATTTATCACATACTCCAATTCCACTATGATTCTGAAGATATTATAACTCGAGAAAGTTGAATATTTGAGTAGAATTCTTAGTGTTGTTCAACAATAAGTAGAAGATATCTAAACGAATGATAAAAATAAAGTCCTGAACAGTGTTCAACATTCAAAACCAGCACAACTAATAAACCAGCGAATCACGAAGAAGACACGCAGAGAAGTGTGATGGGCTGAATAAACGACGGAATGAACAGTGGTTTACCAAAGAACTCTAGGGAAAAATGCCTTACGGCATAAAAATTACCGTGCAAGCATAAATGGGAATACTATTCAGTCAGATACTCCTTTTTCAGTATGGAAAGAAAGGGCAAAATAGGGCTGATAAAGAGATGACCAGTCCAATTTTTGGACCATGCGCCTACAAAGGATGTTTAAAGTCAGAAGTGAAAAGGTCTAAATTCAATTTATTCATTCTTCCTACTAAAGGTTAATAGCAATGGTATACTGACCCCATTCGATCTAATAAGTTCTGGTAGTAGTTCCTAGGGCATTTCTGAGGATTCCGGAGTGGGCATACCCATATTAAAAAAATAGGAACATCAAGAAAAATGTAGCTCAAAACATTTTTCTTCTTATGATGATGATGGTGGTGGAATCCCGCCCATAAGGATAATATTAAAATATTGCTCACTCATTGGGCACACAAAATATAGAATTGGTTTGCTTAGTGACAAGTCAATGGCCAACTCACAAGTGCCCAACGAGTCA
>LPNX010127143.1:0-66172 GCA_001517045.1 Pseudotsuga menziesii
TAAAGTGGTCCAAAGGGGTTAATGAGTCTGCAGCGGGACAAGGGAAGGCCATACAATGTGTGATTCACCTAGTGTGGTGAAATCCGCTATAACAAGAGGATTTGGGGAATAACGACCATTATTTGCTTAAATTGGCTGTGTACATCGAGAGAAAGAACCCACATGAAAAACAATAACCTGTAAGTTGATAGAGTTGAATCTTGTAAGAGAAAAAGGCCATCCATGCGTCTTAGATCACGTTTATTTGACAGGTAATATATATATATATATACATCCATATTGTATAAGTAATTACAATTCTCTGCCTATACTTTTAGATATGAAATATAGTAAAAACAGTGGGTGAAAAAGGCTCAGACCGTATATATATCTTGAACGGGTAAATGTATATGTATTGTATACGTAAATTTTCAGCTCTATGTCTTGTCTCAATTTTAGTAAAAACAATGGGTGAAAAATACATCTTGGATCATAGCTGGTGGGACATGCAACTATACATACGGTAAATGTAAATCATAACCCTCTGCATTTGTTTTCTTTTATGAATCCAGTAACGAAATTATATACATTTGTATTGGAGTTAGGATGGGTTAAATGTCCTTCGACCAACCAAGTTATGTTACACCTTGATGAATATCTAGTATCCTCGTTAGGATATCTGAAAGAACTTGTTAGAATTCAGGTAGTAGCTTAATCTTAGTATCGAATTAATGACATACTCTCGGTGAGAAAGTCTACCAGAAGAAACAAAAATTATGGCAACATTGATGTTGCGGATTGTAATATTTTTAATGAATAATGTCACAGGATGTGACCGTTTGGAGGACGTAACCCAAGGATTGGGTGAACCACGTACATTGGTGTGTCTCTGTTTTTCTTGTGTCTAAATGTGTTAATGTTCTCAGATGATTTGTGTCTCTGTTTTTATTGTGTCTAAATTGTTAATGTTCTTGGATGACTTTGTGTACTCATAACAACGTTCTACAATATTCTTAATTGATTTATTGTTTAGAAGTATAAATCCAGAAAGATATGGTTACCTCAATTATTTTGAATTGTTTAAAATAAGTCTTAAGAATGAATGCATATTGCACCACTTAAGTTTTCAATTGCTAATGGTATTAAGAGGACTATATATATTGTTGAGGAAATATTGTAAAGATATGCTACTAATACGAATGGAAGTGTGCATTGGTTAGATTAAAATGAATAGTCCTTTAAAGATAGCATCTTTCGCTTGAAGGGATGGTAGATATATTACTCCTCACCCTTGATAGTAGACACATTACAAATAATTGATGGAAATAATGAATTTAATCACTTAAGAGAACCACAGTTTAGTTGTAAGTAAGTAAATGCTGAAATATGATAGAGGAAATTGAGCATGTAGATCAAAGCGATAGGGGAAAGTTGCATCTAAGTAGTTCTCCACTAAGGTCAGACATGTTACGTAGACTCAGAATGGATTATAGATGATAAAGTTTATGTGATCAATAGTTGTAGCACAAAACAGAAGTATATCTTGATACAAACATATGAACTCTAGTTAAGACTTGATCTACTGCTATGTCACAAATGTTCTGGGTTTTTTTATAAAATATCCTCATCACTTAAATGGCAAGGGAGTATTGGGCATGACACAAGGATCAAGATAGAATTATTGATCAAGGTCCTTTCTTAACAAATTAATTATTTCAAGGATTACGATCTTAGGAAGAACTAGAATTAAGTGATGCATGTGGTTTCAGTGATCAAATTACAATTGGTGGGTTATTTTGATTGTATATTTCCACCTTTAAATCCTAAAGTTAGATTTAAATAACTCGGGAGCATTTATTTTTTAACTTTTCTATTAAGGGTTTGTGACAGATGGTATCAAAGCATGGAAGTGACAACACTCAGGCCTATTTGAGCTCAACATGAAGCTATAAAGCATGAATATGTTATGACTAACCAATAAAATAACTTTTGTGGATGCATGGAAATGATGGACGAGGATAAAACAAATTGGGGAAAGATTCGTGTTGGGGTTTTTACATTCAAGGAAGGAAGGAATCGAAGGATACTCAACAGATCAGAAAGAGATCGCGACTGGGAGAATGACAAGTGAAATATTAAAAGGTTTGCATTTTCTATAAATCGGTAATAATAATTCCCCTTTCCTGGAAATGATTACTTTTATGAGACTTAGGGTTGTTATCTTTGAGAAGGGGTGATCCTTCTATGCAAATTTGTTTCGCAAGAATTTATTTGTTCTTTTCAAAGAAAATCCTGCGTTGTTTTTCTTTCCCTTCAGGTGAGATTTATTTTATGCTAAGAATTCTTCTCATTGGGTAATAGATTGCTATTATCCTTTCAGAGAGTACTTAACCGGGTAGTCGTTTTCCCTTTGTATGTTTATTTTGTGCATAAAAGATTTGACATTTTTATATATCGAATAATTGGTTCGATTTCTTGTCATGTGTTTAATTTGATGAGCAGATTTGATGTATGAATACAGTAGAGATTTGCGTTGTTTAACACTCTATACTCTGCATACTATGTTCCTAGTTGACATAAGACTTTAGGAGTATGATCTCCAAATGAAAATACCGCTCATTTTTTAAGTCATATTTAGAATTTGATGCCATAAATTTCCTTGGTTCTGAGAGTATGAATCTGATGCCATGATTTATTTATGAATTATATCCTTTAGATATCATGAATGTTTGCTGTTGAATTGCTGATAAAGCGTGCCTCAGGTTTGATAATGTTTCAAGATGTCCAAATTCCTCTAATACATTGATTTGGGTTTTATGTATCTTTAACAAACATTTGATGGAATTTATATGACACCTCTGCTAACGCTGATCCGGATTTCTGCAGGAACGCAACAGAATACAAAAATAACCATAGAAACAAATATGCAGCAGAAATAACACTTCATTTCATTAATCAATAACTAAAACTTGTTTACATACAGAATGGAAATAAACTAGCTAGAGTGCTGGAAGCTTATCTCTAAGAAGAGATGTGGCGGCTACATGCCTCTAAACTCTGTGTTACAATGAGGCTCGAAAGCCTATATATTATTGAGAAACAATGGAAACCCTACACATCCGAAAACCTAACCCTAGGAGGTGAAACACCTTAATGTGGGCCCCGTTGGGTAACTTGGTACATCAATTTCCCGGGGTCGTAACTTTAGCATACTACCTCCGTTTGACGCACATGATACATCGTTAGAAATATCTATTTAAGGACTACATCCATGAATGGAAAATATCAAGTCTGAAATGGACTCATACTTTCCCGACCATTCGATGCCAAAAAAACGTCGTTTAGGGTCTAAAAATGGCTCTGGAAGTTTAGGACTTGAAAATTGCCAAAAATAGTAAATTGTGCTACAATTAAGGAAACTGGAAAAATCAAAGAAATAGTGGTGGGGGTCCAAGAGGAATAGGTGGGTGGCCACCAATATCCTCCTGGATCATTCCTCCCCCCTTAGGAAGCAATGGTCCCCATTGCGTTGAGTTCCTCCATGAGATGAGGAAACTTCTGTTGAACTTGGTCCCCAGTGAGCCACTTTCCCTGGTGAAGGAGTTGGCATGCTTTGACAACTCGATATAGTTGGATCCTCTGCTGGTGGGTGTTCTTGATTTGTGTGTCCATAATTTGATCAGTTGTGGCTTGTTCCATGCAGTCGGCGTTTAACTTTGTTGGTGTGAGTTGTTCTGCCACGTCTGATGTGTCTAGTAGAGGTGGAAAGTAGGGCCGAAGGCAGTCCACATTGAACACTGGGTGTAGACCAAGGAATGGTGGAATACTGAGCTCGAAGGCATTGTCCCCAATAGCCTTGGTGATGGTGTGTGGCCCATATCAGAGTGAGCGAAGCTTGTGGTGGGGTCTAGCGAGGCGCTCCTTCTGTAAATGTAGCCACACTTTGTCACCCACCTAGAAGTTGTGTTGCACCCGATGTTGATCATGTCGTTGCTTGTACTTAGCATTGGATCTATCCAATATGTCATGAATTTATTGGAGAATGTGCTGAATGTTCTCAATGAAGCTGTTTTCCTTGGAAACTTCAGACTGGATATGAGCTGAATCAGCCTGAGTAGCTGCAAATGGCATGGCTACGTCAATGGGACATAATGGTTGGAATCCCAAGCCCACCTGAAAGGGGCTGTGGTTGGTTGAGCTGTGGAGGGCCCAGTAATAGCTGTGTTGTACATAGGGGAGGATCTCATCCCATGTGCATGAATGCTTTGAGTTGTACATGCACAAAATGTGTACGATCATCCTGTTGACGACCTCTGTCTGGCCATCAGTCTGGGGATGGAAAGCTGTGGACTTTGTGAGCTTGGTGTCTAGCATTGACCATAGGCTAGACCAGAATGTACTAAGGAACCTGATGTCTTGGTCTGAGATTATAGACTATGGGATACCCAAGTGTACCCACACTCGTTCAAAGAAGAGTTTAGCAGTGGCTTCTGCTATGATATTCTTCTTGCAGGCCACCATTATGGACATCTTTGAGAATCTGTCAATGACCACAAACACACAGTCATTGCCATGCTTAGTAGAAGGAAGGCCTGACATGTAATCCATGGAGATGGATTCCCAAGGTCGACTAGGGGTAGGCAACGGAGTATCGAGGCCTTGCTTCTTTTTGGATGGTTTGGCAATGGTGTAGGTAGTGCAGGATCGGATGTACTTCCCGACATCCTATCGAAGGTTCAACCAATAGGAATACTTCTGTAGTGCTGCCACTATTTTATCGACCCAAAAATTCCCAGCGACTCGATTGTAGTGCACTTCCCAAATCATCTTGGCACGCTCACTTGAAGGAACACAAAGGTGTCCCATGTGACATAGTAGTACATCCTGGAGGTGAAATTTTGGAACTTGGTTTCCCTCCAAGAGAGTCTGGTATGTGTGGCTGAATTCTGGATCGCTCTTGTAGAGAAGTGGCCAATCAGAAGTCTCGTGCCCACAAGAGTTGAGCACGGTCGTTATCGTCACGATTGGTGGTCGGCTGAGGCAGTCTACAACATTATTGGTGCTTCCCTTCTTGTACTTGATGTTCAAATGAAACTGCTGTAGATATGTGGACCACTTCTGATGGTGATCATTCTATAACTTCCCTTGTGTCTGCATGAACTGTAGGGGTCGGTGGTCTGTGTGGATGATCGTTTCCTTCCCCAAAATGTAATGCTTGCATTGCCGAAAAACCTGTACAATGGAATACATCTCTTTGTCATAAGTGGTATATTTGCAGACTGTGTCTCACTATGATATGCCACTCGATGCCCTTGTTGAGTAAGGACTGCCCTAATAGCATAGTCAGAGGCATCTGTCTTGATCTCAAATGGTTGTTGAAAGTCTCGTAATGTGAGCACTGGGGCACAATAGAGGCGATGTTTCAATTATGCAAATGCCTTCTGCCGAGTTTCTGACTAAAAGAATTTTGCTTTCACTCCTCCCTTGGTGACTTGACTCAAGGGCCAAGTGATATGAGATAATCCCAACATGAACGTGCGGTAGAAATTAGCAAGGCCCAAAAAGTTGCGAAGCTCTATTAGAGTAGTTGGGGCTGGCCAATCCTGAATGAATTGGATCTTGGTTGGATCCACATGTACCCCATAGTCATCAATAATGTATCCCAGATACTAAACCTGGGTCATGCCAAAAGTGCACTTGTCCAAATTGGCAAACAACTTGTGCTGCCGCAATGTTTGGAGGACTTGTTGGATGTGGTGGGGGTTCTCTTCACAAGTTTAGCTGAAGATCAGGATGTCATCCAAGTACACTACTACAAATGAGTTGGTGAATGGCTGCAAGATGTCATCCATCAGTCTCATGAAGGTTGCAGGAGCATTCGTTAGCCCGAAAGGCATGACCAACCATTCGAAAAGGCCCTCCTTGGATTTGAAGGAAGTCTTCCACACATTGGTCAGATCGATCGGTACCTAGTGATACCCGGACTTTAAGTCGATCTTGATAAAATATTTTGCCCCTTTAAGCTGGTCTAGGAGGTCATCAATTCATGGGATCGGGTACATATTCCAGACAGTGATCTTGTTCAGTTCCTGATAGTCAATACAGAGTCTCCAAGTCCCATCCTTTTTCTGTACAAACATGATTGGGATCCCACAGGGTGATGAACTTAGCCGGATGTGACCCTTCTACAGCAGCTCCTAAATTTGCCTCTTTATTTCATCATTCTCTAGAACAGAGTAGCGATAGATCGGTCCATTAGGCAGCAGCGCACCTGGGGTTAGATCGATGGGGTGCTTGACCTGACAGTGGAGAGGCACCCCGGTGGGTGAGGTGAATATGTCCCGGTACTCCTCCACGAACTTGTCCATTTGTTGTTGTCATGTAGAGGGGCCCTGTCTGGAGGGTGTGGCCACGATCTTCTTCTCGCCTTGAGGGCAGATCATCAAGAAAACAAACTTCCCGGTTTTGGAAATGAGCTTAATGCATTGTTTTGCAGTAACCAAAGAGATAGCGGTAGGGGGTGGTACCTCTGGTATCCAGTACAAATGATTTCTCAACATAATAATAACAGCGCGAGGCTGGGACTCATACACAGCATGTCGCTTCCATAAGTATGGTTGACCTAATAATACATCACAAACATCAAGAGGAGCAATATCACATAATACCTCATCGGTGAAGGGCTTGATGCTGTAGGGAAGGCAACACTGTTGGCTGACGCGAAGATCTCATCCTTGGTGAAGCCACCCGATGGTGTACGGCTGCGGGTGTGCTATGGTCGGAAAACCCAACCGCTTCATGACCTCTGCTGAAATCAGGTTCTTTTGGCTCCCACTGTCGATGATGAATTGTAGCAGGGAACCCTTTACCCATATCTGGGAGTGGAAAAGATGCTCCTCCTCTGAATCTTTTGGTTCTTCCTTTTGGATCTTTTTGGTGGCAACAGTGGTGTTGGGATCTACATCAATAATCTTCTTCCCTCTATCATTCCCCTTCTCGGGTTCAGATTCAGTGTCAGAGTATGCATCTGATTTAGAAGCCTTTATCTCAGCCACTAGTGACTGCTTAGCCCAACACTCACTTGTGTTGTGAGTGGGGATCTTATGGAACTCACACCACTTTCCCTCTTCCTTCTTTGGCTTTGTAGTGTTTCTCTTTGCTTGTGGCTTTGGAAAGTTTTCTTGAGTCTCCATGCCTTAGTTGTGTCCTTGGTTCTATGATTTGGGGAAACCTTTCCCTTGCTTCTGATTCGCAAATCCAAAGTCTCACTTTTTATGTTTGAATTTTTGCTCAATTTGGCAGCATATCAATATGTCGTACCAAGTGAGGAGATGTCAAGGAACTCCATTTACTCCTGAATGTATCTATACAGACAAGTGCGGTACTTTAGCACCAAATGTTTCTTTGAATCTTTGATACCCAACTTGGTGCGCAGGGTATGGAACAGATTCGTCAACTCATGCACATCTTGATCTCTTTGCTACCGCAGAGGGTTCCTCCTCATCCTTTCTCTCACAGTAGGTTTCCCACCAGTCCTTGACATGGGGGGCGAATTTGAGTAGAGAAAAAGTAATCTTTTCTTGGTCAGAAAAGTAATGAACCAAGAAATATCCTTCTAATAGATTCAACCATTTATTTACGGCATCTGCATCTATTCGACCATCAAATATGGGAATGTCGAAGCTTACTTGTACCTTAAAAGGGGTTGCACCTCCAGAGTGGCTACTAGATGCAGATGCGTCACCAGTGGGAAGTCATTGAAGGATCTGGGCGAAGTTATCCATCATCGTGTTCCTTTTTTTTTCAAGGGCCTCCTTGAGCAACATTTTGATAGGATCTTCTGCACCCTCGTCTTTATTTTCGTCCCCCATGGGTGGCCATTGGGATTTGTGAGGCTGATCTTGCAAAGGTTCAACCAGATCGAGCCCTAACTCTTTATACCCCGCCCTCGTTGGGGACATGCAAAGAAGGATCGAGAAAGAGCAGATTGCTCTGATACCACTGATCTGGATTTATGCAGGAACACAACTGAATACAAAAATAACCATAGAAACAAATATGCAGTGGAAATAACACTTCATTTCATTAATCAATAACTGAAACTTGTTTACATACAGAATGGAAATAAACTAGCTAGAGTGCTGGAAGCTTATCTCTGAGAAGAGATGTGGCGGCTACATGCCTTTGAACTCTGTGTTACAATGAGGCTCAAAGGCCTATATATTATTAAGAAACAATGGAAACCCTACACATCCAAAAAACTAACCCTAGGAGGTGAAACGCCTTAATATGGGCCCCATTGGGTAACTTGGTACATTAATTTCCTGGGGTTGTAACTTTAGCATACTACCTCTGTTTGACGTGCATGAT
Organism: Pseudotsuga menziesii; assembly: GCA_001517045.1. Taxonomy (NCBI): domain Eukaryota; kingdom Viridiplantae; phylum Streptophyta; class Pinopsida; order Pinales; family Pinaceae; genus Pseudotsuga; species Pseudotsuga menziesii. The sequence goes on from LPNX010127143.1 coordinate 8,350, forward strand.
ACATCGTTAGAAATATCTATTTAAGGACTACATCCATAAACAACAAATACTATGTTTGGAACATACTCCTATTTTGCCGACCATTCGATTCGAAAAAAACGTCATTTAGGGCCTCAAAACGACTCTGGAAGTTTAGGACCTGAAAACTGCCAAAAATAGTAACTTGTGCTACAATTAAGGAAACTAGAAAACTAAAAGAAATAGTGGCAGGGGTCCAAGAGGAATAGGTGGGTGGCTACCAATATCCTCCTGGATCAAACGCATGATTTAGTTATGAACAGATATGAAGGGTAAAATATTGTCTCTAAATTGCTTTGCTAGCTGAATTGTTTTGATCGAATGCCAAAGGATAGAGTAAGATCTTTACCTTGAAGTTGTTATAGTTCAGATATTTAATTCTTTGATTTAAATGACCGAGTTGCATAGATATGAAGGGTAAAATATTGACTCTAAATTGCTTTGCTAGCTGAATCATTTTGATCAAATGCCAAAAGATAGAGTAAGATCTTTACCTTGAATTCGTTATAGTTCAAATATTTAATTCTCTGCTTTAAATGACCGAGTTATAGATCTATTATGAATAGATATGAAGGGTAAAATATTGACTCTAAATTGCTTTGGTAGCTGAATTGTTTTGATTGAATGCCAAAGGATAGAGTAAGATCTTTACCTTGAAGTCGTTATAGTTTAGATACTTAAATCTCTACTTTAAATGATCGAGTTGCAGATCCATTATGAACATATATGAGGGGTAAAGTATTGTCTCTAAATTGCTTTGCTAACTAAATCGTTTTGATCGAATGCCAAAGGATAGAGTAAGATCTTTACCTTGAAGTCATTATAGTTCAGATATTTAAATCTCTACTTTAAATGATTGAGTTGCAGATCTATTATGATGTATGTTACATCCCCTGCGTCGATGGTCTCAAGTGGCAGATCTAATGTCTGAGCTTTGAGAATTTCTAAGTGAATGAACGATGTATAATGTTATGGACTAACATTGCAGGGGTATGAATGGAACACTTCCAATTGAAAATGGACTAATTTTCACTGGCTTAATAAGGGAGCTAAACCACTCAAGAAAGAGTGTTGTTTTATTTTTTTTATAAATTTCATATTTTGAGGTTTTTATGAACCAAGGATTAACTGTGGATTGTGGTGGTATGTACTGACATTGTAGGACTTTACGATGATTCTGACCATCTCATGATCAACATAAGACATGGATTTTAAATCCACTTGTAAATAAGTGGCTTTTTATTCTGAATGAATTATGAGATTATATGAACCATGAATGATGGTAAGGGTACAATCACTACAAGTTAGGAAATATTGATAAAATGATTGAAAATTATGTTTATCGATAGATGTTAATTATATTAACCATGAAGCCAATGCGATGAATCGGGAAAATGAACATGAATTCATGTTAAGCACCAAAGAATGTGTGTCACAAATAGTCAAATGTTGTAATTAACATTAAAAAAAAAAGAATAAGGAAAAAATACATGATGCGGGAGCACAATGGTGTTAGGAAAGTGATTTCCATGTGAGCATATTGGTGTTAGGCATACATGCCATGGGAGCACAATGGTGTAAGAAAAATGGTTGCCGTGTGAGCACATTGGTGTTATGCATATGATGTGGCAAGGAAAAAAATTAATGATCTAACCCTACCCTACTTTCGAGTAGAAAGGAATTCCTGGACTCAAGTGAGGAGGCTTGAGAGGAACCATGTAAGAGTTATGATATCAACATTAAGACCTAGCAAAATCTTGACATCTGGAAGACAAGACGTTGTTTGATGTCATTGAGGAGAAAGCGTTTGAATAGCGGTCAAAAGGGAGAATAACCTCAGATATAGCTGTAAGACCACACAGAAATTAGAAAAATACTCAAGGGAGAGTTTGGATAATAATGAATAAAATATGTTATAAAACTTTCCTCAAAGGAAGGGTGTAATGTCCCCGGTTTTGACCCCGTTTGCATGATGTATATATTGTAATTAATCATGGTGAGGAGCTCAAGGAAAAATCCCCACCATCGATTTGGTTGTGTATGTTTCGGCAATAGGGATAGTTGTCGATGGTATATCGTGCTATCCGACACATTATAGTTGGCATCATGTAAACACGCACATCAATTAAAATAAACCACAACCAGCTACGACAGTGCAACGTTGAATGAAAATGGCATGGTTCCGAAGGATAAGGGGTGGGGGATGTCAAACCTTGGTTATGGGGGAAAAACCCATGTGTTACCACCTTATTGATTTGTCACCTTCCTTGTCTCATCCAACCTCTTCCAACCTCTTTATTGTTTTGTTGAGTTAGTTGGGGGCAGTTATTGCTGAAGTGGTGGTGGTTGTGGAGGACTGTCAGTCCCTTGCCCATGCGTCCACTCCACCCACCACTGCACTCACTCTTCTCTCCCACATTTTTCAACCTTCACGATTATGGTCTGTTCGTCCTCTCAATTTCCTATTAATCCTCATGCAGAGACGAGTTCGGCTTCCTCTTGTGCATCGTTGGTCTGTCCATCCGCGCACTTAGACCATTGTCTGTTCGCCTCACGCAGGCTGGGATTCTTGTTCGGTGCTCCTTACGCACCAGTCGCGGATCTTTCTGATTGTGCATGCAGCGAGCAGGTGAAATGGCCTCTAGGGAACAATTTCCACTAGGATGTGAAGGGATTGTTTTGCTGCGTGTATGCAGTGGTTGGTATTTGGACAGTGCTAACTTGGCCGATCTATTGATGTCCTGTTAAACCCAGCTGTGTTGTTTTGCTGATTTGGTCCCTCGGCTATGTGTAAGCCTGCATTGACCCTTATCCTTGGAGGAATTATGCCCAGCTCGGGGGTGGCAGTGATGCTGAGATATTGATGAGCACGCTAGCTTATGGTTGGGTGGAACGTTGCAGCAACGTAGCTGGTTGCGAGTGAATTCTCCATCCAAAAGATAAGTAATCTTGGCTGGTTTGTCTCTGCAATTTATATCTATTGTATAATGAATTATGATGAACCTGTTTTAGGCTGGAAATGTATGTATGTTGCTTCCGCTGAATGTTGATTCATTCTGCATCTGTGTATGGTTGTAAGTTTTAATTCCAGCATTGATGTTATTTTATGTTCATGGGGCTGTTTGCCCGGCTGTGCTTGGTTTTCGTCGCGTCCTCTTCATCGGTCTGAGGGATGGGGACGTGACAGTATGGTATCAGAGCCCAAGGTTGCAACAGTGGGCCTCTATGGGCCAAGAAGGAGCAACTGAAAGAGGTTGTCTTTCATTCTGCGTAGCAGAAATCATAATTTTGAAGGACTGTAAATTCAAAAATTGGTCCAAGTGTTAGACAGTCAGAAGAGTTAGCATACTTGACTTCTGTTGTGGCGGTAGGATTTAGCGTTTGATAGTCTGTCGTTGCGGCTGTCGAAAGGAATAAATCGTCGACGCAGTAATGATCTGATTGCTGACGGAGGGAAATTTCAAGAAAAACGGTCTAAGTGTTGAGCAGTTGGGCCACCAACGGAAAGACTTCCGCCGCTGCGGAAGAGCTAGGTGGAAGGACTTCCGACGTGGCGGAAGTATGCCGGTGGAAGAAAATTGGAAGGAAGTTTGCCGAAGTGTTGAACAGTCAGTGGAACACTTAGTGGGATTGATTTCTGCCGTTGCGGAAGGCTAAGCGGAAGCACGCCCGACGGAGCACAGTCAGAAGGAAAAATTTGGAAAATTTCCAAGTGTCCGGTGTCCGTTGGAAGAAAATAGTGGATCAACGTCCGCCGTTGCGGAGTAAAAGCACCAAGTCTTCTGGTGAGAAAGACTGCCGCCAGAAGAAGAAAGGGTTCTGCGTCCGCTATTGCGGATGAAGAAGCAACTAAGCGTCCGACGGGAAAGTGGTCCGACCGCCGACAAGTGATATATTCGGCGGAAAGAAAAAAGACAAATTTTTGAAAACTATTTTTCAATAATTTGTCTAAGTGAAGAAATCGTCGGCGGAAAAAGGGGGAACGATTGCCGCTATTGCGGAAGAGTTAGAGGAAGCGCACCCGACAGGAAAGTCATCCGATCGCCGACACGGAAGTACTTAGTGGGTCAAGCGTCCGCCGTTGCGGAAGCCAAAAGCACCAAGGCTTCCGACTAGAAAGGCCGCCGATGCCGAAAAGTTTAAAATTTTTCTAAGTAAGTGCAATTGGAAGAAGTTAGTGTTTGGTGTGTCGCCGTTGCGGAAGCCAAAGGAACTAAGCTTCCGATGTGGAAAGAGCGCCAACGCCGAAGTTAAAAATTTCTCTAAGGCCGAAATCAAAAGAAAAAAGTGTTTCATGAGCCGTCGTTGCGGAAGCAAAAGCACTAAGTCTTTCGACGAGAAAGACTGCCGACACTGATCGGAAGAGGAAGTGGTTCATGAGCCACTGTTGCAGAAGCCAAAGTGTTAAGTCTTCCGACGAGAGAGACCGTCGAAACATCGGAACGATTAGTGGTTCCGAGATCCGATTCTGCGGAAGAATTAGAGGAATTGGGAGCCGATTCTGTGAGAGATATAGTGGAAATGAGATCCGATTCCATAGTTGAAATAAGATCCGATTTTACACGAAGGAAATTCTGAGTTTTTAGTAGGATTTCCCCAGCAGATTGTGACTGTTATTCAGTGAATTTTCAGGTCCGAATAGTGAGAAAGTGGCAGTGATCTTATGCGCCAGATTGCGTGAAAACCAATGATTTAAAAAAAAAAACAAAAAAACGAGGGCAAGCCCCCTTGACCCCCTTCATCCCCTGAGACAGTCGTTCATGTGAAAAGAAAAATCTATGTTTTGGGCAAATTAGTCAAACCCAGAATTCATTTTTTTTTTTTTGAATGGTGCATCGGAAATGAGACCCACAAGTTAATGAGTGCTCCTCATTGTATGCACTAACTTCACCCAATATAAAGATTTTCCTGAATCTTTCTAGACTTGCTCCTACAGGTGGCTGAAGTTAGCATTCTGGACCAAAATACAGTTGTGTGTTTTGCCTGAGATTTGGTGAAAGTATTCACTCTTAGAAGTGGCATGGTTTTCACATCCGAGGTCAGAATGAAGCATGTGGATAGGCATTGGAAATCTTATCCAGTGGGGAACAAAGGTAAGACACCAGAATCTGAGCATGAGGCAGCAAAGTGCTAAAGATGGCCGCTGCTATCAAATGGACAAATCTGGACAATTACATGCCCAGAGGTAGCAAGGACTATGAAGGCTAACCAACTATTGCATGGAAGAGGAATTCCATGCAAGGATGAGGGATTTGAAAAAAGGAAGTTTTCCTTAAAACCCTGTCTTGCTAACTATGTTACATTTCCTAAGTTTTATAGCTGAAATGTATGAGAATATGTTTTGCATGCATAGGATATTGCATGTTGGTAAGAGTATTGAAAATTATATGTTCTGTATGAACCATTAATGATAATCATTGCTTTGATGTTGGCATTAGTGGGAAAACAAACGATGACATGGACCTAGATGAATATGTTGCTAATGCTGATGAATGTGACCAGCAACCCTATGAAGAAAGGGATAAGGAAACAAGTCCATTACAAAAGTTGGTGAGCGAATGCGGCAGTCTCTTGCAAAGGACCAACTAAATTGGTCATGTCAAGAGTGTAAGTACAACCCATGTAGGTAAGAATTTACTTATGACAAATTCCATGGATTGGTACAGGTAAGAGACCGCATACCGTGTGGATATTTGAATATAGAAAGGTGTTATGCCTGTATATGTTGATTGAGCTTAGTAGCCCAAGGAAAGAAGTACTGATGATCTTGATTATAATAATGCATCCTATATGAGGTAGTCGTGGTTAGGCCATGGTATGGTTGAATGCATAATCAATGCAAGGTAGTGTTGAATGGACATGCATTAAGAAGATTTTATGAATCTTGTAGTTATGCATTGGATGTATGCATATGAAGGGTGTGAGTGACTAATTGCATAAGCATAGGTGCAAATGTTGTGGTGCATTGCATGAATGCATTGAGATGAGTGCATGTGATATTATGAATGACTAATGACCGAGATGATGAATTGATGACAATTCAGGAACCATTTCAAAGGTTGTTATAAATGCAGGATAGTCATGATCAATTGGCTACCAAAAATGCTCTATGAAGAGCAAGGTGGTATGAATGATACACCTGTGAAGTAAGGAGTATATAAACATTTCATTTAATTGCATGAATGATATGACTATACCTTGCAATGTTAGCATGATAATTATTGCATGAATTAAATGAGCTTTGATAATACTGATGTGACTAACAACTAGAAGTACTTGAATTTTATAAATTCTGAAAATGCTTCAGTGAGGGTTGTAGCAATGAAAAGGTTATATGCATCCAGACTTACAAAGTGTTTGGTTGATTGAAACTCATGTTTCAGGTAGATTATTTTGAGCATGGCAGTGAGAGGTAATACCCTGACCACTACCAGAATCTACCATATGGTATGCATAATAGGTTGTTAAATTCGAACTGTGAATTTCGGATTTAAGAAACTGCTGACAACTACTAGCCACTATTGGCTTGCATAAGATTGTGTTTGGTTGATTGAAGCTCAGGTTTCAGGTAGATTATTTCGAGCATGGCAGTGAGAGGTAAGACCCTGACCAATACCAAAATATACCATGTGAAAGAGCCAAGTCTTATGAGAAGGGTCTCGTAGTTGTAAAAGTAGTTGGTGTGCATAATGGGTTGTTAAAATTGAATTATGAATTTCAGATTTAAGAAATTTCTAACGACTACTAATCACTATTGGCTTGTGTAAGAATGTGTCAGGAGGGACGCATGGTAAGTGGGTATTCATGTTATGATAGTAAGCATAAAATTATAATGGGCATCGTAGTGCTGCTTACAAGAAACCCACAATTGAGCAAGTCAATTTCTGTAGTATATAGAATTGCAATTTCCTATTGAATTTGATTACCAATGTCATTGCTTGGTTATGGAACGATCAATTGGATTGTATTATCAGGTAATGATTGACTGTTTGGCTATTTGATGAATGTGTCAGGGATACACACTGCAGGAAGATCATGTGTGATGACCTGCAAGAGCCAAACTTCATGGGAAGGTTTTCCCTTGGAAATGGGTTTCGGGTGAAACGCCATTGGACATTTTGGAAATGTCTCATCTGCACTGCATGTTCTGTAGTAACATGAGTGAGATGGTATAAATTATGTCAGTAAGACATGTGTGAATATGAAATGTAAAAAGGAGTTGGGGTGGCTAACTGAGGGACTGTTAACTCAGAGAAGGAGCCTCCATTCCTCCTTAACAAAGGCATACGGCGACAACAAATGGATAAATGTTCTGTAACCCTTGCTAAGGATATGCATGTTTAATTATTAAATTCCATATGTAGAACATGTTTGATTTTATTTCCATGATGACCGATCACTTGAGTATGAATAGGGCCTACATGGCACACACCGGAGAAGAGTGCACACTTTTCCGATGATTGAGTCATGAAAGGGTTGTCGATATTGATTACACTCTAGGGAGTGGACACACTCCTGGTGTCTCAATACTTGATAGTGAATGATGGGAAATGTGATTACAGTTTTTGAGCAATAACGCTGATGAGTTTGCTTGTATTGCTTGTGTTGCTTGTGTTGCTTGTGTTGGCAGGAAAAGGGTAAAAGGTAAAAGGTAAAATGGTAAATGGTTGTTGTGAGGGGTTGTAGAGTAAGGGTTATTGTTGATATAAGTGTATGTTGATATAAGTGTGTGTTGGTATAAGTGTATGATGGGCTGTTATATGCCTGAGGATCCATGGTAGATCCTAGACCTAGAAATGGTCAAGATAAAGTTCCAAGCCCAGTCGACATGATTGTGTACTGGATGGACATTAATTATTTGATGTTGTGGAGCAGCCAGCGTGCTGACCTAACATCTAAGTCCATAGGCGATCCCAAAGCTTGCAAAGCGAAGCAGGATCCCGTGGACGAACGAGGAAGCACACAATACAGATAAGTATTGGATTATTTTGCTTATGAATATACATGTGTATATGATTTGGCTATGATGTTTTAAGCTCTTTTTATAGAGATAAAACCGATGAGAATAAACTAAACATGTGAATTTATTCAATGTTTGGATATAGGTGTCGCTGGAAGCGAGGACTATGAGAGCATCCTAGAGATGCATGTGGACATGTGACTGTCCTGGAAAGCTCGGAATGAGTGGCAATGATAAAGGTTCTAGTAATATGGGGGAGTCCTAGCAGCCGAGATAAACCATGTGGAGAGACTCCGTGGTTTAGAGGTCTGGAATAGACCGAAGAAACTAAGTGTCATGACCAAGAAGGATTGGTCCAGCATTCACGGTAAAGTGAAAGAGGCTGAGAGCATGAAAAGCCACTGCGATGGTGTGGGTTCCAGGATGGAACAAAACCAAGAGGAAAAAAAAAAACTCTTACTGCTCTCTCTTGCCTTCTGATTATATATATATGTTTATGCATTGTGAAAACAAAAGATTGTTGAATGCATGTATGATTGAGAATGGAATGTGTGTATTTGCTTAAGTAAATGTGTGAATGCTGGAATAGTTATTTCCCTGCCCAGGAATGGACATAAATGAGCTCATGTGCCTGTTGGGGGAAGGCATGAAAAATATGAAAGTTTCCTTATGGAACTTGGACTGTCATGCCAATTGGGTAATTAACTAACTGATTTCAATGTCTATATTATGCTTGGTCTGATAGAATTTCAATGGTGCATTTCACAGGTGAGAAAAGTGAAACCGGGTGGTGCACATTGATCATGGCAATAGATCAAAATTTGTTGGACTTAGCTGGAAGTCTCTTTCAAGTAATTGCCAAGACCCAAGAGAATCTTGGGGAGATGTTCAAGATACAGAAAAGGCAGAGTGAAATGAACCATTAGATTTTTCAAGACTCTATTGGTTTGCAAAGGGAGGTGAAAAGCATTTTGGGAGCAATTGGCAAAGGGAAGGAAGGAGGATCAGCGATGGGACATTCGTCCAAGTGACCCGATAGGAAACGGTCCAGGCATGAAGACTCAAAGGAAATTGAGCAGGTAAAGATGAAGCAGCCAGTGAGATGCTGGAGATGCGGAGGACATCATTTACGCCGAGACTGCCCAATGAGGGAACATGATGAGGGCAATAGCCGCAAAGTTCCTAGACTTCGGGATGAGCTGGAAGATGAGAACCAGTAGGACAAGTCCATGGAATCTGAAGGGCTTGGTCATGAACGTTCAAAGTAGATGATTGAACGTGGGACATATATGTAATTTTGAAATTTTGATGTACAATTGTATATGTGTTGTATATACGTAATGGAACACCGAGGACGGTGCTATTCCAAGGGGGAGGGGAATGTAATGTCCCCGGTTTTGACCCCGTTTGCATGATGTATATATTGTAATTAATCGTGGTGAGGAGCTCAAGGAAAAATCCCCACCATCGATTTGGTTGTGTATGTTTCGGCAATAGGGATAGTTGCCGATGGTATATCGTGCTATCCGGCACATTATGGTTGGCATCATGTAAACACACACATCAATTAAAATAAACCACAACCAGCTAGGGCAGTGCAATGTTGAATGAAAAGGGCATGGTTCCGAAGGATAAGGGGTGGGGGATGTCAAACCTTGGTTATGGGGGAAAAACCCATGTGTTGCCACCTTGTTGATTTGTCACCTTCCTTGTCTCATCCAACCTCTTCCAAACTCTTTATTGTTTTGTTGAGTTAGTTGGGGGCAGTTATTTCTGAAGTGGTGGTGGTTGTGGAGGACTGTCAGTCCCTTGCCCATGCATCCACTCCACCCACGACTGCACTCAATCTTCTCTCCCAAATTTTTCAACCTTCACGATTATGGTCTGTTCGTCCTCCCAATTGCCTGTTAATCCTCACGCAGAGACGAGTTCAACTTCCTCTTGTGCACCATTGTTCTGTCCATCCGCGCGCTTAGACCATTGTCTGTTCGCCTCATGTAGAGAGACGTGCTGCTCATCCTCGGGTAGGCTGGGATTCTTGTTCGGTGCTCCTCACGCACCAGTCGCGGATCTTTCTAATTGTGCACACAGCGAGCAGGTGAAACGGCCTCTAGGGAACGATTTCCACTGGGCTGTGAAGGGATTGTTTTGCTGCATGTATGCAGTGGTTGGTCTTCAGACAGTGCTGGCTTGGCCAATCTGTTGATGTCCTGTTAAACCCAGCTGTGTTGTTTTGCTGATTTGGTCCCTCGGCTATGTGTAAGCCTGCATTGACCCTTATCCTTGGAGGAATTATGCCCAGCTCGGGGGTGGCAGTGTTGATGAGAGATTAATGAGCACACTGGCCTATGGTTGGGTGGAACGTTGCAGCGACGTAGCTGTTTGCGGGTGAATTCTCCATCCAAAAGATAAGTAATCTTGGCTGGTTTGTCTCTGCAATTTATATCTATTGTATAATGAATTATGATGAACCTGTTTTAGGCTGGAAATGTATGTATGTTGCTTCCGCTGAGTGTTGATTCATTCTGCATCTGTGTATGGTTGTAAGTTTTAATTCCAGCATTGATGTTAGTTTATGTTCATGGGGCTGTTTTCCCGACTGTGCTTGGTGTTCGTCGCATCCTCTTCGCTGGTCTGAGGGATGGGGACGTGACAAAGGGAAGAATGAGGAATGAAAGTTGTGATTAGGATTTTGTGAAATCGATGATGAATGAAAGAAAGGTTTACCTTAGGTAAACAATTAGTTAAGTACCCATGTATTGGAGATAAATACGTCCTCCCAAAAGATAAGTAAATATGGATTTCTTATGAAGCAATTACGTTCTTAAAAAAAAAAATTTATGCAAATAAATGCTAGAAAATGTTTCATGAATGGAAAAGGTGGTGTTGCACAAGGAATCCATTGTTTATGTTTTGAGTCGAATTATGAAATTTTGACGTGTTTTACTAAATAAGTTCTGGGAATACCTGATCTGGTGGCAGGAAATTGCAAGTATCGAAAAGAGCGACTTGCGAAGGGGAATCAGGACAGAATAGATGAAGCAAGAAAGAAGGCTCATGGAAAGAAGGAAATTGGCTAAAGACTGGAACACCGAGGATGGTGTTATTTTTTTTAGGGGGGGAGGATGTAGTATCCCTCTTTCCTACCCCTAAAGACTTTGTAAATTGTAAATTTTTTTATTGTTCTGGTGAGGAGCTCAAGGCCAAGGCCCCACCAGGAACAAGACTTGAAAATCTATGTGAGTTAATTACTTTAGGAGACCTAAGTAGTGGATGCAACGTAATGATGGGAGACTAAACCCACTATGGCTAGAAACAAATGGTTAGGGAGCTGCATTTCAAGGACGTAGTCTTACTTATCATTTTGATTTTGGGCACGTACATGGATTTCCTTCTTCGGTAAAATTTATCCCAACTGAGATACCATAGCCTAGCTACTTCATCTTTTTATGACTAGGTCATGATGAGCGGAATTACAATAATTTTTGCGCAACATAAAAAGAGTTAAGAGTTGAAAATTAAAGATTTAATGAAGAGAGAGAAGCAATCTAAGGGGCTAAAAGAATAAAAATACTATAGTTCATAGCCTCCTTAATGGTTAAACTGAAAGGAAGATATCATCATCCGCATACCTCTCCTAATAATGGAAGTGTACCATATATGAAGAATAACATTAACTATATATGTATGTACATTAGGTGGTGATGGGGAAAGTGCTTGCGTGAGTGAGAATAATGAGTAAAACTGCATTTACCTTGTACATTTGTAGCGTGCCCCCATTAGTGGGCGTTATACATAAGGACATAGGGTTGTGGTTAACTGACTAGGATGATGAGGTTGAATACCTATGATAGGGATAATTATCCATTCTAGGACATATGTGAAATCATGGTTTTAGCTACTCTACAAGACAAGTGCTGTAAAGTATAAATATACATAGATTACCTAAATATTTAAGAGGAAGTAAAGCTAAAATAATAGGTTGTAACGGATGCATGCCTCCAGGTGGTTGAATGACCCTGAAACTAAGGGAGTCTTGACTCAACAAAAGGAATAATCCGGAGGTTCTGACTTAATTTATGGGGAACATAATAGAGTGGCAGAATCATTGCCTTAAATTGTGGGGAGCGTGGCGCACCATGGGGAGAACCGTTTTCCTTCTTCAACTATTTATTAGGTTCAATATTTCTTAAAGGGGGAAGCTTTCGGGGGGAAGAACATTGTCCTGAATTTTATGACTGCGTATCTTTTACTGAATTCTCTTATATAGGTTGGGTCGCTTTAAACCACAGATTACCGTCAAGAGAGAAGGAAAATCCTTCTTGGTAGTGGCGCAATCACACAGGGTATGGATGCATATCATTTCTGAATTTCTTATATAGGTTGGGTCACTTTAGAACACAAATTGTCGTCGAGAGAGGAAGAAAATCCTTCCTGGTAGTGGCACCATGAGACAAGGGTATGATTGCATATCATCTCTGAATTCTTGTCCAGGATTGGGTCGCTTTAAAACAATGACTTGACTGTCAAGAGAGAAGAGGCAAGTTTCCCGGTAATAACACCCATTGGGCACAATAGAACCTGTATGGAATTATATATATATATATATAAACCATTCTAATCCAAAGATCAAGGACGACCAGTGATTTAGTGATGTCCTGCATTTTTCGAACCAAACAGTAAACGCATTCATTTTGGTATGTAATACTTGGACTCTTTGTTTGCAGCTGGATATCTCGCATTTATGACTCCTTGTCTCCAATGGTTGGAATCGCCTACTAGATTTGATTTACTCCGTATGTTTTGGAAATCAACTAGGGTAGCTATTTTTTTTGGAAGACCAGACCCATTCCTGTGGGAACCGTGATCCTCCTGGCTTATGAGAATTTCCCTGTTTTATTTTATTTATTTGAAAAATTGCTATGCATTCTCCATTATAGGGTAACAACCCTCATTGTTTTTATTCATTGCAACCCCTTTCATTTTTCCACTGACCCCGTTGACCGCGTTTGTTTAGTTCGGTGGGTACTTTGAGGAAAGAGGCTTTGGGGAATAACGACCATTATTTGCTTAAATCGGTTGTGTACACTGAGAGAAAGAATCCACATAAAAAACAATAACCTATAAATTGATAGAGCTGAAGCTTGTAAGAGAAAAAGGGCATCCATGCGTCTTAGATCACGTTTATTTGACAGGTTATATATATATATACTGTATAAGTAATTACAATTCTCTGCCTGTACTTTTAGATCTAAAATATAGTAAAAACAGTGGGTGAAAAAGGCTCATACTGTATATATATATTGAACGGGTAAATGTATATGTATTCTATACGTAAATTTTCAACTCTATGTCTTGTGTGAATTTTAGTAAAAACAATGGGTGAAAAATACAGCTTGGATCATAGCTAGTGGGACATGAAACTATACATATGGTAAATGTAAATCATAACCCTCTGCATTTGTTTTCTTTTATGAATCCAGTAACGAAATTATTTACATTTGTATTGGAGTTAGGATGGGTTAAATGTCCATTGACCAACCAATTTATCTTACACCTTGATGAATATCTAGTATCCTTGTTAGGATATTTGAAATAACTTGTTAGAATTCAGGTAGTAGCTTAATCTTAGTATCGAATAGTTGACATACTCTCAGTGAGAAAGTCTACCAGAAGAAACATAAATTATGGTAACATTGATGTTGCGGATTGTAATCTTTTTAATGAATAATTTCATAGGATGTGACCGTTTGGTGGATGTAACCTAAGGATTGGGTGAACCATGTACATTGGTGTGTCTCTGTTTTTCTTGTGTCTAAATGTGTTAATGTTCTCGGATGATTTGTGTCTTTGTTTTTCTTGTGTCTAAATGTGTTAATGTTCTCGGATGACTTTGTGTACTCATAACAACGTTCTACAATCTTCTTAATCGATTTATTGTTTAGAAGTATAAATCTAGAAAGATATGGTTACCTCAATGATTTTGAATTGTTTAAAAGGAGTCTTAAGAATGAATGCATATTGCACCACTTAAGTTTTCAATTGCTAATGGTATTAGGAGGACTATATATATTGTTGAGGGAATATTGTAAAGATATGCTACTAATAAGAATGGAAGTGTGCATCGGTTAAATTAAAATGAATAGTCCTTTAAAGATAGCATCTTTCGCTTGAAGCGATGGCAGATATATTACTCGTCACCCTTGATAATAGACACATTACAGATAATTGATGGCAATAATGAATTTAATCACTTAAGAGAACCATAGTTTAGTGGAAAGTAAGTATATGCTGAAATATGATAGAGGAAATTGAGCATGTAGATCAAAGCGATAGGGGAGATTTGCATCTAAGTAGTTCTCCACTGAGGCCAGACATGTTACGTAGACTCAGAATGCATTATAGATGACAAAGTTTATGTGATCAGTAGTTGTAGCATAAAACAAAAGTATATCTTGATAAGAACATATGAAATCTAGTTAAGACTTGATCTACTGCTATGCCACAAATGTTCTGGGTTTTTTTTTATAAAATATCCTCATCACTTAAATGGCAAGGGAGTATTGGGCATGACACAAGGATCAAGATAGAATTATTGATCAAGGTCCTTTCCTAAGAAATTAAGTATTTCAAGGATTATGATATTAGGAAGAACTAGAATTAAGTGATGCATGTGGTTTCGGTGATTGAATTACAATTGGTGGGTTCTTTTGATTCTATATTTCCACCTTTAAATCCTAAAGTTAGATTTAAATAACTCGGGAGCATTTTTTTTTAACTTTTCTATTAAGGGTTTGTGATAGAGGTTATCCTGAAAAGTCCCCTACTTCGCAAAACATCCTCCATACGAGATTTCCATGAGAAATAGTTAGAACTTGTAAGTATAATATCACAAGGGGTGGCCATATTGTAAATTAATGACTGAAAGAATAGAAACTAACTATCTAGATGCAAAGAGCTCAAAAAAATATGCGGTTTTTTAAAAAACAACACTAAAAACTAATTCTAGATGATGAAGTTATGCTTGATCAAAGAAAATGTTGAATATGTCCCCAATAGGGACATGACAGATATTAACTTGACCAACTTAAAAAAAGAACCCCCCTCTTCCCAAGATCAACCTTTGACAATCACTTTACAATAAAGTTGCTTTTAAGTGAATAACTTTTGTAGAATAAGTGATGTTCACTTTTACAATAATGTTACTTTAAATAGTGCGGCAATAAATTAAAAGACTTAATTGACTCACTTTTTATTTTATTTTATTTAAGTGAGATGCACTTTTACAATAAAGTAACTTGAAAATAGAAATTGCATACACTAAAAGTAGCTTAATAAGGCTTGAACTCAAAACCTATTAAGGAATAAAGCAGCTTTGGACCAAGTGAGATAAGTTTAAAAGGTACGTAAAAGAATGGAAAGAGGAAGGGTTTTTTTTTTTTTTTTTTTACTCTTCTCTCTTGTTCTCTGTGCTTGCCTTTTTTTCTTGCAAATCACAAAAAAAATGAAAAAAAAAAACTTTTTCCACACAATGGGGTTAGATCTTGGTTAGATTACCTGGAAAGTCTATGTTTTCAAGTTTTCTCATTGTTTCTGATTTGACATGATCACACAAGGTGCATGAAAAAGAGCATACATAGCCGAGAAGACAAGAAAAAAAAACTTTCCCTTTCTGTTTCTGATTCGCTGCAATCGCACAACGTGGACGGCAAAGAGCATATGCAGCCAAGGAAGGCAATAGTATGAGACTAAAAAAATAAATATATAATAATAAAACTAATAAAATATGAGAGATTAATTTTTTTTTTAAACAAATCCGTCACTGTAACATTATACCTTCAGATTTGCCGAAATTAGGTGTTTCTGGATCAAACAGAAATGGTTTTCGGTGAAATGAAAACTATATGACAATGGAAATGATGCTTCAGATGAAATGGAATAGCTCCCATAGGCCATAAATGCACAAAAAATCTATAACCAGAAACCCTTTCAAAGTTTCGGCAACACCGGTTCCAGATCTTGATCAAAACCGAAAGTGACTTTTCATAAATGCTCTGATACCATGTTCGGGTACATAGGGTACTCCCAAAATACCGAACACCTTGAGACAACCAATTCACACAAATATATCATAGATAAACACACCGATGTTTGTCACATGGTTAAAACCCTCAAGAGGGAAACAGTCCACGGCCCTAGCCAAATAGCTACTTGGAGCAATTTATTATGCGAAAGAAAGAAAGTTACATATGAGATTCTCATAATCGATTAACTAGCCAAGGACCCTACATGCTATTTAAATAGAGATCATGGACCAATTGGGTGTTAAGCCACAGATAATTGGTAGGTATAATCTAAGAGAAGTTGAACCATCGGATCACTCTATGTCTAGAACATATCGTGACCGTCAGATTAGAATATTTACAAATGCATACTAATGTATACTAAAGAAACACACTTTTACCTGACGGATATATTACACAAGTTGATCTTAACTAACTCCTAAGTGTCTAAATATCCTAACATTTCATTTTGGTACATGTTCTGTTTCGTGGGCTTCAAAGAAACATGCGTTGCAGCTACAGGTGCTACATGTCCAGTCGTTTGGATGCGTAGAATGTTAAAAGATATGTCGTTGAACCAGAAAGAACCAAAAACTATTTTCTGTGACAATGATTCAGCCATTGCCTTGTCTAAGATTCATGTGTTACACAAGAAAACAAAACACATTGATACAAGGTATCATTTCATAAGAGAATTGGTGAACAACAAAGAAATTTGTTTAGAATTTTGTAGGTCTAAAGATGAGATTGAAGAAATATTTACAAAATCATTGGAAAGGGATACAATCCAATATCTCCAAATTTATTTAGTAATGATGATTTTTTCTCAATGAACTTTGTCATTAACAGAGAAAGTTTCAGCACCGAAACATTTTGTAATATTTTGTTTTAAAATTCTGATCTGCTCATAATTAAGGGGGGGTGTTGGAAATATTAATTACTCGCTGACCTGAATAGCACATCAGTCGAATCTGTCAGAGTCTATAGTAGGTCAGTCTATGTTAAATAGTCTGACATGATGAAGATTTCACTTCTCTCGTATATAATCCAGTCGAATTTAATTATTGAAGCTAAGTTTCTAGGTAGATAGTTATTACAGTCTTTAATGTTAAGTCGCTAGCTTCATAGAGAAGCACTTTTAGTCGCTAGAAGTTTCCTATATGAAGAAGATTGTAAATCTGTAATATACACTCTCAAGAAAAATATAGAGAAGATAGAACGGATAGAGATAAGAATGGAAGTGCATAGAAGAAGAAGAAAAACTCTGTGAGGATTTTGAAGCTCAAGCTTCTGTTTTTTGTGGTTTGTAAAAGTGTTGAAGAGTCGAAGCTCTGTAATAGGTGAAACATCAGGTAGTAAATTCCAAATTTGTATTTATGGCTATAAGTTTCATGTTATGTCATCACCATAAATATAAATCCATAACTTTATTGTTTAATGCAATTTTTATTTATCTCCACATCTTCTCCAGATTTATTAGAGTGAATGTTGTTTACATTTACTGTAAGTAAAAGACACAAAGAATCCAAATTTATTTCATTGTGTAAAAGTTCTAGTTTTTATGCACAGGGGTGTTCGACACAAATATTATTTAATATTGGGTTAAATAATATTGTCACTGAGTTGCAATAGTTTTGTCTTAGTTTATCCCAGGTTATCGCAGTGAAAAGTGTTTTTCATAACATAAGTATTTAGACTGAATATATCTCTTTCATAAAGTTTGTTGGACATGAGTTGGTTGCAACCTAATTCATGTCGCAGTAAAATATGGGCCAAGTCAAGTAAGCCTGTTGAGGTAAAATTGAGTCATGTGAAAAGTTACTCTCATTAATTCCCTTGCAGGTATTTTGGTCGCAAGACATTCTACAAAAGTTAAAAAGGAAAAACAAAAGGGTTGTGATGTGTGATAACTCAAGTTAACTATTGCGAACGTCATTTTTTCCCGAAAGTCATGTATATCAGACTTAGTTCAGTTATTAGGTTAACTATCAGACATAATCATTTTCCCAAGTAAGTGGCCCTAGCCTTACGAGGAAAAAACACTAACAACCTAGTGCTTTTATCTTAGCCTAGTGTTTATCTTGCTAATGTTTCTACAACAGTAGGAGATTAAGAGGTTGATTTAGTAATTGATTCAGTGCAGTGAAAAAGGTTATGATTGGTCATTTGAAAGTGCTACATGCATGTGAAACAATTCCACAATAAATCTATCCTATATATTTTAACAACTCATGTTGCTTCATCGACACCCTTAACCTTTCATGCCTCCTAACTGATCATGCTCCTCCTGCTTAAACTTTTGGTAGTGAAACAAAATTAGTAACTGGGTGAAGTCATATGGGCTTGTATAAATAAGCTCATGAGAATACGAGGGAAAGAAAAGATAAATCGAGGCATAATAGACATGTAAAATTTATGTTAGTACTTATCCCATTGGTCTTAACCTTAGTTAATCCTAAAAAAATGTTTCATATGTTGGACTCTAAAAGCCCCTAATTTATTTTTGGTCACTCTGTTGTTTGAAAATTTTGAAACTACATGATTCTTGTTTCAACAAATTTAATGATATGGTATTGTAATGAAACAAATGAAAATCAGTCAAAAAAAACATCCTTCAATCACCCTTGATTTTCCATGCATAGACTTAAAATATGCTTTGGAATCTACAATGTTGAGACCCCTTATGATCCTTTAAGACTATCTTGTCATATCATTTCATTCAGTGACATAAACAATCAATTGCATGTATGATAAATTTGTAGAAAGGGAACATATAGGTGGTGAATGACTTTGCGAACAAATTTGAAATTAGGGATCAACTTGGGCAATAAAGTGTCGAAGGGGGTGATGCTTGTAATCCATCTCGACATGTTTCTTTATATTTTTTCCTTGACACCATGGCTTCACAGTGTTTCATATTTTTGTGCTTTTTAAAGGGGAACTTGTTGATTTGAAATTGCTTTAGAGAGAAGAAATTTTGTTCTGTAGATGTTTCCTATATGCAGAAGATTGTAAATATGTAATATACACTCTCAAGAGATAGATAGAGAAGAAAAAATAGATAGAGAGATGAAGAGAAGTGTGAAGAAGAAGAAGAAAAACTCTATGAAGAGTTTGAAGCTCAAGATTCTTTGTTTTGTGGTTTGTAAAAGTGTTGAAGATCCAAAGCTCTTTAACAGGTGAAACATCCTTGTAAATTCCAAATTTGTATTTATGGCTGTAAGTTTTTGTAATTTCCCCAAAAGTTGAAAAAAATAAAAATTATTAGGCTAGTCGAAACTACCTATGCTAGACATTAATTGAACTTTGCGGAATGTGTCATACTCTGATTGTACTGCTGTATTGTAGTAATTTGTTCTTACATCCTGATTCCATATTTCTCGACGCGGTTATTACCATGTTACTTACGTTGTCGGGATGTTGATTACTATTGTTACTATGGTTAAGAATTGATGTGTAAGTTAGTTATTTGATTACATACTTCATTTTTTGTAACCACCTGAGAGGTAACAGTTTCTACTTGTCACATCAGGCTTACTTAGTTCTGTCAAACTAATGCATTCGTGTCCCATTTGCGTGCAGTTGCACTTGGCGATGGAAAACCTGTTTATAAAGCTTAATGAAAAGTGTTGATTGTTTTGGTCACTAGCGCTCACATTTGCATATCTATCCTAGTGACATTACACAGATTATTTTTAATATCATTACAAACTTTATGATAGTGATGGGGTCACTACTGCACTTACTACTTGCCTGACACAGAATTATTATTTATGGTATACTTGTTTACTCCGGTGTAAAGGCTTATGAAATGTTCATGTCCTAACATAATTTTACTATATGGTTTTAATATATTTGGAGAATATTTGTAAAAATCTTGGGTTAAACATTCCATGGCATATTTCATATGCCATGGACTTAGTGCTTAAATCCTAAGTTATTCGATGCATGAATGGGTTTACGCAATTCACAATGGTTTTGGGACAAGGTTTAACGTCATGACCATAACTATCAATTTGTAGGTTTTTGTAAATGATATTGGAGGCCAGGGTGGAAACATAAATGTGTCTTGGAAAAGGTGGCAACCCAAATTAGGGCTTGGTTTAGTCGTTAGTTTGGCTCATTCGCAGCTTTGCTTCTTGTGCTCTATTCCTACATGGTGGAAAGAGGAAAAACGACAATGTCTTGACAGGTATGATGGTATTCTGGTTTCAGAGCATAATTTCCTTGTTTGGTTTGATTATTGGCATACTTCTTATCATGGTTTATACCCTAGGGTTGCATGTTACAGGGTGTGGTGAAATGAGATTGGGTCCTTGCTTGGGGGCAAGGACATGGACACAGCCACACACATTTGGGTAAACCTGATGTAAATGTGTTTACTTGTCCCCTCTTAGATTTGTGGTTATGACTGAGTTATCACTCGTTGTAGGTTTGGATTTGCTTGAGTCTAGTTTATAATGGATGGGTTTTGGGTTGGGGTTTGACTATAACTTTAATGAGCTCCACGTTTTGCAAATCGACAGGATTGGGGTTTTGTTGTTGGGTTTTTTAATGCCTTCGGGCCTGAGATTGAAATGTATTGGGATTTATTAATGGGTGCTCTGTGCCGTGAAAAGTACCTGGGTAACTTCTCGACAGGCTCTGTGTATTTTTTAAATAATGTTTTGATTATGCTAATGGCGATAGGCAGCGCCATTGCGTGCAATGGTGCAATGGTCGAGTTGTGAATGGCTGTGTAATTCTTGTGTCTTCTGATAATGATTATGTTTAATAGTAATTGCATGTTGTGTTTGATTTTATGTTAAGGTTATCACCGGACTGTGTGGATTCACATTCATTTTTTGCGTTAGTTTTATGGGTGAAATGTGTGATAGCGTTATGGCTTTGGGGCCATGCCGTATATGGCATTGGCATTTCCCGCCATGTTTTAGCTGTGATAGCATAATTACTGTTTATGATTTCGTTGTGTAATATGATATGGGGGTTGTCTGTGGTGTACTGCTGCGACTATCAGTCAGTGCTGTTAGTAAACATTGATAGGGTTGTAATATTTGGAAAAGGTGATTATTATAATGAGTTGGATATGTAAAAGGCCAAGGGCCATAGATTGCAGCGTGTATATTGAAACAAGTCTTTCGACCACTGTGTAGAGAGTTTATGTTTTGTTTATGCCTGCGTATAAGTAATATAACATGGCTTTATAAAATATTAGTAGACCCTACAAGATCCAATCCTGGTTCATTTACTATGATGAGGGTTTAATATATGTGGATATGATTTCATCTTTAATGCCCACAGGAATCGATCTTGTGACCTCTTTGCAATTATGTTTGTTTTAAATGATTACTGTAAATATTTAAGGGTTTGATTTGTTATATTTGCGATGGATTATTTATGTGTATAATTAGTTTACTGTATTATGAATTTGTGGATGTAGTAGATAGTAATAAATCGTGAACCATTAGATGGTCTCAATACTTGGTCTGTAGCTTTGATTTATGATAATATTTGTTTTAAGGAAGAATGATAATGTTTATACAGACACTGAGATGTCTTTGTTGATTTTTATCTTAGATTTAATATTTGAAGTTATGATTATTCTTAGATGTAGAATATTGAGTTTATATTATTTCTTAAAATGGGTTAGGGTTCTTTTTAAAGCTTAATTTGAAATAGTCTTTTACTTCTACACCTAGCTCTGCTAGAAATATGAAATCTTCTAGTAGAGTACATAGACAAATAAACACATAGGCCTTGCTAGGATAGTTTCTAGGTCTTAGGAACCCAAGTTTAAGCTGTAAATGAAAATACAGAAATAAAACTGAAAGAACAAAACCCTTGATAATTCTTACATAGGAATTAAATTACAGCCTAGGGTTTATAATTAAATGTAAACCCTAAAATAATTTGACAAGGAAACAAAGGCACATAGGGTTAGAAATATAATATAAACGCTTGCATAATCTAGCTAACACTTATTCTAGATAATGAAATAGGCATTCAAGAACCTCATACCTAAAAAGTGAAGCTCTTCTAATGGTTGAAACATGCACATTCAATTACCCAGCATTAACAATTCATAGAAATATTTGACCTCTGTATAGATGACTTGATCACTTGGGAACTACCACGTTCCACCCAACCATGACTCGAAACCATTCCTGGTTTTAATCCGGATCCCCCTGAGCTAGTTCCAACATGGAAGTAACTTAGAGCTCTTATGGTAAGGCTGCCCTAACTGGTATATCAGGTTTGGATCAGTTCTCCTTTTTCCTCCTAGGAAAATATTCTCCAATAACTCTCTTGAGAACAATCAGGAAAAATAATGACTCCAAAAATATGGAAGAGATCCCCAAGCCTCTCTTTGGCTTGGGTCTTTATAGATAGACTTTTCACTCAAAGGGCAGTTAAATCAAGAATTATTTGATTTCTTGATTTAACCCTTTTTATTTAATTTAGGTATTTTTAATATTTAAACTTAGGAACTTTTAACTAGTTTCTAATTGAACTTTTGTAGGTATTATAATATTTAATTTTATCTTCGAAATAATAATAGTAGATGGAATTTTTCCTTCTTCCTTACATTATTAATATTATTACTATGTGTACTCTTTATACATGCTTTGTATAAATATATAATAATATATTATTTGTTAACATTTGTCTTAGGGTATCACATATTGTGATCCTTAGATTCATGAAACTTTCTTCATTAAGGTCATTAGGTATATAGTTAGGTTTTCTAGGCTAGGAAACTCTAAACACCCTTGCATGTTGGATTCCCTCGTATAACATGGTATTTTTTTAGTACTTGATGAGATACAAAAATTCAAGATTATATTTAATCACTTATAAATAAGTGAGATGAGATCAATATTTACTCGAGTCGTTTTCACTCGGGAATCGTTAATTATTTTTAGTAAGTCCTAGCGCTTACCAGAGCCCATACTCAATGCTAAAAATAGGAAGTTACAAACTTAGTGCAATTCCAGAGCTTCTTGCTCAACACTAATGCTAGGATGTACTTGTAGGATACACCTAGGGATATAATGGCCAAGGATCCGATGTTCCAGAGCTTATGCTAAACATCCACATGAAAGGTTCCAGAGCTTATGCCCAACACTTCCAAATTATCTTTTCATGTGTTCCATAGCTCATTGTTCAATGCAAATAATATCATCAATCATGTGCTTCAGGGTCCATGCCCAACAAAAGCAGACACACACACGCACACACACACACACACACATATATATCATATGCAATTGGATTACGCTCAATATATCAAACAAATCATCATGTTCTTATGCAGTGTGGTCTTTGATCCAGTATATAAAAAGAGAACATCAAGGTAACATCATAATCAATGGGGCTCATTCCCATAAGTGTTAGGTTCAAAATTCGGGATATTACATCCCTCTCCACTTAGAACAACACCGTCCATGGTGTTCTAGGGACTCGAAATGAAATCATGAAATAAGGTGGGGTAAGCCTTTCTCATGGTGGATTCATTCTCCCAAGTAGCCTCATAGGCTTTGAATTGCTTCCATTGCACTTTCAATTGGACTATGGTGTACTTCCTCAGCTACACTTCTTTATTGTCCAATATATGAAGAGCTTCATGGGAAAACTCCCCTTCAAGTTCCACTTGTAATAAGGACCAAGCAATCACATGTTTAGTATCATAAACATATTTATTTAATAATGATGCATGGAAAACATTATGGACTCTTATGTGTGCAGGTAAATCTAGTTCATATGCCACTGGCCCTCACTTCTCCAGTATTTCAAAGGGTCCACAAAACCTAGGTGCTAACTTATCGCACCTTCCCAAGCTCAACGAGCTCCGTTTTGATTTTACTTTCGATTAGACATGGTCGCCTATTTTATAACCTTTATATTTTATTTTATTATTTGCGTAGATTTTTTGGTAGTCTTGTGATTATTTAAGGTTCACCTAGACCTTGGTAACCTATTGTTCCAAGTCCTTTAATAAATCAGGCCCTAGCATGAGCCAATCCACTGGGCTATTCCAACTAACCGATGTTATACACTTCTGTCCATAGAGTACCTCAAAGGGACTCATCTTGGAGGAAGTCTGGTAACCGTTGTTATATGCAAACTCTGTGATATGGAGGTAGTATTCCCACTTGGTGGGGTTGTTCATGACATACATCCTAACCATGTCCTCCACAATCTGGTTTACCCTTTCTATCTGCCTGTTTGTTTGCGGGTGATAAGCAGTACTAAAGTTCAACTGCGTCTCTAATACGAAGAATAAAGATCTCCAAAAATTTCTAGTAAACTTTGTATCTCGATCTGAGATTATTGCCTTGGGTATCCCGTGCAATCTAAATATCTCCTTCAAGAAGCTATTAGCAATGTGTTATTCCTTGTAGGTCGAATTTTCTGAAATGAAGTGTGCTGTTTTTGACAATTTGTCAACTACTACAAAGATAGAATCATTGTTTTTCTTACATTTCGGTATACCGATGATAAAATCCGTACTAGTGACCTCCCACTTCCATTTCAGAATGGGTAATGGATGTAGCAATCTCAGAGGATACTGATGCTCAGCTTTGACAAGCAGACATTCCTGACATTTCGCTATAAACAAAGCAATGTCGGCCTTTAACTTAGGCCATAATTTTTTTCTCTTAACTGTGGATATCATCTTTTGATATCTCAGATGCCCGAAGTAGGGTGTCTGATGAAATCCTGTGAGGATCCTGGACTGAATGTCCCCTCCTTTTGGAATGTACAATCTCTCCTTGGACCACAACAATATTGTTTCGTCCCTTGTACTCTTTTTGTTGTTGAAACAACCTGTCCTCTTGGAATTTCTTGAGGATGTCTACATAGAAAGGGTCAACTATGTTGGCTGTTTTAATCCTCTTGTGCAAATACGAATCGGTTTGAATTTAAGTCACCTCATATATCATATGAGTTCGTTAAATCCAAGCACAAAAAATCTTGTTCTCTTTTCCTTTAATATGCTTTATCTTGAAATGATACTTGCTAAGGAAAGCCAACCATCTGGCTTGCCTAGCATTCAGATATGGTTGCTCGAATAAATACTTCAGACTCATATTGTCTATTTTCTGAAGGAATTTCCTTCCCATGAAGTAGTGCCTCCACATCTTCAAGGCGTGAATGATTTCAACTAACTCAAGATCATGTGTGTGGTAGTTCTTCTCATGTTCTTTTAAATTTTGTGTTTCAGAACATATCGCATAATCATTCTGCAAGAGGAATCCTGCAAGCCCTTCCTTGCTTGCATCCCTACAAACAACAGAATCCCCATCAAGATTTGCAATTTATAGTATCGGTGCAGTCGTCAAAAGCTACTTAAGCTTTTGAAAACTTTCCTTGCACTTGGTCATCCATAAGAACTTATTTGCCTTCTTCTGCAAAGCGGTCATGGGGCAAGCTATTCTCAAAAAGTTCTCAATGGACTTCTGATAAGATCCAGCTAATCCCAAAAGGGACCTAATGTCGGTGACACTAGTAGGGGTAGGCCAGTCTTCTATGGCTCTAATTGTTTTTGGGTCCACAGTTATCCCTGTCTCGGAGATAATATGACCGAAGTACTGTATTTGTGCTTTGTAAAAATCACATTTACTAAACTTGGCATAGAGCCAGTGTTCTCGTAATACCCATAGCACTATGAAGAGGTGTTCTTCATGTTCCTCTTTAATCTTAGAGTAAACTAGGATTTCAGCTATAAAGACCAATTTTTTTTTATCTAGATATTTACTTAATATATTTTTCATCATACACATAAAGTTTGCGGGTGCATTAGTCAACCCGAACGACATTAATACAAACTCGTAGTGCCCGTACCTTGTACGAAAGGAGGTTTTTTGAATATCCTCGTCGTGAATTTGTACCTAATGGTATCCATATCGCAGGTTGATCTTTTAAAATATCTTGGCTCCTCCTACTTGGTGGAACAAGTCATCGATCCTAAGGAGTGGGTATTGGTTCTTGATAGTCATCTTGTTAAGATGACGGTAATTGATGCACATCTCCAACGTACCATCCTTCTTCTTTATGAAAAGTATATGTTATCCCCAAGGGGACACACTTGGTCGAATATATCCCTTCTCTATCAACTCCTGCAACTGTAGTTTGAGTTCCACCAACTCTGGTGCACTCATGCAGTAAGGAGACTTTGAAGTCAAAATTGATCCTAGTGTTAGTTCTATGAAAAAGTCTAGGTCTCGTTTTGGAGGTAATCGAGGGATTTCCTTAGGGAATACGTCCTTGAATTCTACAAGAACGGGAAAATACTCTATGTGTTGTTCTCTTTCAGCCTCTATGTCTCGGATACTTACTGCAAACAACTTGCATCCTTTTCTAATGCACTTCTTTGCTTGTAAGGCATATATCTATCTTACCGAGACTTTGTTTGGTACGTCTTGAATCTTAACTTGATCCCCTTGTCTATTTGTACACAAGATTGACTTGTGTAAGAAATCAAGCATGATATAGTGTTGCTCCAACCAGTCCATGTCGATAAGTATATCATATGATCTTAACAGTAGGATGTTCAAGTTTACTCTTGTAGGAAAACCATTCAAGTTTACCTCACAATCTTTAACTATTTCTGAAACTTACCATTTTGTACCTGTAGCTAATTGTATCGGCCAAGGTTTATCATGTTTTTCTTTTCCTAGTTTACATACATCAACAATTTTAAGTGATACATAGCTCCGACAAGCACCGGGGTCAATCAGTATTGACATAGAAGTGTTTAAGATCTTACCTTCTATCTCAGCCATGGTAGGCTGATGGTCTACTTATCGACCATCCAAGGATGCATAAATTCATAGTCTTCTAGCTATGTCCTCTACCGTTTGTTCTTCTTCTAAGTTGTGCAAGGACCCATTGGTCTTGTTCTTACAATATCGGGCATAATGAGGCCTACTGCATTTCCATCATTTGTTCTCTAGCGGGGTAGCATTGGATCCCCTAGTTTCTACTGGCTTGTTAACATTTGGAGCTGGTACATGCCTGATTTGTTGAATTTCTTGTTCGCTAAAAACCTATTGTTCTATATCCTGTATGTGGGTGGTTTAAAACCCGGTTTGCGGTTGTTAGAGAAGTTCTTAAACTTGCCTTTGTTTTTGCTCATGTTCTCTTGCCTTAGCTGTCCATGCTCATAGTAGAGCCTAGCTTTGTGCAATGTGGTGTCCAAGGTTTTAGGCATGTCGAACTCAATCCTTTCCTGAAATTTGGGAGGAAGACATCCTAAAAACTACTGGATCTTTACCTTTTTGTCCTTGATGTATGGCACATAATGTAACAGATCTAAAAATATGTTAATAAAATCATCCATAGTCCTGGATCCCATACGTAACTCGTGAAACTCTTCACCTTTCTATCGAAGAATATTTTCGACATATATTTTTCTTGAAAGATCTTGCGGAATTTACTCTAGCATATTTCTCTTACCTTATCTTTCTTGGTATGCTTCAAGTCTCTCCACCATCTCGCTGATTTTCCATTTAAATTATAGATGATCAGTCGAGCCTTCATTTTGATAGATTAGTTATGCACCCAGAAATTTTTTCTCATACTCAACAGCCATTCTTCAGCTTTCTCCCCCGTGTTCACTTCTCCTTCATAGGTTGGGGCTCTTATTTTTTCTGAACTTCCCCATGAGATTGCCATCAGTTATTTGTTTTTTTCTGTATGGAGAAAGAGAGTTCTCACTAGAAGGACTGTGATATTCTCCTTCTGGAGGTTCAGCGGTATGTTCCTCTTTTCCTTCTTCTCTTGGGCTGTTGGCTCATTTATGATAAGGTTCCTTCTTGAACCTGTTTTTGGAATGAGTGGGTTTTCCCTGTGGGATTCCTCTTGTCATATTTCGCAGCAATGCTTCATTGATTGCTTGTTGTTCCTTTCTTTCATTCATATTTTCATCTCTAAAACTTTTCAAGTCTGCTTGAATACTTTGTATGGTTTTCATAATATCAGGATTCAATTCCACCACCAGTTCTTCTTCTTATGTGGGGGTATTCAATTTACCTTGCCGGTTGTTATCTTCTTCAGTGTTCATGATTTGAACTGTTCTGTAAAAATTCCTGAAATTACAAATTTTAATAACAGTAATTTTTTTTGTTAGTTACCAAAATTTAAAACATACTTTATTTTCCTTACAAAGAATGTCTGGTATGCCCAGTAGGTCTCTTAGTGTTGAAACTGGGCTCTGATACCACTTGTAATGTCCCCAAAAATTGAAAATAATTATTTTTTTAGGCTAGTCGAAACTACCTATGCTAGACATTAATTGAACTTTGTGGAATGTGTCGTACTCTGATTATATTGTTGTATTGTCGTAAAATGTTCTTATGTCCTGCTTCTATATTTCTCGATGCGGTTATTACCATGTTACTTACATTGTCATGATGTTGATTAATGTTTGTACTATGGTTAATCATTGATGTGTAAGTTAGTTATTTGATTACATACTTCATTGTTTATAACATGTGCTTATTGTTGTATACATGATTCTATCTTAACTTTGTTCTTGGAAACAAAGGGGTGGAGTGGTGGCACTAGTTTCCCTTGTAACAACCTGAGTATTAAATTGAGCACATAGATCTGTGGAAAAACACACCACTCATAAGATATATCACACAATTTACTTAGCAATTGAAGAATGAAATAGTGCAAAAGTGGCTTGCAACTGTGAATGCTTTCATTAATAAAAAAGTAATTAGATGATTAATTACAATGTAATACAATGTCTAAGTAGTCACATGCAATTTGAATCCACGTGAGGAAATTCAAATTGATTAGACTCTACTTGACTGTAGGTAACTAAGACCTTGTCTAAATAATTATCGTAGGACTCAATTGTTAATTGACCATGTCTAAATCATTATCGGAGTTCATTGGAGTTGTAAAAGAAAACTCAAGTGTGTAATTCAGGGTTAGCTAAGGATAAACGACTGTGGTAGGTGAGGAATGCACCTCTCCTGCATGCATCCATGAAAACCTAGTGCTAACTGAATGTAGAGGACTAGAACTGAATGTAACTGATTCCTAACTTAGCTTGACTAGTCACTAACTGAACTCAACTAATGAAGGTTGGTGTTGGCACTGCCATTGAATCCTAAATTGTAGGGATTGATCTACGAGGCTCCTAAATTATAGGGATTGATCTAGGAGGCTCCTAAAATGATGCATGCAAGTCCAATCAGTGGAAGTAGGCCTTAATTAGTGTTCCCCATACTTTAGTAACAGGAACATGTGTCCCAATTAGGCTAAGTGGACCCAATGGTGCTAGTGACTAAAAATAGACTGGAAGGACTTGTAATTTAGACATGACTCGTGATTTAGACATATGACCAAATCATACAAGGGAGGATTAATAATCCTAACCCCCCCTAAATGCTAACTTGGACAATATGTGGGCCCTGGTAACTAAGACCATAGGTCACCCATTACATCAAGTAAAGTAAAGCAACTGCTCAATACAAGGAGCTAAGGAAAAAACCACATGAGAAAAAATCCCCCCCTTTGAATAAGTAGGTAGAATCAAGATGAATCTGGTTCTTCTATGCACATGTATCTTGGGGCTTAGCATGTGAACCTCTCCATCATTATTTCTAGAGGAATATTACTCTTTGGAAGAATAATAATATGCTGAACTAAATCAGAAATATAGACAACTGCTGGATGAAGACTGGACCCATTTAGAGCAACTAAAATCAACTCATAAGTGAGAAAAGGTTCTTGAGGATTCAAACCAAGTGAGGAACACTCAATAACATGATATGTTGCAGCCATGAACAACAAATGATGAGTGGTAAAAACATCCCCAAGTGTCAGGGGCAAGTGTCTAGGCGAATGCAGAAAATATTCCTCTTTACTAGTTCTGTGAGGAGATGAGCATGTGACCAAAAGTAGAGAAGACCTGGGATTATGGAGAGCGAATGATTGAACTCCATCATCTGATATAGCTTCAGAAATTTCTAATGAATCACAAAATAAAATATCAACAACCTTATAATAGGAAACTAATACCAAATCCCCAACAACAATTTTGAGGAAGAATTATGGTATTTGATTTTTCACACCGAAATCGGTGAGAGCAGCTACAAGCATGACTGAAGGCTCTTGGATATTAAAATTTTAAACAATTAATATCATATCATAAATTAAATCATATCTAACTAGATTTATATCATATCCAAAACTGTGAAATGAAATCAAATCCCCAGCAACAGTTTTGAAGGAGACTTGCGGTGCTTATTTCTTCACAAAATTAATGAGAACAACTACAAGTAGTATCGAAAGCTTATGAAATTGAAATATTGAACTAAGAAATATCATATCATATCTAAATAAGATCATATCAGATCCAATAAGGTTCATATCAGATCCACTGAGTATGGTCCATCGAGACGGTAGATGCACAATTTTCTTCTTCTTCAAAATTCTGAATTTTGGTGCATGCAATCTTGCAGGAATTTTCTGAAATATCTAGATCATGGGGAGTGAATGGATCAATCTGGTAATCTTATCTTTATTCCAAAATATTTAAGGTATTACATATTTCCACACCAGCAGCAACATTAAAGGGAGAAAAATCAAATTTCTCTTCACTTTCGGAAGCAATTACTCGCAAATTTTGCACAGAATTCAAAGGAAAATCACTAGAGGAGGACTTTGCTTTTTTTTCATCTTGAAAAAATTCAGCTGAGAGAGTAGAGGATGATAATTTTGGATCAAGAACTCTTATGGTGATGGATGTGCTCTCCAAGGTGCTATTATGATCCTCATCAATCTTTCCAAAGGTTCTATCCAATCTTGTTGAGAGTTTCTTTGGTTCTTCAATACATCTATTGAGGTAGCACAATCTAGGAGAAAGAGCGAGTGTCATTGTTCCAAAAGATGCATGTAATATCCCGAATATTGGACCTACCATTTATAGGTATGATCCTATTTGATAATGATGATTATATTGATGTTTTATTTTTGTATTGGGTCAAAGACCCCACTGCATATGAACATGATGATTTGCTTTGTATGTTGGGCGTAAGCCAATTGTTGATGATATATATATGTAAATATATGTTGGTTGTGTTGGGCGTGGACCTTGAAGCACATGATGGATGAAATTTTTTGTGTAGGGCATGGACCCTGAAGCACATGATCAATGAGATGTTTTGTGTTGAGCGAGAGGCTTTGGAGCACATGAGTACTTACATTTTTGTTGAGCATAAAGCTTTGGAACACATGAAAATATAATTGGAAATGTTGGGCATAAGATATGGAGCATTCCATGTTGATGTTGAGAATAATATTTGGAGCATCAGATCCTTGGCCATTGTATCCCTAGGTGTATCGTACAAGTACATCCTAGCATTTAGTGTTGAGCGAGAGCTCTGGAATTGCACTATGTTTGTAAATTCTTGTTATAAGCATTGAGTATGGGCTCTGGTAAGTGCTAGGGGTTACTAAAAAGATTAAAATCACCTCCGAGTGGAAACGACTCGAGAATAATATTGATCTCACATACTTATTTCTAAGTGATTAAATGAAATTTTGAATTTCTGTGTTCTCATTAAGTACTGAAGAACTGCCACATTATACGGGGGAAATCTAACATGCAAGGATGTTTGGAGTTACCTATCCTAGTAGACCTAAACCATCTATCTACTCAACCTTCATAAAGAAGTGTTGTTAAGTCTAGGGATCATGATACATGATGCCCAAAGACAAATGTTAACAAGTATTTAATACTATGTATTTTATACACAGTATGCATAAAGAATTAATTATGATTAATTATATAATTAAATAAAGAAAGAAGAAAATCTCCACCAATTATTATTTATTATTAAAGGATTAATAAATAGTGAAATATCTCTGAAAGACTAACTAGGAACTAGTTAAAAGTTCCTAGGTTAAGAATTGAAAATTACCCCAGTAAATTAAAAAGGGTTAAATCAAGAAATCAAGGATTTCTTGNTTGGCTGAAAAGTTTGTCTATAAGGACTCAAGCCAAGCAAAGGCTTGGGGTTCTGATTTTTATCTAGGAGAATTATTATTTTGCCTGTTTTTTCTCTCAAGTGTTTTCTTCGAGAACTTTTGCTGCAAGGAAAAGAGGATTGATTCAGAACTGAACACCAGTTAGGAAACCCTACCTTAGGAGCTCTAAGATACTTGCATGTTGGATTCCATCTCGGGGGGATCCGAATGAGAACCAAGAATGGTTCTGGGTCATGGTTGGGAGGAACGTGGTAGTTCCCAAGTGATTTGGTCATCAAAATCAGAGGTCAGATGTGTCTTAAATTGATAATGTAGGTTTTTTAAAAAGTGTGCAGGTTCAACCATTAAAGGAGCTTTAGGAAGATAAATTACAGGTATGAGTTCTTAGTATGTCAAAGTTCATTTCTAGGGTAAATGCTGGTTGCTTTAGGTAAAAGTTTTTATATACATTATTAACCCTAGTATTGATTGATTCTGTCTATATATCCTAGGGTTACAATTCTTAAAATCTAACCCTAGACTGTTTATGCTATCTTTTAGATTATACAATGAATATGTTAGATGAATCTTTCTAATGAATTTACTAACCTTATGTAATTAATGTTCTGCATAGATTCTTCTAGGGTTTGTATTCTCTTCAATACTTCCTAGGGTAGTAAATATTATCATAGTCTATTTATAGCTAGGTTTCCATCTTTAAAGTTTGTTTTTGTATTCATTCAATATTCAGAAATTTATTACTGTAAAACTAGGTAAATCCAAACTTGATATTTAATGTCCACGTATTATTTATATCTCTACTGACATATTACATTTTTCAGTAGAGACATGATTCAAATTGCAGTAGATTTAATCATAGGAGTAAGTTTTAAAAAATAAATATACTAAATAGATACCTTAGGGTATTAGTTACAACTAGAACTATTTTATAAGATAATTATATATACATATAAATAAGAACATCAAGTATAAACCGTTATGAAAATTATCTATACATTTATTTCCAAAATTAAATAACCCATCTAATACCTTTCAAGGTCTATATCCATATTACAAATTTACATTAAAAATACTCCACATAATTGAAACAACATTATAAATAATCAGAGGAGCCATCATGACCATCCATGTGGTCCTTTACAATTCTTTGATTATAATTCATAAACAAAATTACGTAACTCCATAAACATTACCATATCCAAATTGAAATAATATATCTTATGCAATTAGTCATATCATAGTAAAACAGCATCAAAATCATATCATTAATCCATTTATTGCAAATAGTAATAGGAATCGAATCCTGTGGTCATGCAAGCCCATCTTGTTATATTTATTAAAATACATTTCATTACAACTCGTTACATTAAAAACCCTGCTTTGCAACAAAGGCCACGACATCGATCCGATGGATGTCTAGACCAAGGCAAAGCCATAATAACAAAGCGTACATAATGTATATACAAAACGACAACCAAATCCTATAACCATTCTCACACATGCCACGCTATACATCAAATCGTATGCGGGATGTGGTCTATAAAATACATCCATTAAAATATAAATACATAGAGTCCATTTACATTTAAACAAAAAATTCCATTGAGGGTCTGTAAACCATGGCCTCTATGAAACCCACTAATGCATAGCACTCACATAAGTCATGGCCTCGACCAATTGTTAAATCTAATACACAAACTCTACCAATTTAACCCTACACTATACTATCAAAGCATTGTGGGAAGGCGCATGCCATTCGCGGCATGGCCTATACCCACACTTCCTATATCTTACATTATAAACTAAGTAACGCTATAATACACAGAAACTTCAAGTCAGCGAATGCCCACATAAATCAACCATAAACACAAAATAAACGCAGCGAAATTGTACTAAGTACATCACAGTTTAAACCATGGTAAATCAAGTAATAAAAACTGTATGCATCCATTTACATAGAGCTTGTCAAGTAAATCACACAGTCACCATATTAAAACTTATAAACAAGTTTACAAAGGCATGTCAATGGGCGAGTGCACCATTGCAGGAAATGGTGCATCCCATGGCTAAAATGCCCCAACGAAAACGATTTGCTTAACCAGAAAAACCAATTGTGCTATGAAGCCCAAAAATTCCTCTTTTCGTTGCTAACAGCCCAAGCAAAATTTACGAACCCAAATTTATACACAAAACCAGAAGGGGTGCTAATTCACCCACGGCCGAAGCCATTGTCAAAATTGTTTAAAACTCAAGTATGAAATCGTATGCCCAAATGCGAAGTTTAAAACACCACATCAAAACCCACAACATAAAGCCCAAATCCAAACAAAAACCTATGTGTAGTCTTCTCAAGAGGGCCGAAGGGTAGCAAGTAAATATCTGCTCACAGGCTTACCATAGCAGTGAATGTCAATGTTTGGAGGCCACAGAAGCAAAGCCACGCTGCTTCTCTTTCCCTTTTGGCACCTGCAAAACACAAGAAAAAAGGAAGGATGAGAAGTATGACTGAGCAAACGTTAAACCAAACCAATGAGCAGGCATGTTAAAACCAGCGTGGGCATACCTCACAGTCTGGAGGTCACCTCCATGGCTTACCCCTGCGCAGAGCCAAAAGAGCGAAACCCCAAATGACAAAAAACACACAACCATCATGAGCCAAGCCTAAGGGAAGGCTGTCACATTTCACCAAGCACATTGAATGCACCAGATGGAAACCATTAAACCCACATAAAAACCCACTCTCCATAGTATTATTTTTTTGCATTACAACGATACAACCTCTCACTTAAAGCTTAAACCCTGATACCATATGTTATGTCGCCACCCAAACTCTATCATAGCGATTATGTTTTACAAGGTTTGCATTATGGTAAGATTGCGATATTAGATAGTCCATAGGTGGCATTAGTCCAAGGTATAATGCCATAAGGCATACACCTTAGAAGTTAAAACAAAATACACTTTAGGCTTATATCCTTGTATTAAAATCCAATACGAGAAGTGTTAAGCATAAATGTTTAGCGAACATGGAATATGCAATATGCCATGTTAACTTTTTAACATCTCTGACTATAAAAATCCAAGGTCTACTTTTAAAACCAATTTAATAACCTGTCAATAAAAAGGACATAAGAGTTGTTAATAGGTATAGTAAGAATATACATAGAACGCAAAATGTATTAATGCCATATAGATTAACGAATTTAAAACATAACGAAGAATATTTAGTGTACATGAAATTTAGTCGTGATAGTTAATTACATGATAATGACACTTACCAATTTATAAAACCAAGTTGATAAGCGACATAACCACTAGCAGCAATTCCTCTAGGATCAAGACGGTCAACACACTTTACACCAAATCCCGTCACAAAGTAATGAACTACGTAGGTAAATAAAATGGGTGCCTTAGTTCGATTGAACTAAGTAAGCTTGCATAACCAAGTAATACTTTACCTCTCAAACCGTCATGGGAGGACAAGTCCCGCCACTCCACCACTTTGTTCCCATCAACAAAGTTAAGTTAGTTTTTATTAAATAAACAAAGTACACATGTGCAGGAGTAATACAATGATCTATACAATTCATGAATTCACCGACAGTAATAACTAAGATGTATCAATAGTTTAAATAACAGAATTAAGACATAAGAAGTAAACAAACTAATAATCACTAATTGCATAAGAGATTAACAACACAGTATGGAAAGTTTCTAAAGAGATCGAAAGTATAAGTAGCACATATAATTCCGCATGAGTAATAATGATCCCCTTTGGGTAGTTTTCACTAGCTTATAATTTTTTTTTTCAATTTTTGGGGACATTATAGCACATCACACTAATTTAGCCAGTCCTTCTCACTAAAAAACTCTTCACTGAGTCCAATAGACACCCCATAGAGACCTCGTCTCATCAGATATGCAATCATCTTCTTCTTCCATTCTGAATAGTTTGTGAATAGAGTGAGAAGAGGAACTGATGAATCCATTCGAAGTTGTACCTGCAATTACAAAAAAAGACAAAGTAAGGTTGGACATCCTACACATTTCAGGTTTTCATCACACCCAGCATAGTTGATCAAACAAGCTTGATCAATAATTCCTTAACTTGGGGTATTAAGTGGTAAACCTTTGACTTTTGGTGCAATCATGGAAGGAGAAATTTTGTTCAAATAAATGATCCAGTAGGACATCTGAGGAGGAGAAGTGCCTTGTCCAGCGAGGCTCTAATACCATATTAAATTGACCACATAGATCTGTGGATAAACACACAACTCACAAGATAGATCACACAATTTACTCAACAATTGAAGAATGAAACAATGCAAAAATGGCTTCCAACTGCGAAGGTTTTCATTAATCAAAAAGTAATTAGATTATTAATTACAATGTAATACAATGCATAAATAGCCACATGCAATTCGAATCCACATGAGGAAATTTGAATTTATTAGACTCTACTTGACTGTAGGTAACTAAGACCTTGTTTAAATCATTATCGGAGGACTCAATAGCTAACTGACCTTGTCTAAATCATTATCGAAGTTCATCGGAGTTCTAAAACAAAAATCAAGTGTCTAATTTAGTGTTAACTAAGGCTAACTCACTGTGGTAGGTGAGGAATGCACCTCTCGTGCATGTAGCCATGAAGGTTGGTGTTGGCACTCCTAGTGGCTACTAAATTGTAGGGATTGATCTAGGAGGCTCCAAAACCGATGCATGCAAGTGAAATCAGTGGAATTAGGTCTCAATTAGAGTTATCCATACTTTAGTTGTCATAACCCCAAATTTTCACAAAAATTAAAAATTTGTAATGTAACATAAATTGTCTATAGTTGCAGTTTGATAACTACTAGCGGCTAGTGGAAAAATGAATCAGTTAACAAAAGTAAACATTAACTTCAAACACATAAAATACTAATACCACATTAATTTTGATATGTTATGTATATGATCTGCATTCGGTTACTTCTAGTTATACTGATGATTTGATTTTGTCAAGTAGGTGAGAAGTTATGTTCTAACTAGGGTTTACTTAACAATTGCTAACTCAATTGGATTTTGGTATTTTACAGGTTCAATAGGTAAATTTTTGAACAAGTAGGAGTTTGTTAAAGTGTTAAATCCAGATGTACTTCTTTAGCATATATAAAATTCTAGAGTAAAAATTGATTATTTGAGTTCAAGGATACTATGAGGTAAAGTAACTTTTCTTTATTTGTTTTGCATCTATGACAGTATTTTAAGTTTATGTCGTAAAGGCTAATAACCTTTCCATACTCAATGTCTTTCATCAGTATGACTTCTACTTCAGACAATTCTTCTTTCCATCTATAAGCTAAGTTACTTACAAGTTCTACATAGAGCTCATGATTTAGTATAACAACACTTTTACTGAAATAAGAGTTCACTGCTGTTGTTATTTCTAAAATTTAAAACGATGCTTATAAACATGGAAATAAATATAAGGCCTTTTGAGAACAAGCTTACAATAGAACACTTAGCTCTACTTTTAATTATGCTCTAGTAGAGGAAACTTATCAGCTTATTATTGTATTATAGTTATAAATGTTCATTTGCACAATAGTTGTCAAGTTACAATTCCGATCTTCCAAGTTTCTTCATGACACAAGTATTGTAGCAAGATTACATTACCATATCATTTTTTAATAGTAATAAGTGATACTATCTTTAACCCTAGATAGTTTTACTATCTTTTAATACCAACTCTAATCTAACATTGGTTTGATTCATTCAAAGTTTTGGTTCCTAATGGAGACCAAGGGATCACTAAATTCCAAGAAGTTTATATTACACTATGAAACTATAGACTACATACAAATGTAAGAGTTATTCCAGGGTGTAGCTACTGTTTATTTTTATCTACACATTGTTGATTTATAAACTAATTTATTACCCATTAGTGTTTACATAATACTAGTTATAATAACATAGTCATGCATCGTTATGTTGGTATAAATGGTCAATAGTAATACTATCAACTCATGATCAAAGGCATATACTATACTAATGATCTTTCCATAATTATTTTTCCATGAAAGATTACAGGGTTTTCATAAAACAAGGATATCGATGCAAACATAAGTCTTGTTCTTTACCATTTCTTGACTTTATTGTTTATCATTGTAATGATATGATTTTGAATTTATTACTAACATTATCATTGTGACTATTATTTAAATTATTGGCAATAACGTGTTTTATCTGACAGTGCAGGAGACTATAGTTATCGACCCACTGCTGAGTAAAAATTTCAGTGGCACGTGGAGAAGCCTCCACCATGCAATGGATGTTTTAAAAGCTTACAACGTAACCCTAACTTCCTCATTCTTCTTTGAGGGTTTAACCTTGCACTGTCTGGTTTCTATGCGGCCATGAGAGGCTCTCTTGTTCTCATTTTTCAGCTCCTTAGTGAGTATAGTGAAGTGCTGGAACTCTTGTATGAGGGTTGAGAGATACCCAACTTGTATTTTGGTTCTTTATACAAGCAGTGCATTGTTGAGAGAGTCGTGTTACTCTGTTGATATTTTTTGAGTATTGGCCTCTTGCATTACCCTTGCCATAGCATTTAACCTGCTCCATCGTTGGTATAATTTGGAATGTGAACCCTGCTTCCTCTATCACAGGTGAGCATGAGGGTTTGTTCTTCAAAGTGTTGTTCATCATGCTGGTTCAATTCCTCCTCAGCTCCAGATTCCCTCGCCTTCAGGTAAATATTTTATCATATTAATGTTATAAATTTCAAGTTAAAGTTTAAGAATTAGAATATACAACTTTTAAATATAACCTTCAGGTTGCTTGCAGGTTACAGTTTTAAATCAGGCTCAGAAGGATTCTCTCCAACATTGGTTGACCTCAAGACCAAACGGGTAAGCCCCGGTTGAAACGTGGCAACTCCCTGTTTGTGATGGTTAAGGGAAAAATGTTTTTCAGTGGAAAGGAAGCATGGCTTTAGTTCCTCCAGTCTTTAGATGCTTGGTTTTCAGTTTTTAATTAGTTTTTGTTATTAAAACCATTACCTATAGCAGGGTAGCTCTGGCTTCGATGGCGTGACTTGTATTTAACTTTTCTTGACTTGTAAAAGAAAGATTTACAGCCTTATGGCTAAGTAATATCATACTTGGTTTCTTAAATCTATGGGGGTTCTCTTGTCTTCGTGGTTTTTACTTGATCTCTGTTTCGAATACTATGTTAATTTATACTTTGTCTTATAAAGGATAGTACTGTGAAAGAAGTTTTCTCTTCTTTAGTGTCAGTGAAATAATTTTTATTGTTAAAGATTTATCTTGTAAATAGATAAGGTAATTGTGAAGACCGTAAGATCAATCGTAAGGTAAAATTTATATATTTATACTTATCAGTTAAGATAGAATAACTAGGGTCTACTGAAAAAGAACCCTTGTATAGATACATTCTTAAATTCATTAGTTGTGTGTTGGTTTTTGTTTACCTCTTTTTCATTGTTACAATGGTATTGAAATTATTTAACTTGTTAATGAAATATTTTCTTTTCTTTTAAAATAAAAGAGTTTGTAAATATACTGAAAGTTCTTGAGATACGACTGTTCCCAGTCGAGTGCATACTTATAGTCTTCTAGTTTAATTTGTTTATCCTGTTTTTTAGAACATGTTTATAAAAGAAAAATAAAAGAAGAACTGAGGTTTCGACCCTCAGGTTTAACTTACACATGTTTAGAGCTTGTCTGATAAATAATTATTTTTTAAAATAGGTAAATTCTTAGCTTAATTCTATTTACTGTTTATATTTATATTTACATTTATTTACTGTTCTGTAACATAGTAAAGATTTAGAGTTATGTAAGGGTTAAAACATTAACTGTGTAACTTTGATTACCTTTTATTAATAAAGGGTTGTAAACATAATCCTATTCTAGTATATATTAAATAATAGTTTAAGATAAAAGATTTAAGTGTGGTTTAATACCTTGTTTTAGATACTTAACTGTATATTCTTTAATTTTTATTGAATCGGTCTATTTATTTACTATAACTCTAGTGTAGTTCTACTGTTTCTTTTCCAACATTTTTACCTAGTTATACTCATTAAACAGTAAACATAAATAACCATAACGCTGTTCTTTACATAATAATTTACACACTGAATAAATTACTCTGCTGTCTACAGATACCGAACCCCATCTATTATTTTCAATCTCTTATAGTTTTCTTTCATCTATTTAAAGTATCCTAACTGTGCTAGAGTATTACCTAGTTTCCTAGGTGTGGAAAAACATAGTCTATAAATTTATTTTCATTCTAACATATTACTTTTCTAAATTAACTTCATTTCTTTAACAATCTAAAAAGAATACTAAATTCTAACTTTTCACAAACTGAACTTTAACATTCACATATATTAGTTGAACCAAGGTTTATTTAACTAACACAGTAAAACCAAATAACATAGAACCTGTTTAGGATAGAGGTAAACAACGTTAGGAGGCCCTTACTCCCTACCAATCTCCTAGAGAGCTCTCAAATAGTGCTTCCTCAGGACCCCCAAGCCTGTTCCTAGTCTTCTTGGCTGAGAACTGGTGGAGAATGCAAACAGTAGAACCCTTTGTCAACTAACTAGTTCAATATCTTAGTAAAACACTCTGTTCTCAGCAGTTATCCCCTCAAACACTTTCCAGATTTCCCTTCCATTGAATGAGCAGCCTCAGCTCTCTTTAATGGAAATTTTTATAAAGATTGCCTAGGTCTTTTGGGTCAGTTTTCATTAATTGAGGCAGCTGCTCTGATTCCACTTTCTTGGGGAATCATGACCCCAAATATAGGGAGGTTTCCACCTGCAACAGTTGGAAGTGGTTTGAGGCTGCTGCCACATGTCAGTTTGCTCTCCACCTAGTCTTCTCCACCAATTTGACCACTAAACACTCTTTTAACAAGTTTCTTAAGTTGTTGTCTCCTCCTTTATTTATTTATAAATAAAATATTCATAATTACATTAAATATCCTTGACCTTGCTGAGTCATCAATTGCAACTTAGCATAAAATTTAACATATTGTCCTCAAATAATATCAAATAATATAAAATTGTTTTTTTGCAAAATTGGGGTATGTGACATACACACCCCCTTAAAGTATAACATTGTCCTTGATGTTATTTATTCTTCATCCTCAGAATTCCCCTGGAACAGAATTGGATATGCATATCGCATATTACTTTCCAATTCCTAGGTGGCTTCCTATGGACTAAGGTTCTTCCATTGCACTTTCACCAGAACAATGGTGTGGTTCCAAAGTGTGATCTCCCTCCGCTCGAGGATACAGTCCGGTTCCACCAGAAAATCTCCTTCTGGTTCCACCTGTACATCATTCCATTTAACAACATGAGTAGCATCATGAACATATTTCTTTAATATAGAAACGTGAAAAAATTATGAACTCTTAAATTCAGTGGTAATGCTAATTGATAAGCTACTTGTCCAATCCTAGACAGTATTTCAAATGGACCACAGTAACGAAGTGCTAGTTTGGCACAAATACCCAACCTCAGAGAGCTCTTTTTGGGTCTCACCTTGATGAACACATGTTCACCTAACAGAAACTCCTTTGGAGTTCTTTTAAGGTCTGCTTGAATTTTCTGTCGATCCTGTGCAATTTTCAGATTACCTTGTACCTGCTTTACAATTTCTTCCATTTCCTTCAATAGTTCATGACCTAATACTAATATATCCACTGGATTACTCCAACAGATAGGAGTATTACATTTCCTTCCATACAAGATTTCGAAAGGACTAAATCTAGATGACGCTTGATAATTATTATTATAAGCAAATTCTACTAGATGCAAATAATCCTCCCATTTACCTAGATGGTCTTTCACATACATTCTTAGTAAATCTTCCATTACTTGGTTTACTCTTTCAGTCTGTCCATCTGTTTGAGGATGGAATGAAGTACTAAAATTTAGTGTAGTTTTTAATCCTTTAAACAAATATTTCCAAAACTTACCTGTAAATTTAGGGTCTCTATCTGAGATTATAACTTTCGGTATTCCATGCAGTCGAAAAATTTGCTTTAGAAATATATTAGCTATGTTTGCAGCTTTATACGTAGTTTTAACAGGTATAAAGTGGGCTGATTTACTTAATTTATCAACCACTACCATGATAGAATCATTTAAATTCTTATTTTTAGGCAGTCCAGTAACAAAATAGAGACTAATTATCTCCCATTTCCAGCTAGGAATGGGCAACGACTGAAGTAATACAGCTAGGTGTTGATGTTTAGTTTTCACCTGCTAACATTCGAAACACCTAGCGATATATTCTGCCAGTTCAATCTTCATGTTTGGCCAAAAATATTCTTTTCTTAACATAGTTATAGTCTTCTGATAACCTGGATGACCTGAGTATGGAGTTTTATGGATTTCATCTAAAATTAATGACCTAACTTTAGGTACACTAGGTACATATATTCTGTCTTTGTATAGTGAAAATCCTTTTTCATTCAAACTATACCCTCTACTTAAGTTTTCTGTTGGATTTTCTTTCGCTTTAGCTTGTAAATTTTGGTAAATTTCATCTTGTTCTATCCCCGCTTTAAGCTATTCATCTAGATCTGTTGCATAAGTGTTGATAACTGTTGTAAAGTTCAACCTTACATTTCTACTTAATGCATTAGCAACTTTATTTTCTTTCCCTTTAATGTGCTCAATTTCAAAATCATACTCACTTGGAAATGCTAGCCACCTAGCTTGTCTAGCATTTAGATTAGGCTGATCTAACAGATATTTTAGTCCTTTATTATCGG
This sequence comes from Pseudotsuga menziesii, assembly GCA_001517045.1. Classification (NCBI taxonomy): domain Eukaryota; kingdom Viridiplantae; phylum Streptophyta; class Pinopsida; order Pinales; family Pinaceae; genus Pseudotsuga; species Pseudotsuga menziesii. The sequence continues at coordinate 51,202 of LPNX010127143.1, forward strand.
TCATTAGAATAAATTTTTTGCCAATTAGGTGATGACGCCACATCTTTAGAGCATGTATAACAATAGCTAATTCCAGATCATAAGTTGCATAAATCTTTTCATGAACCTTTAATTTCCTATACTCATAGGCAATAACATTCCCTTCTTGAGTCAATACTCTGCCTAAACCATCATTACACGCGTCAGTACACACTACAAATTCTTTATTTGGATCAGCTATTCTTAAAATAGGTGCACTGGTTAATAAAGTTTTTAAATTTTTAAAGCTATCCTTGCATTTCTGGTTCCAATCAAATTTGTTTCCTTTCTTCTGCAAAGAAGTTTTTGGATTTGCGATTCTCGAAAAAAATTCAATGAACCTCTGGTAATAACCAATCATTCCCATGGAGGATTGAAAATCAGTTACATCCTTAGGAACTGGCCAATCTTCGATCGCTTTTATCTTTTCGGGATCCACCGAAATCCCTTCCTTAGTCACCACATAACCTAAGTACTAAATTTTATCCTTAAATAAATCACATTTACTAAACTTTGCAAAGAGTTGATGATCTCGTAACTCTTGCAATAAAATTTTTAAATGTTCTTTATGTTATTCTTCAGTTTTCGAATAGATTAATATGTCATCGATAAACACGACTACAAACTTATCTAGATACTTATGCATAATGTTGTTCATTAAACACATAAAAATAGCTAGGGAATTAGTAAGCCCGAATGGCATAACGACAAACTCATAATGGCCATATCGAGTTCTAAAAGTTGTTTTAAAGATGTCTTCATCTTTAATCCTAACTTGATGATATCCAGACCTTAAATCAATTTTTGAAAACACCGTGGCTCCATGTAGTTGATCAAACAGATCATCTATGTGAGGCAACATGTATCTATTTTTAATATTCATGTTATTCAATTGACGATAATCTATACAAATTCGCATGGTTCCGTTCTTTTTCTTAACGAAGATGACAGGTGCCCCCCATGGAGACATACTCGGTCGAATATAATTTTTTTCAATAAGTTCTTTTAATTGTGACTTTAGTTAATTAAGTTCAAGTATGTTCATTTGATAAGGGGCCTTTGAGTGGGTACTACACCCAGTGCCAGCTCAATGGTAAAATCTATTTCCCTTTTCGGAGGTAGTCCTAGAATTTCTTCTGGAAATACATCAACATACTCTCTTAAAACTGGTATGTCCTCCAATTTTAATTTGTCTGTTTTATTTAGATTTTCCTCATCAGTTATTGTTACTGCATAAGCTTTACAACCCTTCCTAATAGCTCTATTAAGCTGCAGAGCAGAAATCTACCTTATGGTTGTTTTTCTAGGGATTCCCTTTACACTTATTGATTTTCCATCATTATTTATACACGTAAAGGTTTTATCATAACAGTTTAAGATCACCCTATGTTGCTCTAACCAATCCATACCGATTAGTATGTCATAAGAATCAAGAGGTAGTATATTAAGCTTTACAACAGTTTCAAATTGATCCATAACTACTACACATTTCTTTACAAAATAAGTTACCTTCCTTTTTACACCAGTGGCTAACTGAACCAACCAAGAATTTTCAAATTTTTCAACATGCAACTTACATTTTTCTACCAATTTGGGTGAAATATAACTGAGACTAGATCCTGGATCAATTAAAATAGCTATAGGGGTTTGTTCTATCATACCTTCTACTTCCACCATGAAAGTTTGATAGTCTGCTTGTCGATTCTCCAAGGCTACATTGATTCTGGGCATAGTCCTCGCTAGGTCTCCAACAGTCATTTCCTCCTGTATGGTATGAATATTACTGACAATCTTTTTATGATTAGGATAGACTAAGGCATAATGTGGGTCATTACGCTCCCAGCACTTTATAGGTTCTTTGCGTTCAAAGTTATTTGTGTAATTACCATGATTATTAATAGACTCTTTCCCCTTTGAATTGTTCTCATTGCTTGGTGAATTATTCTTATTCCCTTGGAAATTTTTGTTAGGAAAATTTCTGGCCTTATTATTTTTAGAATTCCGGTTGGGTACAAATTCTTTCTTCTTTTGATCATAATGATTGTTATTCTTTTTGGCCTTCCGGTTAGCCATGCTCTCCTTCTTTCGATTCTGTTCATAACAAAAAATGGCTTTCCTCATAGCTTCTTCTAGAGTTTTTGGATTGTCATACTCAATCCTATCCTTGATGTGATAAGTAAATAGCTGAGGAATCGATGTACCTTTGTTTTTTCATCTACAAGGTATGGCACATACCTAAGAAGACTTAAAAACTTGCTGTTCAAATCTTTCATAGTCATTGAACCTAATTTAAGCTCATAGAATTCTTTTTCTCTCTCTTCATAGTACTACTTAGATAGAAATTTCTTTTTAAAGTACTTCTTGAAGGTACTCCAATTTACATTCTTCTCTCTTATCCCCTTCACTCTCTTTAAGTATTGCCACCAAATATCAGCCTTTCCTGAGATATTGTAGATAGCCATTCTAGCCTTTAATTGGTTAGAATAGTTATAAATATGGAAGTACTTCTTCATCCGAGATAACCAGGATTTTGCTTCCTCCCCCTTCTCAGTTTCTCCATTGAATGTTGGTGGTTTAATCTTTTTAAACTCCCCAGAAATTTCCTCATAAGGTTTATATTTTCTCTTTTTAGTATAATGGTTATCATCATTACTATCACTAGTGGAATGAAAATTACGTTGATCACCAAATACCTATGAAGATGAGATGTTTTCATTTTTAGTCTGTTTAATCTTTTATGTTTATGACTTATATCTTCTGAATAATATCTTTTGACCCCTTCCCTTAGTTTGAAATCTTTTTGTTAAGATATGATTCAGCTTCTCCTGAGCTCTCAGAATCCTTTCATTTTCTCATTTAACAGATTCCATTTCAGATTTTAAGTCTTTCACTGTTTGTAAAAGTTATGAGGAATTAGTGGTTATGTCTTCTTGTATAGGGTCTCTTTGTAAGGTTTCTTGTTCAGTAAAGGGAGATTCCTCTTCTGCATATTCCTCCAGTCTTTCCATACCTGTTGTTAAACTTCAGAAACAATTTCTCTGTTGAATAACATTAAAAGAAAATAACATCAGAAAAAATAATTTAAGTTCACTGTTTCATAAAAGCAAGTTGGGATTCATCAAGGCCTAGTGTTTGAACCTTGTGCTCTGATACCACATGTCATAACCCCATATTTTCACAAAAATTAAATTTTTTTAATGTAACATAAATTGTCTATAATCGCAGTTTGATAACTACTAGCGGCTAGCAAAAAAATGAATCAGTTAACAAAAGTAAAGATTAACTTCAAACACATAAAAGATAATACCACATTAATTTTTATATGTTATGTATATGATCTGCATTCAGTTACTTCTAGTTATACTGATGATTTGATTTTGTCAAGTAGGTGAGAAATTGTGTTCTAACTGGGGTTTACTTAGCAATTGCTAACTCAACTGGATTTCTGTATCTTACAGGTTCAACAGGTAAATTTTTGAACAAGTAGGAGTTTTTTAAAGTGTTAAATTCATATGTACTTCTTTAGCATATATAAAATGCTAGAGTAAAAATTGATTATTAGAGTTCAAGGATACTATGAGGTAAAGTAAATTTTCTTTATTTGTTTTGCATCTATGACAATATTTTAAGTTTATGTCGTAAATGCTAATAACCTTGCCATACTCAATGTCTTTCATCAGTATGACTTCTACTTCAGACAATTCTTCTTTCTAGCTATAAGCTAAGTTACTTACAAGTTCTACATAGAGCTCATGATATAGTATAACAACACTTTTACTGAAATAAGAGTCCACTGTCGTTGTTATTTCTAAAATTTAAAACACTACTTATAAGCATGGAAATAAATCTAAGTCCTTCCAAGAACAAGCTTACAATAGAACTCTTAGCTCTACTTTTAATTATGCTCTAGTAGAGGAAATTTATCAGCTTATTATTGTATTATAGTTATAAATGTTCACTTGCACAATAGTCGTCAAGTTATGATTCCGATCTTCCAAGTTTCTTCATGACACAAGTATTGTAGCAAGATTACATTACCATATCATTTTTTAATAGTAATAAGTGATACTATCTTTAACCCTGGATAGTTTTACTATCTTTTAATACCAAGTCTAATCTAACATTGGTTTGATTCATTCAAAGTTTTGGTTCTTGATGGAGACCAAGGGATCACTAACTTCCAAGAAGTTTATCTTACACTATGACACTATAGACTACATACAAATGTAAGAGTTATTCCAGGGTGTAATTACTATTTATTTTTATCTACACATTGTTGATTTATAAACTAATTTATTACCCATTAGTGTTTACATAATACTAGTTCTAATAACATAGTCATGCATCGTTATGTTGGTATAAATGGTCAATAGTAATACTATCGACTCATGATCAAAGGCATATACTATACTACTGATCTTTCCATAATTATTTTTCCATGAAAGATTACAAGGTTTTCATAAAACAAGGATATCGATGAAAACATAAGTCTTGTTCTTTACCATTGCTTGACTTTATTGTTTATCATTGTAATGATATGATTTTGACTTTATTGCTAACATTATCATTGTGTCTATTATTGAAATCATTGGCAATAACGTGTTTTATTCGACAGTGCAGGAGACTATAGTGGTCGACCCACTGCTGAGTAAACATTTCAGTGGCACATGGAGAAACCTCCACCATGCAATGGATGTTTTAAAAGCTTACAACGTAACCCTAACTTCCTCATTCTTCTTTGAGGGTTTGGCACTTCACTGTTTGGTTTCTATGCGGCCATGAGAGGCTCGCTTGTTCTTGTTTTTCAGCTCCTTAGTGAGTATAGTGAAGTGCTGCAACTCTTGTATGAGGGTTGAGAGATACCCAAGTCGTATTTTGGTTCTTTTTGCAAGCACTGTGTCCTTGAGAGAGTGGTGTTACTCTATAGATATTTTTTTAGTATTGGCCTCTTGCGTTGCCCTTGCCATAGTGTTTAACATGCTCCATCGTTGGTTTAATTTGGAATGTGAACCCCATTGCCTCTATCACAGGTGAGCACGAGGGTTTGTTCTTCAAAGTGTTGTTCATCGTGCTGGTTCGATTCCTCCTCAGCTCCAGATTCCTTCGCCTTCAAATAAATATTTTATCATATTAATGTTATAAATTTCAAGTTACAGTTTAAGAATTAGAATATACAACTTTTAACTATAACCTTCGGGTTGCTTGCAGGTTACAGTTCGAAATCAGGCTCGGAAGGATTCTCTCCAACACTGGTTGACCTCAAGACCAAACGGGTAAGCCCCGGTTAAAACGTGGCAACTCCCTATTTGTGATGGTTAAGGGAAAAATGTTTTTCAGTGGAAAGGAAGCACGGCTTCAGTTCCTCCAGTATTTAGATGTTTGGTTTTCAGTTTTTAATTAGTTTTTGTTATTAAAACCCTTTCCTGTAGCAGGGTAGCTCCGGCTTCAATGCTATGACTTGTATTTAACTTTTCTTGACTTGTAAAAGAAATATTTACAGCCTTATGGCTAAGTAATATCATACTTGGTTTCTTAAATCTATGGGGGTTCTCTTGTCTTCGTCATTTTTACTTGATCTTTGTTTCGAATACTCTGTTAATTTATACTTTGTCTTATAAAGGATATTACTGTGAAAGACTTTTTCTCTTCTTTAGTGTCAGTGAAATAATTTTTACTGTTAAATATTTCTCTTGTAAATAGATAAGGTTATTGTGAAGACCGTAAGATCAATCATAAGGTAAAATTTATATATTTATACTTATCAGTTAAGATAGAATAACTAGGGTTTACTGAAAAAGAACCCTTGTATAGATACATTCTTAAATTCATTAGTTGTGTGTTGGTTGCTGTTTTCCTCTTTTTCATTGTTACAATGGTATTGAAATTATTTAACCTGTTAATGGAATATTTTCTTTTCTTTTACTCTAAGTTCTTGAGATACGACTGTACCAAGTCTAGTGGATACTTATAGTCTTCTAGTTTAATTTGTTTATCCTATTTTTATAGAATATGTTTATAAAAGAAAAATAAAAGAAGAACTAGGGTTTCGACCCTTAGGCTTAACTTACACACGTTTAGAGCTTGTCTGATAAATAATTATTTTTTAAAATAGGTAAATTCTTAGCTTAATTCTATTTACTGTTTATATTTATATTTACATTTATTTACTATTCTGTAACTTAGTAAAGATTCATAGTTATGTAAGGGTTAAAACATTAACTGTGTAACTTTGATTACCTTTTATTAATAAAGGGTTGTAAACATAATCCTATTCTAGTATATATTAAATAATAGTTTAAGATAAAATATTTAAGTGTGGTTTAATACCTTGTTTTAGATACTTAACTTTATATTCTATAATTTTTATTGAATCAGTATATTTCTTTACTATACCTCTAGTGTAGTTCTATTGTTTCTTTTCCAACATTTTTACCTAGTTATACTCATTAAACAGCAAACATAAATAACCATAACACTGTTCTTTACATAATAATTTACACACTGAATAAATTACTCTGCTGTCTACAGATACTGAACCCCATCTATTATTTTTAATCTCTTATAGTTTTCTTTCATCTATTTAAAGTATCCTAACTGTGCTAGAGTACGGCCTAGTTTTCCAGGTGTGGAAAAACACAGTCTATAAATTTATTTTCATTCTAACATATTACTTTTCTAAATTAACTTCATTTCTTTAAAAATCTAAAAAGAATACTAAATTCTAACCTTTCACAAACTAAACTTTAACATTCACATATATTAGTCGAACTAAGATTTATTTAACTAACACAGTAAAACCAAATAACATAGAACCTATTTAGGACAGGAAAACAACGTTAGGAGGCCCTTCCTCCCTACCAATCTCCTAGAGAGCTCTCAAACAGTGCTTCCTCAGGACCCCTGAGCCTGTTCCTAGTCTTCTTGGCTGAGAAGTGGTGGAGAATGCAAACAGTAGAACCCTTGGTCAACTGACTAGTTCAATATCTCAGTAAAACACTCTACTCTCAGCAGTATGATCTTCAGCTTAAAAGTTGCAACTAGATCAATCAGTAGTTATCCCCTCAAACACTTTCTAGGTTTCCCTTCCATTTAATTTCTCTTAAGTACATTCATTCAACCTGAATGATCACTTCTCTAGAATGAGCAGCCTTAGCTCTCTTCAATGGGAATTTTTATAAAGATTGCATAGGTCTTTTGGGTCAGTTTTCATTAATTGAGTCCCCTGCTCTGATTCCACTTTCTTGGGGAATCATGACCCCAAATGTAGGGAGGTTGCCACTTGCAACAGTTGGAAGTGGTTTAAGGATGCTACCACATTTCAGTTTGCTCTCCACCTAGTCTCCTCCACCAATTTGACCACTAAACACTCTTTTAACAACTCTCCTAAGTTGTTGTCTCCTCCTTTATTTATTTATAAATAAAATATTCAGAATTACATTAAATATCCTTGACCCTGCTGAGTCATCAATTGGAACTTAGCATAAAATTTATCATATTGTCCTCAAATAATATCAAATAATATAAAATTGATTTTTTGCAAAATTGGGGTATGTGACATTAGTAACTCGAACATGTGCCCCAATTAAGCCAAGTGGACCCAATGGTGCTAGTCACTAAAAATTGAGTGGAAGGACTCCTAATTTAGACATGACTCCTAATTTAGACATATGACCAAATTGGACAAGGAAGGATTAATAATCCTAAAACTGAGAGGTAACAGTTTCTACTTGTCACATCAGGCTTACTTAGTTCTGTCGAACTAATGCATTCGTGTCCCATTTGCGTGCAAGTGCACTTGGCGACGAAAAACTTGTTTTTAAAGCTTAACGAAAACTGGTCATCCTTTTGGTCAGTAGCACTCGCATTTTCAAATCTATCCTAGTGACATTACAATGCTTATTTTTATTATCATTACGAACTTTATGATAGTGATGGGGTCACTACTGCACTTACTAAGTTTGTGTGACACAGACTTATTATTTATGGGATACCTATTTACTACGGTGTAAAGGCTTATGACTTGTTCATGTCCTAACATAATTTTACTATATGGTTTTTATATAGTTGGAGAATATTTATAAAAACCTTGGCTTAAACATTCCATGGCATATTTCTTATGCCATGGACTTAGGGCTAAAAGCCTAAGTTATTCGATGCATGAATGGGTTTATGCAATTCGCAATGGTTTTGGGAGAAGGTTTAATGTCGTGACCAGAACTATGTATTTGTGTGTTTTTACAAACAACATTGGAGGCCAGGGTGACGACATAAATGTGCCTTGAGAAATGTGGAAACCCAACTTAGTGCTTGGTTCAGTCATTAGTTTGGCTCATTTGTATCCTTACTGCTTGTACTTTGCTCCTGCATGGTGGAATGAGGCAAAACGACAATGGCTTGATAGGTATGATGGCAGTCTAGTTTTGCAGCATAATTTGATTGTTTGGTTTGATTATTGACATATTTATCATCGTGGTTTCTTCCGTGTGGTTACATGTTACAGGGTGTGGTGAAATGAGCTTGGATCGCTACTTGGGGGCAAGGTCGTGGAAAAAGCCATACCCATTCGAGTAATCTTGTTGTACAAGTGTTTACTTGTCCCCTCTTAGCTTCGTGGTTATGACTAAGTTATCACTCATTGTAGGTTTGGATTTGCTTGAGTCTGGTTTCTAATGGATGTGTTTAAGGTTTGGATTTGACTGTAACATAAATGAGCTCTTTGTTTTGTAAAGCGACAGGATTGGGGTTTTGTTGTTGGGGTTTTAAATGCCTCCAGGATCGAGCTTGAAATGTATTGGGATTTATTAATGGGTGGTTTGTGCCACAAAAAGGGCCTGGGTGACTTCTCGAAATGATCTCTAAATTTTGTAAATAATGTTTTGATTATGCTACTGGAAATGGGAAGCACCATTACTTGCAATGGTGCAATGGCCGATTTATGAACGACTATGCAATTCTTGTGTCTTTTGATAATGATTATGTTTAACAATAATTTCACACTGTGTTTGATTTCATGTTAAGCTTATCACTAGACTATGTGGATTCACATCCGTTGTTTACGTTAGTTGTATGGCTGAAATGTGTGACAATGTTATGGCTTTGGGGCCATGCCATATATGGCATTGGCGTTTCCAACCATGGTAGCTGCAATAGCATAGTTACTGTTTATGATTTCGTTGTGTAATATGATATGAGGGATGTCTGTGGTGTACCCATGGGACAATTAGTGGTCGTTGTTGGCAAACGTTGATAGGGTAAAAGTTGGATATGTAAAAGGCCAAGGGCCATAGATTGCACCCTATATATTGAAATGGGTCTTTTGACCTCTCTGTAGAGATTTTATGTTTTGTTTACAGCCTGTGTATAAGTAATATAGCGTGGCTTTGTAAAATATTAATAGACCCTACAAGATTTGATCTTGGGTCGTTTACTGTGATGAGGGTTTAATTTATATGGATACAATTTGGGCTTTAATGCCCATAGAAATCAATCCTGTGACCTCTTTGCAATTATGTTTGTTTTAAATGATACCTGTAAATGATATTATGTTTGTTTTTAGATGATTACTGTAAATGATGTTATGTTTGTTTTAAATGATTACTGTAAATATTTAAGGGTTTGATTTTTTATAATTGCGGTGGATTATTTATGTGTATAATTAGTTTACTGTATTACGAATTTGTTGATGTAGTTGATCGTAATAAATCATGAACCATTAGATGGTCTCAATACTTGGTCTATAGCTTTGATTTATGATCATATTTGTTTTAAAGAAGAATGATAATGTTTATACAGATCGTGAGAGTTCTTTGTTGATTTTTATCTTAGCTTTAATATTTCAAGTTATTATTATTCTTAGATGTAGAATATCAAGCTTATAGTATTGCTTAAAATGGGTTAGGGAACCTTTTTTGTAAAGCTTAATATGAAAAATTCTTTTACTTCTACACCTAAATCTGCTAGAAATATGAAATCTTCCAGTACAGTACACAGACACCTAAACACACAGGCCTTGTTAGGATAGTTCCTAGGTCTTAGGAACCAAAGTTTAAGCTATAAATGAAAATACAGAAGTAAAACTGAAAGGACAAAACCTTTGATAATTCTTACACATGAATTAAATTACATCCTAGGGTTTATAATTAAAATGTAAACCCTAACAGAATTTGACATGAAAACAAAGGAACATAGGGTTAGAAATATAACATAAACACTTGCATAATCTAGCCGACAATTATTCTAGATAATGAAATAGGCAGTCAAGAACCTCATACCTGAAAAGTGAAGCTCTTGTAATGGCTGAAACTTACACAGTCAATTACCGAGCATTATCAATTCACAGGAAGATTTGATCTTTGTATAGATGACTGAATCACTTGGGAACTGCGACGTTACACCGAACCATGACCTGAAACCGTTCTTGGTTTTGATCTAGATCCCCCCGAGTTGGTTCCACCGTGGAAGTAGCTAGAGTTCCTAAGGTAAGGCTTCCCTAACAAGTATATCATGTCTCGATTAGTTCTCCTTTTTCCTCTTAGAAAAATGTTCTCCAAGAACTCTCTTGAGAATAATGAGGCAGAATAATGACTCCAAAAATATCGAAGAGAGCTCGAAGCCTCTCTTTGGCTTGGGAATTTATAGACACACTTTTCAGTCAAAGGGGCAGTTAAATCAAGAATCATTTGATTTCTTGATTTAACCCTTTTTATTTAATTTAGGTATTTTTAATATTTAAACTTAGGAACTTTTAACTAGTTCCTAATTGAACTTTTGTAGGTATTATAATATTTAATTTTCTCTTGGTAATAATAATAGTAGATGGAACTTTTCCTTGTTTCTTACATTATTAATATTATTAGTATGTGTACTCTTTGTACATGCTATGTATAAAATATATAATAATATATTATTTGTTCACATTTGTCTTAGGGCATCACATATTGTGATCCTTAGACTCATGATACTTTCTTCATTAATTTCACAAGGTAGATGGTTAGGTCTACTAGGGTAGGAAACTCTAAACACCCTTGCATGTTGGCTTCCCTCATATAACATGGTAATTCTTTAGTACTTGATGAGATACATAAATTTGAGATTTCATTTAATCACTTATAAATAAGTGAGATGAGATCAATAATTTTCTCGAGTCGTTTTTCACTTAGGAATGATTTATTCTTTTCAGTAACTCCTAGCACTTACAAGAGCCCACACCTAATGCTAAAAACAAAAAGTTACAAACTTAGTGCAATTTCAGAGCTTCTCGCTCAACACTAATGCTAGGATGTACTTGTAGGATACACATAGGGATACAATGGCCAAGGATTCAATGTTCTAGAGCTTATGCTCAACACAAATATAATACTCACGTGCTCCATAGCTTCTCACTCGACACAAACATTAATCACTCATGTGCTCCAGAGCCCCTTGCTCAACACAAAGCATCAATTACTGATGTGCTCCAGATCTCACTCAACACAAAACATCTCATCAATCATGTGCTTCAGGGTCCATGTGCGATGCAAAACAAGTATATATATAATCAATAATTGGCTTACTCCCACTATATAAAACAAATCATCATGTTCATATGCAGTGGGGTCGGGGTCTTTGAACTAGTATATAAAAACATCAAGATAACATCATAATCAATAGGCTCATGCCTATAAGTGTTAGGACAAAAAATTGGGATATTACAAAAACCAAGTTGTTCGTTTGCTCTAGATTATTTTGATTGTCTTCGTTTTGATAAGTATTATAGGTTGCTTTGATTGTAGATATCCATCTCCATGGACTATATTTTGTGAGGTTCTTAGTGCTCAAATTGATAATTTGAAACTTTTGGCATTGACTAACCTCAAAGGTCATTCAAAACTCATGAATTAATTTTTTGGGCGTCAAGGATAAAGATATGCAAATGGTACCATTCGAAAGACATATATCATATTACATGAAACCAAATCACTTCATCTAAGCATTTTCACAAGTTAGTCTCAAGCATAAAGTACAATCCTGGTCATGGTGGAATGTTGATAGACCTGAAAAACATCACACAAGAAATATAGTTAGTATGAGTCTAAATGTATTTTGATTATTCTATGGTGAGCTATATTCACTACAAAAACTTATTGGATAATCTTATAATGTTTTCAAGTGGTTAACCCAAAGGGATCACAACACAAATCAAATAAAAATTACTCTAAAATACCATCCCGTTCCCTTAAGGGGTTTGATGAACCTAACTCCCCTATCTTCTCATTCCAATAGGAAAAAGTTTGAAAGACATTGAAATAAATATGTGTCTACATATGCAAATCAAAATGGTAAAATAAGGCAAGAATGCTTAGTCATAAAAAAAATCTTAATAAGAAACTCTTTCTAGGCTATAGATGCTTGTCGGTAGCAAAGACATGCCTCTAGTATATGAGATGAGGAACAAACTTTATCCACTGGTCTAACTTATGATTTCGTCTCTTTAGCTTTGTGCCTAGTGCAAAGCACATTTTACAATTTGGTAAATAAAAACCATATTCTAGATCCTAGAGAATAACCATAAGATTATCTTAAAGTCTTCTTTGATTCATATCTTATTGAAAATTTGAATATCTCATGAAGCTGGACCATGAATACTTAAACTATAACCTTTAGAAGAGCTTATCTTTAACACATGGTAAAAATTCAAATTCACTAAGAAAATTCCTTTATCAACATGAACAATATTCAAATTCATTATCCTTGTGAAAAACAAAATGACCATAATTAATTGCATTATAGTTACCATAATTTTACATCAACTTCAAAATTAAATTTATATTACTAAAAAAACATTATTTTATTGATGTCATCTATACACATATAATTGTGTAAATATTACTACAATTGTCATTGTTGTTATAAATCACATTAAAAAAAACTTATATGAATTTTTTTATTATTATAAATTATTAGAATAAAATTATATAATAAGTGATGAGAAATGGAAGAGTTAACATGGAAAGTGTAACTCACAGAAAATATGGTAACTCATTTTTCATTTTCTGTACAACAAACTTTACAACTTAAATGTTTATACAAAATGGAAAATGTATGTAAGAGTTGTACACCATAGTTTTCATAAATATGCCATTTAGTTTTCTTAGTTTCTGAATTCAAAACTTTAGTTGCATCATTACTTACAACATATGATACATACTTATTACACAAGAAATATAGTTCATATGAGTCTACATGTATTTTGATTATTCTATGGCAAGCTACGTTCACTACAAAAAAATATTGGATAATCTTAAAATGTTTTTAAGTGGTTAACCCAAAGGGATGACAACACACAACAAATAAAAATGACTCTAAAATACCATCCTCTTCCCTTAAGGGGTTTGATGAACCTTCTCCCCTATCTACTCACTGCAAAAGGAAAAAGTTTGAAAGACATTAAAATAAATATGTGTCTACATATGCAAATCAAAATGGAAAAATAAAGCAAGAATGCTCAGTGATAAAAAAATGTTTAATAGGAAACTCTTTCTAGGCAATGGACGCTTGTCAGTAGCAAAGACATGCCTCTAGTATATGAGATGAGGTACAAACTTTATCCACTGGTCTAACTTATGATTTTGGCTCTTTAGCTTTGTAAGCGTGCAAAGCACAATTTACAATTTGGTAAATAAAAATCATATTCTAGCTTCTAGAGAATAACCATAAGATTATCTTAAGTCTTTTTTCATTGATTCATATCTTATTGGAAGCGCCTAAAAAGTTGGAAGCTCCTTGTAAAAGGTGAAGAGGTAACCTTATGTTAAATGTTAATAAAAAATATATGTGGGTTTTAGATTCTTTTTGTTTATATTTATATTTTAAAATTGAAAGTTATCAAATACACATAAAATGTAATTAACCACCCTAACTATTTTTAGATTCTTTTATTTACATTTATGTTTTAAAATCTTTTATTTTATTACACTATAATTTTTTGATAATAATGAAATTTGGTGATTTTAAGTTATAAACAAATAATTCTGAGACAATATGTGTTTTTGTGTATAACTTATTGACTTTGAACTCATATATTAATTGGTTGGTCGTCAAGAATAATGTTATGCTATTAAGTGACACTTATGCTATTAAGTGACACCAAAGCCCTTCACACCATCAGAATAATACACCTCTAAATATCCTCAAACTTATTATAGACATAAGGGTACTGCCTAAAACGTTGGAAGCTCCTGGTAAAAGGTGGGGAGGTAACCTTATGTTAAATTTTAATAAAAAAAATATGTCGGTTTTAGATTCTTTTTGTTTATATTTATATTTTAAAATTGAAAGTTATCAAATACACATAAAAAGTAATTAACCACCATAACTATTTTTAGATTCTTTTATTTACATTTATGTTTTAAAATCTTCTCTTTTATTGCACTATAAACTTTTGGTGATAATGAAATTTAGTGATTTTAAGTTATAAACAAATAATTCTTAGACAATATGTGTTTTTATGTATAATTTATTGACTTTGAACTCATGAATTAATTTGTTGGTCTTCAAGAATAATGTTATGCTATTAACTGACACCAAAGCATTTCGTCTTAGCATTTTTACAAGTTACTCTCAAGCATAAAGTAGAATCCTTGTTATGGTGGAATGTTGATAGACCTTAAAAAGATTACACAAGAAATATAGTTAGTATGAGTCTAAATGTATTTTGATTATTCTATGGCGAGCTATGTTCACTACAAACACTTATTGGATAATCTTATAATGTTTTCAATTGGTCAACTCAAAGGGATAAAAATGACTCTAAAATACCATCTCCTAAAATACCATCTCCTTCACTTGAGGGGTTGATGAACCTTCCTATGCACATCACAGTTTAAACCATGGTAAATCAAGTAATAAAAACAGTATGCATCCAGAGCTTTCCAAGTAAACCACACAGTCTCCATATTGATGTCACCTGAATTCA
>LPNX010127143.1:66623-106729 GCA_001517045.1 Pseudotsuga menziesii
CTGTTCATGCACAAGATGAATCTAAGAACGTTATATGGAAGCTGCGAGACTTCCTTTCCAAAATAATCGTCTCCCAATTTTTGCGCCGATTTTCCCTCGGGGAGACTTCGCTAGCTTTGTCTTCAACTCGTCTTCGTTGGCGGATAATCTCATCTCTGAAACTGACGGAAACGATCTTATAATACTCCTCAGATTGGCATTGGCATTAGGGTTTGCAATTTGGTTCGCATTGGCTTTAGGGTTTGCAATCTCGCTTTTTCCAATAAGAAATGGAGGGAATGGTTCGAACACATCACGGTAGCCATTAGCCGTGGAAAAAGCCAACGAAATTTCTAAATCGATTAATTCCACTGGCCTTCGGAGCACTTCTTGCACTACTACTTCATCATCAATATCAGAGGCGGCCCCATCACACTGAGTGGAACTCTTGTGCTTTTCAAAGGCATCGAGTATAGAATCAAGAACGCTGCTGAAAGAATAAAAGCCAAGACTGCTCAACCTGTCAAATTTTTAATTCAAAGCTGTCATTAACTCCATGCTGTTGGATTCATCCGATTTGGCATGTGTCAACGTGCCAACAAATGCACAATTAGTGTTCCTGATGATTCCATCAGAGGAACAGTTTGTATAGAAATTGTGTGCTATTTGTAAAACGTTGCCATCGATACTGATTTCAAGATTTTCGTCTGTAACTTTGTGTATTTGCATAGACATGCTGTGAGCTCTTCCTGCATTGTTTGTCAACCAAGCTTCCATAACTGTACGCAAATGATCCCAACCCCCAAGTTCAAATGCGATTTTTTTACATTATCAAACGATACCTTCACACTATGAGAACAATACGCCTTTGAAGATCTTCTTATTATATACATAAGTGTACGGCCTAAAACTTTGGAAGCTCCGCGTAAAAGGTGGAGACGTAACCTTATCTTAAATGTTAATAAAAAAATATATGTCGGTTTTAGATTTTTTTTTTTTATATTTATATTTTAAAATTTAAAGTTATCAAATACACATAAAAAAATAATTAACCACCCTAAGTATATGTGATCTGGTTTTTAGATTCTATTATTTACATTTATATTTTAAAATCTTCTCTTTTATCCCGCTATAAACTTTTTGTGATAATGAAATTTGCGGATTTTAACGTTATAAACAAATAATTCTTAGACAATATGTGTTTTTATGTCTATTTTATTGACTTTGAATCTTTGTTTTGATAAGTATTAAAGGTTGTTTTGATTGTAAATATCCATCTCTGTGCACTATGCTTAAATTGATAAGTTAAAATCTTTGGCATAAACTAACCTGAAAGGTCGTTCGAAATTCATGAGAATTAATTTGTTGGTCGTCAAGAATAAAGTTATGCTACCATTCAGAAGACATATCATATTAACTGACACCAAAGCACTTCGTCTAAGCATTTTTACAAGTTAGTCTCAACCATAAAGTAGAATCCTTGTCATGGCAGCCCCAAGGGTTAGCTCAAATGGTAAGACGTGCGCACACTCTCTCGGTTCGGGGAGAGGTCACGGGTTCGAGCATTGAGTCCTTTGGGGTTAGGCCTTTTGCAAGGATGGCCGGCGGTTTACCACCTCTACCATCCACTAATGTGGGGAAGTATTGCTGGGTTTCTTGTGGATCTTTCCATCTGAAGAAAAAAAAAAAGAATCCTTGTCATGGTGGAATGTTGATAGACCTCAAAAAGATTACACAAGAAATATAGTTAGTATGAGTCTACATGTATTTTGATTATTCTATGGTGAGCTATGTTCACTACAAACACTTATTGGATAATCTTATAATGTTTCCAAGTGGTCAACCCAAAGGCCTCACAACACACAACAAATAAAAATGACTCTAAAATACCATCCCTTTCACTTAAGGGGCTTGATGAACCTTCCCCATCTACTCACTCCAAAAGGAAAAAATATGAAAGGGATTGAAACAAATATGTGTCCACACAGGAGCCCGACATAGATTTCAATGAAACGTTTGCACTAGTTTCATGCATGGATACAATCATAACTCTTTGGGCCATCGCTGCACAAAACAAATGGTATGTTTATGAAATGGATGTTAAATCAACATTTCTGAATAGCTATCTAGATGAAGAAGTATATATGGAACAACCACAAGGCTATGAAGTTCTAGGACAAGAGCACAACGTATACACGTTGAAAAAGGCACTATATGGTTTGAAGCAATGGATTTGATAGAAGTGAAAGTGAGACAACGCTCTTCACCAAAGTGAATGATCAAGGTAACATGTTAATTGTTTGGATGTATGTAGATGATTGAATATTTACTAGTGATTTTGGCATAACAAAACTTAGAATAGTTATGGAAAGTGAATTTGAAATGACTGATTTGGGGCTCATGTAGTTTTTTCTGGCCATTGAAGTCGAGTAGTATGAAAGTGGTATTTTTATATCACATTCCAAGTATGCAAGTACAGTTTTAAAAAGATTCAATATGTCTAATTGCAAGGAAACCCCAACACGAGTAATAACTTGCTTAAAATTGAGCAAAGATGATGATGGATCAACAACAGATCCTACGTGGTTTAAAAGGATTGTTGGTAGCCTTATGTATTTAACAACGAGACCATACATCATGTATGGAGTAAGTATGATGTCAAGACTCATGGAGTCACCAAAAAAATTTAATTGACAAGCAGGTAAAATAATTCTGAGGTATGTAAGTGGCACAAAAGATCCCGGCATTATGTATTCAATCTTAGAAAATTTTAAACTCATTGGATACAGTGACACTAACAATCGAGGCAGCACATCTGGGTACACATTTCATTTTGGTACATGTGTTGTTTCGTGGGCTTCAATGAAAAAACCCATAGTAACTCTATCTTCAGCAGAAGGAGAGTATGATGCCACTACACACGCTGCATGTCCAGTTGTTTCGATGTGTATAATGTTAAAAGATATTTCACTAAAGCAGCAAGAACCAACAACGATTTTTTGTGATAAAAATTCAGCCATTTCCTTGTCTAAGAGTCATGTGTTACACAAGAAAACAAAACACATTGATATAAGGTATCATTTCATAAGAGAATGGGTGAACAACAAAGAAATTTATAGGTGTGAAGATCAGATTGCAGAAATATTTACAAAACCATTTGCAAGGGATACAATCCAATATCTCAAAATTTATTTAGGAATGACAAGTTCTGCTCAATGAATTTTGTCGTTAACAGAGCAAGTTTCAGCTTTGAAACATTTTGTAATATTTTGTTTTAAAATTTCGATATGCTCATAATTAAGGGGGGGTGTTGGAAATATTAATTAATTGATGATCTGAATAGCACATCCGCTGACTCAGTCAGAGTTTGCAGTGTAGCAGGTCAGTCTATGTTAGACACTCTGACATGATGAAGAGTTCACTTCTCTCATTTATAAGCCAGTCGAATTTAACTACCGAAGCTAAGTTTCTAGGTAGATAGTTATTACAGTCTTTAATGTTAAGTCGTTAGCTTTAGAGAGAAGCAATTTTAGTCGGTAGAAGTTTCCTATATGAAGAATATTGTAAATCTGTAATATACACTCTCAAGAAACAGATAGAGAAGATAGAAGAAACATAGAGAAGAAGGGAAGTGCAGAGAAGAAGAAGAAAAACTCTCTGAAGAGTTTGAAGCTCAAGCTTGTGACGTACTTGTATGACCCCAATGCCATTATGTGTAAAGAGGGGGTAAATGTTTCGTTCACTGTTACTATCAAATGAATCAATCATGTTAGTGTCATATTTTACACGGTATTTTCATAGAAGCATGACTAATCGGTTTTGATAATATCAGAACTATACTCAATGTAACAATCATTCGACTAAAAATAACCACATTCTATTCTATATTGATCTTCGACTAATAATATAGATCTTTCTTAAGGGATTAATTATTCATCCATTCATCAAAATACTTAGTGTAACACACCTGTATTAGCAAGAACAAAATCCTACATGAACAACCATTTATTCTTAACCTTAGACTTGTGAATGATAATATAAGACCACAAACCCTTTGTGGATCATTCATTGAACCATCAACAGTGTTAAATTTGTCACTGGTAATCCTACCATCTTATAAACATGTGAAATACTTACTTATTAACGAAAAAATTCTCTATCTAAAGAATATTCAAAACCATAAATTTATTTGTAACTATGAGACCGATAAGGGTATTGCTACTATACATGTACCTGCAACTTTATTTAACTTTAGTAAAGGAAAACATTTAGGTACCGCCTTTCCATCTCTTCAACCCAACATATGTGGCATTACAACTTAAGTGTATCCCAAGATAAATCTTTGAGTTCCAAACATAGAAAAATAGTTGCTTTCCATAGTGAACTTTATGTAAATTCATAGAGGCTTCAATTCCAATATCCATTAGGTTATTAACTGCACAAACTGGTTTTCTTATAAATAGATCATGATGTATGAAACAACCAATCTTTTAACATAATTAATTGCAGAATATAAGAAATTTATTAATGAAAATCATGCGAAAATCATGCGCAAATCATTCATATAAAACACAATCGAAAATGAACAACATAAGGTGAAAACATAAAGGAGACAACACATGTACATGGTTCACCCCAAACCCAGGGTTACATCCACCAAACCGTTGCATCAATAATACTTTCCAAAAAATTGGTTACAATCCGCAACAACTCTGTTGCCTGTACATATTTGGTTTACACTTTGAGAACTCCTCACAGAGCATTACCTTATCCCTACCCCTTGAAATTTTTTTCAAATAGGAGCTAGGGTCACATCCATACAAACATGTTTATTTAACTCTAACTTAAAGGGCCATACCCAAGTCTACAAAGTTAGATCTATGTTCAAAATAACCTAGTATGAATTTCTAGATAGTATTGCCTTTTAATAAGCAACCTTAGTGTGTTCTTAAGATATTTAAAACTCTAGGAATCACCTGAGACCTATGAGCTAAAAATCATATGAGTGCTATGAAAGGTGAGTTTTATTTAATATACTGCACTCCTTGTGCCACCGTGAAATATCCTTTCCCAACCCTAGTGAGATACATTCGGCTTTAAATCTATTTTTCAATAGTTAAGATACAAGACTTATGACTGTCTTTAAACTATGCTCAAACCATTCAGACACAAAGCAGTCTTATATCAAGACAAAAATCACAGCCAGTTCTATGAAGGCAAGTCACAGCCTTGTATGCAGGCTGTATCTAAGTTCAAACATAAAAGTGACAGTCTATACCAAAACAAACACATATCTCCAGGGCAATCTTTAGCAAGACAAGATGCATAACTCAAAGGGCAATCTTTATCAAGGCAAAATCGCATCTCAAAGGGAAATCTTTAGCAAGAAAAATCGCATAATTCAAGGCAACAACATGAAGGCAACGTAGTCTCTATCAAGACAGTCACATATCTCAAGACAATACAAGAAGGTAGCGCAGTCAATTCGCAAAATTGAAGCAATAATCATCCAAACTTTCACCAGCTCATGACACGAGAAAGACAATAAGATAGATAGTCGAACTATTAGAAGCCGACCCTTCTAGGCTTGATCTAAGGGTTTTCTTCAGCTGCATCATTCAATGGGAATTGAATACCCGATCTTTGGACCGCAAATAATAATAAGAAAATGAATGATGCATGATGAAGGATAATGAAAAATTAGTAGAAATCCTTGAACACTACAAAAATTAGAACGGAGAAGTGTTCGAGTAACGAGATTCATTTCAGATTGATAAAGACGGTCAACCAAGCTAAGAGAAGAAACAATAATTAAAGCTGCATGCATTGCAAGCTCGCCACTCTAGACATGTTCATGCATGAGAATGCCACTCGTAGGTTTTATTGAGCGATGTGTCGCTAAAGGAACTCGAACCCATGCCCTTCTAGCCAGTGGCCAAAAATGATGATGATATGAAATGAAATGATGCTAACATGACCGAGACAAAAGAACTCAAGTAAAGTAACTTAAATGCCACAAATCATAATAAAAACCAAAAGACATTCGACAAACATCCAATCATGGTGTAATTGCATATTCAGAGCGAGGGGAAATTACACTGAAAGGGCTGAGGAACTACAAGAATTAAAAAGGGCAAGAAATCATAGGCTGATAGAGGAGAGGGACAGTACTTGAAAATAAAAGGACAAGAATTGTAGGAATCGAAACCTGGTGGCTGCCATGGCTGCCTCGTTGTGCTTCAGCCCCAGCAAAGGCCATCCAACGCAGCTAGCTCCCCCCCTCCATCCATTCCCCCTACATACATATATAATACTCACTTCTTTCAGTAAGGCCATCCTCTTCCACTTTCCTGGGACAGAAATTCTAAACATAGCACTTTGCTGTTGCAATTGTCAGGAGGATTTTTGGCTGAGAAATCCCAAGATTAAGGCAACCGTTTCGGCCCTAAACTTTTGCCACGGCTATCACGGTTCAGGGAGGATTTATTTCCCTCCTTCAAGAAGAAATTAACGCAAAGGATGGGATATAGGAATCAAACCCATTTTCATATATATTTTTGTTCCGTAGGATCAACCTTAAGTATATAAATGGTCACAATTCATGTCCTTTATTAAAATACTTAATCCTTAATTTTTTTCTTTTATATGATAGACTCTAAGTATATAAATAGTTAAATTTATGTACTTTATTAAAAGACACAATCCATCATCGTTCTTTTCCTATGATATATTGATTCATGTCAAAAGACTTAATCCATCTTCATTATGTCCTGAAGAAATTAATCCACCCCTTAGACTTTATCATAATAATAATTTATGTCTTCTTTCTTTTATAAAAGGAATTAATGTCTAAAAGACTTAAAACTTTGTCTATTTTATGAAAAGACTTAATGTATCATTTCTTTTCCTTAGGATATACTTTGTATCATAATACTCCTTGTCTCTCATCTATTATTTTCCTTATAGATGGACTCCATATAATAATAATAATACTTGTCTTTTTATAAAGACTTAATCTATCCCCTTTCCTTTAATAAATGGATAGTTATTATTATAAATTTATTTGTTTCTAACCTTTTTTCGATCCCTTAGTGGAATCCATCCACCATCCTAGTTCTTGTCACACATATGTTTGTGAGCGCCCTGGCGTTATTAAATTTTTGCCTAACAAATTTTAGCACGAGACTAGGGTTTTTCACTTATGCTTCCTTTTTTCTTGGGTCACGTACTGAAGAAAGTATCATGGCTCCCAAACCATTCATTATGCAACCTAGTGGTTTTCCAGTTTCCTGCCGTCAAGTTCTCTTGACGCTTTTATGATTTAGGAAGTTAATCACCTAACTTTCAGGTTTCTTCTGGTGGGGCCTTGCCCTTGAGATCCTCACCGAGAAGTCCTCATACAATAACATTCAAAATTAAAATTTGCTTAGGGGTATATAGGAGGGACATTACAAAGCTTCTGTGTTTTGTTGTTTGTAAAAGTGTTGAAAAGACGAAGCTCTCTAACAGGTGAAACAACCTAGTAAATTCCAAATTTGTATTTACGGCTGTAAGTTTCTTGTTATGTCGTCACAAGAAATATAAACCCATAAGTTTATTGTTTAATGCAAGTTTTATTTAGCCGCACATATTCTCCAAATTTACCAGAGTGAAGGTTGTTTACATTTACTGTAAGTAAAAGACACAAAGAATCCAAATTTATTTCGCTACATAAAAGTTCTTGTTTTTATGCACATAAGGGTTTGACACAAATCTTATTTAATATTGGGTTAAATAGTATTGTCAGTGAGTTGCAATAGTTGTGTCACAGGTTATCCCAGGTTACTGGAGTGAAAAGTGTTTTTCATAACATAAGTCTTTAGACTTAATATATCTCTTTCATAAAGTTTGTTGCACATGAGTTGGTCGCAACCTAATTCATGTCGCAATAAAATTATGGAAAAGTCAAGTAAGTTGTTGAGGTTAAAGTGATTCATGTGCAAATTCACTCTCAGTAACGCCATCGGAGGTATTTTTGTCGTATGACATTCTGCAAAAGTTAAAAAGGGAAAACATAAGGGTTGTGATGCGCGGTAACTTAAGTTAATTGTGCTCGAACACTCTTTTTCCCTAGATTCATGTAGATCAGACTTGTTTCAGTTATTAGGTTCACTATCAGACATAAGCATTTTCCCAAGTAAGTGTCCCTAGCCTCACAAGGAGAAAACAACAACAACCTAGTACTTTTATCTTATCCTAGTGTTTCTACAGCAGTAGGAGATTAAGATGTTGATTCAATAGTTGATTCAGTGCGGTGAAAAAGGTTATGATTGGTCATTTGAAAGTGCTACATGCATGTGAAACAATTCCACAATAAATCTATCCTACATATTTTAACAACTCATTTTGCTTCATCGGCACCTTTAACTTCTCGTGCCTCTTTAACTACTCGTGTTCCTCCTGCTTAAACTTCTGGTAGTGAAAAAAAACTAGTAACTGGGTGAAGTCATATGGGCTTGTATAAATAATATCGTGGGAATACAACAGAAAGCAAAGATAAATAATGGCATAATAGACATGTAAACTTTATGCTCTTAGTTATACCATTGGTCTGAACCTTAGTTAATCCTAAAAAAATGTTTCGTATGTTGAACTCTAAAATCCCCTAAATTATTTTTGGTCACCTTATTGTTTGAATATTTTGAATCTACATGATTCTTGTTTCATAAAATTTAATGATATGGTATTGTAATGAAACAAATGGAAATCAAACAAAACAAAAATCCTTCAATCACCCTTGATTTTGCATGCATAGACTTAAAATATGGTTTGGAATCTACAATGTTGAGACCCCTTATGATACTTTAAGAGTATGTTTTCCTATCGTTTCGTTGAGTCACATTAACAGTCAATTGCATGAACGATAAATATTTAGAAAGGGAGCATATAGGTGGTGAATGAATTTGCGAACAAATTTGAAATCAGGGATCAACTTGGGCAATAAAGTGTCGAAGGGGGTGATGCTTGTAATCCAGCTTGACATGTTTCTTTATATTTTTTCCTTGACACCATGGATTAACAATTATTCATCTTTTCGTGATGTTTAAAGGGGAACTTGTTGATTTGAAATTTTCTTCAGAGAGAAGAAATTTTAGTCAGTAGAAGTTTCCGATATGAAGAAGATTGTAAATATGTAATATACACTCTTAAGAGATAGATAGAGAAGACAAAATAGACAGAGAGAAGAAGATAAGTGCGGAGAAGAATAAAAAGAACTCTGTGAATAGTTTGAATCTTAAGCTTCTGTGTTTAGTGGTTTGTAAAATTGTTGAACAGCCAAAGCTCCATAACAGGTGAAACATCCTTCTAAATTCCAAATTTGTATTTACGGCTGTAATTTTTTTTTATGCCGTCAGAAGAAATATAATTCCACAAGTTGATGGTTTAATACAAGTTTTATTTAGCCACACATATTCTCCATATTTATCAGAGTGAATGTTGTTTTGCATTTACTTTAAGTGAAAAACACAAAGAATCCAAATTTATTTCACCGTGTAAATGTTCTAGTTTTTATGCATAGAAGGTTTAGACACAAATCTTATTTAATATTGAGTTAAATAATATTGTGAGTGAGTTGCAATAGTTGTGTCGCATTTTATCCCACGTTACTGCAGTGAAACATGTTTTTCATAACATAAGTCTTTAGACTTAAGATATCTCTTTCATAAAGCTAGTCGCAACCCTAATTGATGTCGTAGTAAAATATGGTCGAAGTCAAGTTAGTTTGTCATGGGTAACGTCAGTCGGGTGAAAAGTCACTCGCAGTAATTCCGTTGCAGGTATTTTGGTTGCAAGACATTCCGTAAGAGTTAAAAATGGAAAATAAAAGGGATGTGATGCGCGGTAACTCAAGTTAATTTCCGTGGTCACCGTTTTTCCCAAGAGTCATGTATGTCATACTTGTTATTAGGTTCACTATCAGATATAAGCATTTTCCCAAGTAAGTGGCCCTAGCCTCAGGAGGCGAAACCACTAACAACCTAGTGCTTTTATATTATCCTAGTGTTTATCTTGCTAATGTTTCTACATCAGTAGGAGATTAAGCAAGAGATTAAAAGGTTGATTCAGTAGTTGATTCAGTCCCGTGAAAGAGGTTACGATTGGTCATTTGAAAGTCCTGTGTGCATGTGAAACAATTCTACAATAAATCTATTCTACATCTTTTAACAACTCGTGCTACTTCATTGGCACCTTTAACTTCTAGTGCTCCTCATGCTTAAACTTCTGGTGGTGAAAAAAAACTAGTAACTGGGTGAATTCATATGGGCTTGTATAACTAATCTCACGGGAACACAAGGGAAAGAATAGATAAAGCGGGGCATAATAGACATGTAAGTATATGATTATATTTATAATATATTTGACTTATTCTTATTATGTATGTAGTACTTATTTAATTTTTAGTCTTCCTGGATAATCCATTATTAATATGAATGTATTCCTACAAAGTAATTAATTATTAACCTTTATGTTAGTACTTATCCCATTGGTGTGAACCTTAGTTGATCCTAAAAAAATGTGTCATATGTTGGACTGTGAAATCCCCTAATTTATTCTTGGTCACTTTGTTGTTTGAATATTTTGAATGTACATGATTCTTGTTTCAACAAATTTCATGATATGGTATTGTAATGATTCATATCTCATTGAGAATGGATTTCACAGAAGTGAAAGTGAGACAACATTGTACACCAAAGTGAATGATCAAGGTAACATGTTAATTGTCTATGTGTATGTAGACGGTTTAATATTTATTGGTGAGTTTGGCAAACAAAATTTAGAATAGTTATGGAAAGTGAATTTGAGATGATTGATTTGGGGATCATGTAGTTTTTTCTGGGAATTGAAGTTGATTCGTCTAAAAGTGGTATTTTTATATCACATTCCAAGTGTGCAAGTACAGTTTTAAAAAGATTCAATATGAATAATTGCAAGGAAACCCCAACACCAATAATAACAGGTTTAAAATTTAGCAAAGATGACAATGGATCAACACTAGATCCCATGCTGTTTAAAAGGCTTGTTGGTAGCCTTATGTATTTAACAGCAACGAAACCAGACATCATGTATGGAGTAAGTATGCTCTCAACATTCATGGAGTAACCAAAAGACTCTCATTGGAAAGCATGTAACTCCACAGTAACCAAAAGACTCTTATAGGTTTTGTTTCATGTGCTTCAAAGAAATAACCCACAGTAACTCCACCTTCAGCAGAAGGAGAGTATGCTGCAGCTACAGGCGTTGCATGTCCAACCATTTGGATGCATAGAATGTTAATGTAATATCCCGAATTTTGGACCTAACACTTATGGGCATGTTCCTATTGTTAATGATAATTATCTTTATGTTTTATTTTTTATATATTGGGTCAAAGACCCCAATGCATATGAACATGATGATTTCTTTTATATATTGGGCATAAGCCAATTATTGATGATATATATAATATATATGTGTGTGTGTGTGTGTGTGCGTGGACCCTGAAGCACATGATTGATGATATTTTTTGTGTTGAGAAAAAGCTCTTGAATTGCACTAAGTTTGTAACTCCCTGTTATAGGCGTTGAGTATGGGATCTTGTAAGCACTAGGGATTACTGAAAAGAATTAATAATTTCCGAGTGAAAACAACTCAAGAAAAATATTGATCTCATCATATTTATTTTTAAGTGATTAAATGAAATTTCAAATTTCTATATTTTCATCAAGTATTGAAGAACTACCATGTCATACGAGGGAAATCGATCATGCAAGGATGTTTAGATTTTTCTAGCCTAGTAGACGTAAACCATCTACCTACTCAACCTTAATGAATAAGTGTCATTAATTCTAGGGAACATGATATATGAAGCCCAAAGACAAATGTTAACAAAGTGTTATATTATTATGTACTTTATACATGGTATGTATAAATAATTAAATATATTAATAATATAAATAAATGAAAGAAAGAAGAGAAGCTCCATCAATTATTATTTATTATTAAAGGATTAATAAATAGTATAATGGCTATGAAAGTCTAACTAGGAACTAGTTAAAATTTCCTAAGTTAAAATGTTGAAAATTACCCAAGTAATTAAATATGGTTAAATCAAGAAATCAAGGATTTCTTGATTTAACTGTCCCTTTGACTGAAAATTTTGTCTATAAAGACTCAAGCCAAGGAAAGGCTTGGGGTTTTGATTTATCTTTTGGAGAATTATTATTCTGCCTTTTTTTTCCTCTAGAGTAGATTCTTGGTGAAAATTTTCCTGCAAGGAAAAGGAGAACTGATCTAGAATTGATTATCAGTTAGGAAACCCTAGCTTAGGAGCTCTAAGCTACTTGCATGTTGGAGTCTAGCTTGGGGGGATTCGGATTAAAACCAGAAACGGTTACGAGTCATGGTTGGGTGGAACATGGTAGTTCCCAAGTGATTCGGTCATCAATTATAGAGGTGAGATCTCGCTATGATTTTTTAATGCTAGTTATTTAAAGCGTGCAGGTTCAACCATTAAAGGAGCTTCAGAAAATTACAGGTATGAAATCTTAGTATGTATAATTCATTTTCTAGCATAGATAATGGTTGATTTGGTTGAAGATTCATATTATAGTCCCAACTCTATGTAATTGTTTCTCCATTTCATTCTTTTAGGGTTTACAGTTTTATAGTATAACCCTAGGCTAGGATTTGTTCTTATGTTAAATTTATTTAATGGACTAGTCCTTTAGGTTACTTCTGAAATTTAATCCGTGTATATGTTTTCCTATTGCAACTATGCTAACCTACAAACTAGGTTTATTTCAGGCTTGCTAATTATGTGTTCTTTATATTCTACTGACATATTCCATTTGTGAGTAGATGTATGTTTTATATTTAAAATAGATTAAGTTTAGAAGTAAGTTTCATATTTATATAAGTTGAAACTTACCACCTAGATAACCTAATCTATTATATATAAGTATATATGCTAGCAGAGTTAAATAGAATTATGAATTAAATATAATAACTACAGTAAATATAAACTAAAGTACAAAATGAATAATTCTACATTAAATAAACAAGAAATAAACCATTAAGGACCTTCCAAGGTCTACATAACTAAATACATGCTAAGTATTACTACATTCCATTAAATAAACTTTATCTTAAATAAATGGACAGAGTAAGCATTGTGACCATCCATTTGGTCCAATATCAAATCTATGTTCATTATATAAAACCCACAACCCTAATTAAATAATATCATAATCGCATTGCATAAAATCATTCAAGTTCCATATAACTAATACGCATAGCCATACCATAACAATAACCAAGTAATACAACCCTTAATTTAAACAAAGGTCACGACATCGACCCTTGTGGGTATTCAAACCCCACTCGTTGGCTGTAATAAACACCATAACATAAATTACATGCACAGTAATATTTTACAAACCCTTCAACAATCTTTTAAAAATCCATAGTGTAATGTCCCCCAAAATCGAAAAAAAATAAAATTATAGGCTAGTAAAAACTACCTAGACGGAAAATTATGGGATTGCGGACTATATCATACACTTCATGTACCACTTTTTACTCGTAAGCTATTTTTACGTTCTGTATTTTACTTTTAGTCATTATTATTAATGCATTTTACTTATGAAGTCATACTGTTGTTTACTACTTAGTCTTATGTTTATACATCTGTCGTGTGTGTCGTTACTTGATTTAAATGCTTCGTCCTTTTTGCATAGACTTACTTGTTATTATAAAGTCCTAACTTAACTTTGTTTGTGGAAACAAAGTGGGAGGAGTGGCAGGACTCGTTCTCCCATGACGGTCTGAAAGGTAAAGGCGTTTACTTGTTTGCAGTCTTACTTAGTTCTTCGAACTAAGGCACCTCTTTTATTTCATATGCAGATCATACTTTGTGACAGAGTCATATTTAAAGAGCACTGAAATATCTTGATCCTACTAGGCCTACCGTTTGTTACTATGGTTCGTTACTGACATCGGATTATACAAGGTAAATGTTGTTGTCGTCAATTTAGCTATCACAACTAAATTTACTATGTACTACTTATACTTCATTATGGTTTAAATCTTGTTGTTTACATCTTAGTATATTTTACGTTCTACGTTGATTTTATTAAAACTATTAACATATCCTATGTTTTCTTATTGCAGGTTATGATCTTGGCCTAAAAAACCAGACCTTGATTTTTATAAAGGGTAAATATTAACATGGCATATTTCATATGCCATGTTTACTAAGCATTTAAGCTTAGGGAAACCTTATTATGTTTAAGGCTTTAAGACTAGGCTTTACATGTTATATTTAATACATAATCCTTGTGGCTTGACTTATGACTAGTGCATACCAAGCATGAACTATGCACTAAACCTAACATTTCATTGTATTAAACTTGTGATATGATTTGGGGTGGCGAATATAAAATATGGTCGAGCCATATACGTTGGGGTTTAACGATTTGTATGGCAATGGAGACTATCGTTTGACAATGATATAAACTATGGCAAAGTGGGTTTTTGGTTGTGATGTTGGAAACCAGCTGGTGCCATTAATGCACCTTGGTTTTCGTGGTAGCCCAAACTTAGGCTTGGCTCACGATGGATTTGTGTTTTCGTTTTGTCATTTGGGGTTTAGTCTTGGCTCTGCATGGGGAAAATGGAGGCAACCTACAAACTTCAAGGTAAGCTTAATTCTGGGTTTTTATGTCTACAATTCGTTTGTTGCATTGGTCTCATTGCAGCTATAATTCTCACTCCTATTTTCTCTTGGTTTTCGTAGGTGCCGAGGTATGGTGAAGAGAAGCATGGATCAAGATCTGTCGTTGGTTTGAGTGTGGTTCCAAATGCAAGGTAAGCCTTGCCAAACAAGCCTGTGCTTGTTGTCTCTCGGCCTATTTGCGTTTTGTTTCGTTGTTTTAGTTTGGGGATTCTCTGTGGCATTTTGGTTTCACCTTCGGGTAGTGATGAATAGACTTGGGTTTTATTAATATTTTTAGGCTTTTAAGCCATTGCTAAATATTATTCCCTTATGGGCTATGTGCATAGGTTTATCTAAATTCAAAATTTTTCTTGGGGTTTCCAGCTTGGGAAGCACCATTGCTTGCAATGATGCCAAGCCCATGGCGCGACAATATACGATTCGTTTTCGGTCTTTAAAGGTGACTGTGTAAATAAGACTCATTGGAGATAATGGGCATATAGATATAATATTGTTTTATATACTTGTAATGGTTATTACAATAGTTGTGGTTGTTGATGAATTTATACTATGCTATTTATTTGTTACAGTGGGTTTGTAAGTGACATTTCGCCTTAGTTGCAGGTTTGGATAGAAATATGTTATTTGGATCTTTAGTGTAAATACTTGACAACATGGGTAAAGGCCATGCTATAGGTGGCGTGATCCTTTCCCTTAGTGGCTACGATAGCTCCAAATGGATTTCATTACAATTTATACTTCGTTGATTAGCGTGTGGAGTGAAATCGTTCACATAGTTAGTTTGTTGTTTAAATCCATACTGTGTATTTTATTTGGTAAGTCATGGCTTGGGTGAATGATACACATAGATTCAAATGTTTGTTTTACTATTTATGATTTCATTGGTGCAAGCCCTCGATGGCCTTTGTTGTAGTAGTTAGACTTTTAAAAGAGACTCTATGTAGTTTAGATGTTAAGGTCGAGGAGCGTACAGAGCAAGGGCAGAAGCATAAGCTTGTTGCGTCACGACTTGATGTAGCTAATGTATTGGGTTGTTATTGTAATAATTATTGAGTTTATTAATTAAGCTCGCATACGTTGTATGTATATTGTGGCCTTGGTAAACGATACCCACAGGGTTTGAATCCTATTCGTGGGTCATGTATGAGTTGTATTTATAATTTATAGCTGAGATTTGGGCTTGTATGCTCATAGTATTTGGTTCCTGTTCCCATTGTAATTACTGTGGTTTTTGATACGATTTCAATATTTTTAATACATGAATCGATTCCTGTGTATGATATAATGTTTAATTCGTTATATGGAATGTCTGTTGAGTTATGTATTTGGTTAATCTTAATCATATATGATATGATTGTTTGAATTAGGCCTGTGAATTGGGTTTGAATACCCATAGGGTTTGAATTCATGACCTCTTTTTATAATTACAGAGTTCTTTATAATTTGTTTTTAATTTTTTTTACCTGGTGTAATTATAAGCAATAGTTATGAGGGTCCTTTAACAGATTTATGCATGCGATTAAGATATGGTTTAGTTAGGACCGTGGATTATATATATATGTGAACATGGATTTGATCTTGGACCAAATAGATAGTCACAATGCTTACTCTGTTTGTTTATTTATGATGATGTATTTTTAAATGGAATGTTTTACTATTTAGCTTGTATCAATGAGACAGACCTTGAACGGTCTTAAATGGTTTGTTATCTTTGATTTAAATGTAGAATAATTCATAGATAGTATTTTTATTTGTTTATGTTTGATGTCTATATATGTTTGTATATATACATAGTAGTTCAGTTTATACATAGCTGTTATAGCGGATTTCACCACACTAGGTGAATCACACATTGTATGGCCTTCCCCTATCCCGCTGCAGACTCATTAGCCCCTATGGACTACTTTTTGTCTTTTGTTGTGTCCTTGATCATCCCTAAAAAACATAAGAAAAGTGATATACGCAGCTTTTTCCCCGATAACCGCGTACATACGCAGATATTCCCCTTATAATCGCGTACATCGGGATGTGTGCATAATCCAAATCCTTTTGGAGAGTTCCTTGACTTGGATCCGACTCATATGACTCCTAGCCTTCCATATGCCTTGAGATCGCACAGATTCGACCTTTCAGTATCCCTTTGAAAATCTATATAAGGAACCCCTTGGTACATTGAAGGGAGAGGGAGAGACATATAAGAGAGAATTGAGAGTAACAAAACTATAGTCCATTGTTGCCAGAACTTATGCTTGAGTCTGCATCCCTTTGTCCCTTGGAGCACTGTTGTGTTCTTCCCAAGCTTGCCCTCTGCTAGTGAGCTTGCTATCTGAGTGATGGAGGATTGAGGTGGTGGAGGCCCAAGTGGGGGATTCAGTTTCTCCAGTTCGTAGACGTGCCGTCAGAGGTTGTCACTTGTAATCTCTGATTCATATTAATAGAAATATCTTTTCCTGTCCAGTAATGTGTATTTGAATGAATATTGTATCCATTGGAATATGTCAAATGCTTCTACATTATTGATTATATATGCTAGAATAGATCTAACACCATGATATATAGTATGCTTGTATTGTTTACTTATTGTTGAGGAAGTATTATATCAATTCAAGCTGAATATTGGAAAGCTCAATGGGGATCTACTTCAACCATCCGGAATAAGGTACGAGGTTCGATCCTTTAGTGTTAGACATTTTAATTCTATTGCATATTGGGAAAGATTGATTTCTGAAGTCTAGTTGTCTATTGTGGTACCCCAAGCCATAGGAATTTATCTCCGTAACAGAATTGGTGACTCTGCTGGGGATGTCCCTTGTTTTTATTTGGGGTTTACGGGCACAATGGGCTTGATATTATTGACTTGCTCTTGGTTTCTCTCTGTTTCTGTGTCGCATGTTATAGTATGTTTGTCCATGGACACTCCCCTTTATTGGTTTGGCCTTGACCTACTTTTTACCACTGCCTTCTCTGTATACACGGGTTTTTGGCCAAAAGTCGCGTACATACACAACTGTTCTTTATACAGTCGCGTACATCCTCCCTTTTGGTGATTCTGATGTTGTGGGAAGTTGCTGGGTGGGTTGTGAGTGTGGTTGGGTCTTCCTTGGGTCTGGAGTTGTCTGTTGGATGCTTCTTTTGTGACCAGAGACCGTTCGTGCCTATCTCAGGTATAACGTCTACACTGGCATATAGGTTAGGTTCACCACCGTTTGCATTTTGCATGACCTTATGACCATGTCACTATATCCTTAGGTACGAACCCACTCTATTATGTCATGGAACCTTCTTGCTACTATAGAAGTGGCATGATATGAGTGGTAGAGCCTCACCTTACATGGGTACCCTAGTTAGCGCCTTATTTGTATTTGGTTCCCATGCCGATGTTTCTCCCTTTAGGGTGTGGGAGTCCATTGTATAGTATTTCCATGACATTTAGCAAGAGCCTCATACTCCTCTTGATCTTATGCTGGCCATGATCCCCCGGACTCCCTTGTATCAAGTTGTTGATGCATTATCATGAGCTTTTCCTGTCTTATTGAGCTTTATGCCGGCTCCCCTGACATTGCGTTTCAGCCATATATCCCGAGCTTGTCTCATGTCTAGCCATGCAGAGCCTTCCTTTATATCCTTCGCAGCTTGATTCCCTTTTTACCGGGAGGGGATTTTCCCCCGAGTGTCAATATCCTACACATGTATCCTTGCATTGAGCATAGGTATGTTCCACTGCTTGGAACTAGTTTGTTTACCCTCATGACACTCGTCTCCTCCTAGTTTGTAACTATAAATCTAGTTTATTCTTTTTTCAAGCTTTTCAAATAACTGAAAAAGAACAAAAAAATCAAAAAACCAAAAAGCTGGACAAGAAAAGATATTATCTTTGGAAGCTATCGAGTCATGTCGCCTTCGAACAAAGCACTGTATATCACATCCATTGGTTGGGTTATAGTTTGACTTTAGGAGCTGTAATCATTTATCTGAGTTTATCTCCATCGACTGGTTAAGCTTCCAGTCCCTATGGAGCCTCTATTGATGCCTCCTGCGTCATAGAGATGTCCCAGTTTGTATATCGAGTCTATGCTGCCTTCATTCAGTCACCATACGCCGTTATGCTCTTGTTCGAAGGAATTTGAAACCTGAGTCGGCCATTCCTCAGTTATCTTGACTTTTCATGTCGGCCATTCCCAGTACAGTTACTGGTTCGTGCACCTTATGATCGAGTCCTTCCACATTATACAGCCTTGCTGAGTACCTCGTGTTGGATGATGGGGGATGCCCCAATGCCCTCCTTCCAGTGGATTTCATCCCATCGACTTCAGATCATTTATTCTGGGATTGGAGTCTAGAGTCATTTTGAGTGCCTTGAGACTTGCAGTCATCAGTGGCAGGTTCTCTCGCCATCGACAGTTTTGGGAATACATCAATGTCCCCTGATCGATGGATTCTCCCAAGTGTTCGACCTCAACACATTTATTCACACTTGTTAGTTTTCAATCTAGTACCTTGATTCCCATTTTCATTATTGGTGGGTGATCTCGCGTCTGTTAACGGTATACATCAATGACCGGTAATCAGACGATGGACTACTATGTTCGACCTCGACACCTCTATTCGCATAGTAGGACATGTACTCGTAGCGGTCTGTGTGGAAGACCTTCCAGATTGGTGGCATCCATTATATGCTACCTCCTTGATCGTGCCATTGTTCATGAGATTTCAGCTCTCGTGACTTGTTCCAGTATATGTCAGACATTTCCAGCCACTATGGAGATCTTGATCTATTGTATATCTTCAGCTTTGTGGAGATCATGGTCCTTTGTATATCTTCATCATGGAGATTCTGATCTATGTATATTGTATGTGGCGATGACCACATATGTGTTATCATGTTTCATGCCTATTCATGGCCATTGTACTCTTATGTATCCAGGACTGCTATATGTATTTGTAGTTGTATGCAGAGTTGTATTATTGTACTATGCTGATTGGGTGGCTGGTATTCCATTTGGGTACCTTCATCATTCCACTTCTGGGATGGACTTATAATGTATTTCAGCCATCGTATAACCCCTCTGATCTCATACATTAGGGGGCATCTGTTATAGCAGATTTCACCACACTAGGTGAATCACACATTGTATGGCCTTCCCCTGTCCCGCTGCAGACTCATTAGCCCCTATGGACTACTTTTTGTCTTTTGATGTGTCCTTGATCATCCCTAAAAAACATAAGAAAAGTGATATATGCGGATTTTTCCCCGATAACCGCGTACATACGCGGATATTCCCCTTATAGTCGCGTACATCGGGATGTGTACATAATCCAAATCCTTTTGGAGAATTCCTTGACTTGGATATGACTCATATGACTCTTGGCCTTCTATATGCCTTGAGATCGCACGGATTCAACCTTTCAGTATCCCTTTGAAAAGCTATATAAGGAATCCCTTGGTACATTGAAGGGAGAGGGAGAGACATATAAGAGAGAATTGAGAGTAACGAAACTATAGTCCACTATTGCCAGAACTTATGCTTGAGTCTGCATCCCTTTGTCCCTTGGAGCAATGTTGTGTTCTTCCCAAGCTTGCCCTTTGCTAGTGAGCTTGCTATCTGAGTGATGGAGGATTGAGGTGGTGGAGGCCCAAGTGGGGGATTCAGTTTCTCCGGTTCGCAGACGTGCCGTTAGAGGTTGTCACTTGTAATCTCTGATTCATATTAATAGAAATATCTTTTCCTATCTAGTAATGTGTATTTGAATGAATATTGTATCCATTGGAATATGTCAAATGCTTTTACATTATTGATTATATATGCTAGAATAGATCTAACACCATGATATATAGTATGCTTGTATTGTTTACTTATTGTTGAGGAAGTATTATATCAATTCAAGTTGAATATTGGAAAGCTCAATGGGGATCTACTTCAACCGTCCGGAATAAGGTACGAGGTTCGATCCTTTAGTGTTAGACATTTTACTTCTATTGCATATTGGGAAAGATTGATTTCTGGAGTCTAGCTGTCTGTTGTGGTACCCCAAGCCATAGGAATTTCTCTCCATAACAATAGCACCTTAGGTTATATAGATTGTAAGTTATACCTAACAGTATTCAGAACCTACTTCTAATATTAATCTATTTAAATATATAACATGTCCTTACTGACAAATGGAATATGTCAGTAGAGTATCTAAAGACTAATTGAACATTAATAACAGGTATGAAATAACCTAGTTTGTACATAACCCAGTTTTATCAATAATACTACTACAAAAATTAACTAGGGTGTGGAACCCTTGATGAACATTAGTAAATAAATTGAACTTGTAGAAACAAACCAATAAATAAACCTTGGATAACATGGTATAGGAAATCACTTACAACCTAGGGTTAATACTTTAAGATGCAAACCCTAGCATTTTTAAATAGAGGAACATATACATTGGGTTAGGAAATGCAAAGTAATTATTTACATAACATAGCTAGCATTTATTCTAGGAAAGTAGAATAGATAGTATAGGGCTTCATACCTTTAAATTGAAGCTCTCTTAATGGCTGAACCCGCACACTCAAATAACCAGCATTAACAATTCAAGAAAGATATGACCTCTATTTTTTATGACCAAATCACTTGGGAACTACCACGTTCCTCCCAACCATGACCCGAAACTGTTCCTGGTTTAAATTTGGATCCCCCCAAGCTAGACTCCAACATGAAAGTAGCTTAGAGATCCTAAGGTATGGTTTCCTATATAGTATATCATATCTGGATTAGTTCTCCAAGAATTTCTTGAGAGCAAAACAGGAAGAAAATGACTCCTCTAATGATAGATTAGAATCCCAAGCCTTTCCTTGGCTTGAGTATTTATAGACATAATTTTCAGTGAAAGGGACAATTAAATAAAGAAACCTTGGTTTCTTGATTTAACCCTTTTCAATTACTTTGGGTAATTATTAATAGTTTAACTTAGGAACTTTCTACTAGTTCCTAATTAGACTTTTTAGGTTTTGAACTATTTATTATCTTTTCATAATAAATAATAATTGGATGGAGCTTTTCTTTCTCTTTCATCTTTAATATTATAATTATATTCAACTCTTTATACATACCATGTATAAAGTACATAATAATATATCACTTGTTAACATTTGTCTTTGCGCATCATATACCATGATCCTAGACTTAATGACACTTTCTTCATTAAGGTCAAGTAGGTAGATGGTTTAGGTCTACTAGGCTAGGCAACTCTAAACATGCTTGCATGTTGGATTTCCCTAATATAATGTGGTAGCTCTTGATTACTTTGATGAGAATACAAAAATTCAAAATTTCATTAATCACTTATAAATAAGTATGATGAGATCAATATTTTTTTCAAGTCATTTTCACTCGAATGTTATTAAATTATTTTCAGTAACCCCTAGCGCTTACCAGAGCCCATACTCGACTCTATAATAGGGAGTTACAATTAAATGTGATTCCATAGCTCCTTGATTAACACTAATTCTAGGATATACTTGTACGATACACCTAGGGATACAATAGCCAAAAATCCAATGCTCTATAGCTTATGCTCAACATCAACATGGAAGGCTCTAGGGATTATTCCCAACACTTCCAATTATCTTTTCATGTGTTCTAGAACTTCTCTCTCAAAATAAAACATCAAGATAATCATCATCATCAATAGGCACATGCCTATAAGTGTTAGGTCAAAAATTTGGGATATTACACATAGTTTTTACAAAGTAAATGGACACGATTTAAACCCTGTAGGATCATTTATATTTTTTTTACATAGGACACGCTATACTAACATATGCGAGCTTCATTATAATAACCACAATACTATTAATATACAAACAAATATGCTACTGCTAAGTCGTGAGGCTTATGCTTCTATCCTTATGTTGTAAACATGGCCTCAGCCAAAATAATTAAATACATAGTCCATTAAAAAGGAAACCTACATCAACGAGAGAAGCCATGGTTTTTCCCTAATGGCTTGCCACATTTCCACATAAATAATAATAATAAAATGAAACTGTAAATATTGCAACCAACTAAACTATCGTACCAACCCTTGGAAGAGCCAATTCCATACATGGCATGGCCTCACCCTTTTGCTGTCAAGTGTTAGAGTGAAGATACAAATAAAATAATTATACACAGTCCATCAATGAAGGCGTTTGCCTCTTTTAACCCACAGTAAGTAACGCAACATAAATTCCACACCCATATAGTAATGTATTATCCATTGCCAAAAACGCAGGAGTAAAATATTTACACAGTAATTCCATCATCGCAGTCAAGTCCACACAAGCGTGCCAAGGGCTATGGAACCATTGCAAGCAATGGTGCAGCCCAAGGCTTAAAAGCCCCAAATCCAAAGTAACGATTTACATAAACATAAACTTATACACAGATCCTGTAAGGGCATAAGATTCACTTCATGGCTTAAACACCTTAATATTATGAAACCCAATTTTGTTCATCACAAGCCCGAAGGTGAATTCAAAACCCCATAGTAAAAAACCCCAACCAAGAAACAAGTTGAAACACAGTTCTTCCCATAGGGTTAAGAGGTGGCAAGTGTAGGATTGATAACAGGCTTACCTTACACCATATGACATTATCCTTTCTTAGACAACGAAGCTTGTCGAGTTACCCCACTTTGCGCCAACCTGGGTGCCTACAACCATGAACGACAAAGGATGAGGAGCATGAACTGTTGAAACCACATAATAAGTTATCAAATGGTGCTATGAAATCAATGACACTTACCTTCAATGCCCCTGGAGGTTACCTCCATTTCCCCTATGTAGAGCCAAGGCCAAACCCCAAACAACCAAAACGAAATGACAAGTCCATCGTGAGCCAATCCCTAAGCTTGGGCTGGCATGAAAAACAAGGTGCATTAATGGCAATAGTTAGTGTCCATTATCAAGGCCAAAACCCACTTTTCTATAGTTTGGTATCGTTGTAATAACGATAGTCTCCATCCCCATTCAAGTCTTAAAACCCCAACGTATATGGTTCAACCATATGTTAACGTGCCATCCCAAAATATATCACAAGGTTCTGTAACGTATAGTCTTTACAATGTATGCGCTAGACCTAAGTCCAAACACCATGCATAAGTATTGACATCTATCACTTAGACCTTAGACTTAAGCCTTAATAATTTGCATGCTCCCTAAGCTTGATGCTTAGAAAACTATGGCATATGAAATATGCCATGGTAGTGTTTACCATAATAAACCCAAGCTTAATATTAAGCCAAGTTTTAACTTGCCACTAAAAACAAGAGATAGGTTAATAATCTCTACTAAAATAGGCATGAAACAAAAGATATTGATTTCTAGGTATCACTTAGTTAATGTATCTAGTTTATATATTTAACGAAACAGGATTTAACTTGCTATCAATCTGAATCGGTAAGGGAGCATAGTAACAAACAGTAAGTAAAATTTAATATAGAAATGTCCATGACTCTTTATCAAGCTTTCATCACTAAGTATAATCTGCATATAAAATATAAGAGGTTCCTTAGTTCGAAGAACTAAATAAGCCTTCTAGTCAAGTGAAAACTTTACCTCTCAGACCATCATCGGAGAATGAGTTCCGCCACTCCACCCACTTTGTTTCCATAAACAGAGTCAAGTTAGAACCATATAAATAACGAGTAAGACTATGTAGAAAGAACGAAGAATATAATTAAGTAATGACACATATATGGAAAATGTATAATCATAAGAACTAAGCAGTAAACAACAGTACGACATCACAACTAAAATACAACAATAAGTATAACTGAAAGAACAACGATAGAATGTAAGAACAACTTATGACCAAGCAGTGCTACAGCTAGTGTACGTTATATTCTGCAAGTGTAATAATGTTCAGTTTAGTTGGTTTTTACTAGTCTATAATTTTTTTTTCAATTTTTGGGGACATTACAAGTGGTATTAGAGCCTAGTTTCAATACTGAGAGACCTATGGACGCACCAAGCATTTACTGCAAGGAAAATAAAGTATGATATTAAATTTTTTACTAACAGGATTTTTTTTTGAAATTACAGGAAACTTTCACTGAAAAGTTCATTTTATGAACACTGAGGAAGATAATAGCCGACAAGGAAGGATTAACACCCCCACCCCAGAAGTGAAACTAGTGGTTGAGCTGAATTCTTATATTTTGAATACTATACACAGTCTTCAAGAAAAATTGCAAAGTCTCAGAGAAGATATAATGAATGAAAGAAAAGAACAACAAGCTATAAATGAATCATTACTAAGAAATATGATGGGAGGAAGCAAGCACAGTAAACCTAACCAGTCCATAAACAACTCCTAAAGAGAACCTTACCATAAACGGGCCATCATCCCAAGAGAAGAAGAAAAAGAGGAATGTACCCCTGAAGCACCAAAAGGTGATCATCACAGTCCTTCCATTGATGACTCTCCTTCTCCCTAAAGAAAGAAACAAACAAGCAATGACAGTCTTCAAGGGGGGTTTAGAAAAATAAGAGCCCCGACCTATGAAGGTGAAGTAAACACTGGGGAGAAGGCTGAAGTGTGGCTGCTGGGCATGAGCAAATATTTTCAGGTTCATAACTACTCAAGTGAGATGAAGGATCATCTTTTCATCTATAACTTGAATGGAAAGGTAGCAATATGGTGGAGAGATTTAAAACACAACAAGAAACATGAGCTAAGAGAAATACGCTGGGACCTTCTGAAAACTTTTCCAAGAGAAATATATTTTGGAAAGGTTTTTTGACAGAAAAGTGAAAGAGTTTCATGAACTATGCATGGGATCCATGACTATGGATGCATTTATTAACAAATTTCTAGATCTATTGCATTATGTACCATACATCAAAGAAGAAAAGGTAAATATCCAACAGTTCTTAGGATGTCTTCCTCCCAGTTTTTGGGACAAGATTGAATTCAACATGCCTAAGACTTTGGATACCACACTACACAAAGCTATGCTCTGTTATGAGCATGGATAGCTAAGGCAGGAGAACATGAACCGAAACCGAGACAAGTCTATGAAATTTTCAGATAACCGCAAACCTGGGTCTAACCCACAACCATATAGAAAGCAGAATAATAGCTTTCAAGTGAATAAGAACTTCAATAAATCTGGTACAAATCCTTACGTACCAGCCTCTAATGTTAACAAGCCAGTAGCAAGTGGAGCCAATGCTACCCCGCTATAGATCAAGTACTAGAAATGCAGTGGGCTTCAGTATGCCTGAGATTATAAGAACAAGACTAGTGGGGTCTTGCACAAATTACAAGAAGAACCAACTGTTGAAAACATAGCTGGAACACCACGGATCTATGCACCATTGGATGGCCGATAGGAAGATCATCAAGCTATAATGGTTGAGATAGAAGGTAAGATCTTGAACACTTCTATTTCAATACTTATTGATCCTGGTGCTTGGAGAAGCTATGTTTCTCCTAAAATTGTTGATGAATGCAAACTAGGAAAAGTAAAACATGATAAACCTTGGCTCGTTTAGTTAGCCACAGGTACAAAACAGAAAGTTTCAGAAATTATTAAAGAATGTGAGGTAAACTTGAATGGTTTTCCTATGAAAGTAAACCTGAACTTCGTACCTTTAGGATCATACGATGTACTTATCGACATGGAATGGATGGACCAACACCATGTCATTCTTGATTTCTTACACAAGTCTATCTTGTGTAGTAATATCAAAGGGAACCAAGTAAAGGTTCAAGGAATTCCAAAGAAAGTTTTTGTAAGGAAAATATCTTCCTTACAAGCAAAGAAATGCATCAGGAATGGATGCAAGTTGTTTGCAATGAACATCCGAGACATAGAGTCTGATAGAGAGAAACACATAGAAGAATTTCCCATTCTTGAATAATTCAAGGATGCGTTTCCTGAGGAAATCCTAGCATTACCTCCGAAACGAGACCTAGAATTTTCCATCAAACTGACCCTTAGATTAGTTATGACTTCCAAAACCCCTTACCACATGAGTACACTTGAGTTGGTGGAACCCAAATTGAAGTTGCAGGAATTGATAGAGAAAGGGTAAATCTGACCCAGTGTGTCTCCTTGGGGGGCACCGATATTGCTCGTAAAGAAAAATGATGGTACAATGTGGATGTGCATCGATTACCGTCAGTTGAAAAAAATGACTATCAAGAACCATTATCCACTGCCTAGGATCAATGCATTTTTCTATCAGGTGGGAGGAGCCAGAATATTTTCAAAGATTGACTTGTGATCTGGGTACCATCAAGTATGGATTCACGATGAGTATATTCACAAAACCTCCTTTCATACAAGGTACAGGCACTACGAGTTTGAAGTGATGCCATTCATGTTGACCAATGCACCCATGAACTTTATGCATATGATGAACAACATATTCAGTAGGTATCTGGATAAGTTCGTCTTGGTATTTATAGATGACATATTGGTTTATTCAAATAATAAAGAAGAACAGGAAGAACACCTTCACATCATTGCATCAATTAAAACATAAGCACATAAGATAAAGTACGTAAGCTAAAAATAAGATAAAAATACACCAAAGCACGTAAGATAAAATACCTCCAAACACATAAGCATGAGACCAATATACATGGTTCACCACATCCATGAGGCTGCGTCCACCAAAGCTTGTGAGTCTTTATATTACTTTATCAAGAGAATATTTACATTTTCGTGGCATATCCACTACCTCCATTCTCATTCACCGAGAATACTCTCCAACTACTATTTTCCTTCTTTGTAAGGTTTTCGAAAAAAGGAATACCCTTTACATAAATATATTCCAAAGATAATACTGGTGTTTTTCCACTCATAAAAATATAATATAGTTTTATACCACATTTACTTATTATTATCAGCATTCCTTCTTAGGCTATA
The DNA here is from genome assembly GCA_001517045.1 of Pseudotsuga menziesii. Lineage (NCBI taxonomy): Eukaryota > Viridiplantae > Streptophyta > Pinopsida > Pinales > Pinaceae > Pseudotsuga > Pseudotsuga menziesii. The sequence continues at coordinate 94,270 of LPNX010127143.1, forward strand.
ATATGTCTTATTTACATAACTCCATGCTTTTCCACTATTTAAAGCATGTACTACTAACAAATGTTTTCCACTCATCATAATATGATATGATTTTATACCAAATTTACTTATTATTAGCAGCATTTTTTCTTAGGCTATAATATGTCTTATTTACATAACTTCATGTTTTTCCACTACTTACAAGCATGTACTACTAACAAAGTTTATCCACTCATCATAATATGATATGATTTTATACCAAATTTACTTATTATTAGCAGCATTCTTTCTTAGGCTATAATATGTCTTATTTACATAATGTCCTTGCTTTTCCACTATTTATAAGCATATATTGATATTATTTAAATATGACTTTCATAAATAATGATCAATGAATCTAAACCAGTTTAAAGTTATATTTAAACATGATCTAAGACAAGGACCAATCAACAATTTAACTTAAAGGGATGGATATAACTTTCATTGGATTCCATCCTTATTGCATTTAAATTTAATAAGAGGACCATACGCAAGATACTTCAACACATGACAAGGCATTCATATACAATACAATCAGCATCTTCACCAAATAGAAGAATAAAACAAAACTGATCTCATTCCGATTTCAGGCTAAAGTTATACCTTTAGATTGCAATACAGTTCTTTAAAATAATTGCATACATACTCTCCATACTCTCTCTCTCTCTCTCTCTCTCTATATATATATATATATAAGTATATAAATTATTTATATTTTCATCACACTTCTTAAGACTACCTTATATATAGTATACATACTCTATGTGTTTAGAATGGTATGTATCCATATATATAAAGATAAAATTCAAACTCTTGGGCGCAATATTATTTGGACAATGATTAGGCGTCAACTAGAATTTTCAAGCCTGTAAGATAAAAAAAATGATAAAGAAAGTGCCGGATACACCGCATTCTACATGTCTGTCCCATTTAACTTCGTCGATCTATACTTTCAGATCCACACAATCTCTATTAAAATACACCGTAATGTACAAGTCTCTCTAATTAAAGGTTGTCGGTCTATACTTTTAGATCCACAGTGTTTTAAGAGATCGTAGAAAACTATTTAGATTCACAAAAATCTATTAAAAATATAAAGCAGCTGTGTAGGTATAAATATAGGCTCGCGTCCATAAAAAGATGATCACCAGCAATCAACGCCTTCATATCTAGAAATGTTACTGACTCAAAAATCTTCGGCAATCAAACCACATTCATATTGGTTAGGATGGATGTGCAAGCACATAAGTACATGGAGATCCATTGCTGGATCAAAATGTTTAAAAATGAAAATTGCAAGAAAGATGTAGATCCATCTCCCAATCGAAATGTTTTAAAAGAATTTGCAGATAACAAACGATCTGCATACCACAGCATGTACACGTAGGCCTTGGATGAAAGGTGGGTTTTAGAACACTTCATATCCTTAGTGAAATAGGAGTTAGGCATCATGAATCAAACATCGGAGTGCAAGCACCCAACCCAAAACACGTGTAGGGTCACATTCATTAAAAGAAAACCATGTATATTTTAGAATTGGAACCAGGCAGTGGTTATATAAATACAATACAATCAGATTCGTATGGGTGCTCGTTGATCTTAGTAGATCTGGATCTGGAAGTCCCGACGGGGTTATATAGATATTTTTTCTCCCAAAATGAATACGATCAGAGATCGTACGATTGCCATGGTATTTTATAGATCCAGATATATAAATGAAGGTTGGGGATTTCAATTTACATACGTAATAAGTTTAGTTCAATTTAACAACGAAGGAAAGATGAGATCTACCTTGCAGTCTAAGATTCATGCTACAAACCAAACAGATATCAATAAATATACATCTTTTGTAGGAGGTAATTGCATACCAGACTACAACTCACATGCTCATGGAAATCGAATATCCTCCTTGCTCGTGGTTGGTGTGCTCGGCACTGAAATCCTCTACTAAAGACAGTGAGAGGAGTTGTTGAGTGCACCAGGAAATATTATCTGGAAACGCACTAAATGGAGTCACCCCTCTTTCCTTGTAAAAGTCTGAAACTTCATAAGGTCATTTCCCTTTTCCATGCACTTGCATCCTACTTATAGTGTGGCTGGACTCTTTCGCATTATATTATATTAATGCTCGTGTTTAATAAAGATACACCCAACCTATCTTTTTGGGAAAAATCTAGGAATTAAATATTGTTGTCACCGATATCAAAGGCTCATGCAGACAGGCTCTATCGGATATTCCCCTCTCCTGGGAATCAGTGATTCTTATTCATTCCACATCCACTATATCATGCAAGTCAAGAAATATCGAAGGATATAAGGTATGGGCGTAATCAATGGAACATTGGCCAGCATTTTCCGTGGCATGTCTATTTTTCTTCCCCTTCTCACGCCATCCCATAACCTATTAATATCCTACTCCATCACGCTAATGGAAAATCCCCTTTACCACCTTGTCAGAATATATGTATATACATCTATATCCATATAATGTATATCCAGATTCTCTAGCATGTGGATGGAATGCTGCCAATCTAGAGCTTAGATTTGTTTCTTAATTGTAATTATATATATACATACATACATACATACATACATACATACATACATACATACATACATACATATATATATATATATATATATATATATATTGCCCTATAAATATATGTCATCATATATTTAAGATGGTCTAATGTCGTTATTATTATTTGATGTATACTCATATAGAGGCATTGATAATTTATAACACCCTATCTGTCATCATATATTTAAATGGTATAATGCCATTTGTTATTCGATGTAATTGATAATTTCCTTTTCTATTTTAAGGTGACCACGACCGGTAGTTCCTTTGCAATTAATTCCTTAGCTATTTTCTCTTTGTTCTTTCTGTTAAACTTATAACTACTCAACCCTTTTATGTCGAAGTCAAGAAGATTGTAATTCTCCTCTATCATAGCTTAATCATACTTATACTTAAATAGCTACGATAGGATCTATCGCACATTCCCCTCCTTTCCTGGGAATCAACGATTCCTATTCATTCCACATCCACTATATCATGCAAGTCAAGGAATATCGAAGGATATAAGGTATGGGCGTAATCAATGGAATACTGGCCAGCATTTTTCGTGGCATGCCTATTTTTCTTCCCCTTCTCATGCCATCCCATAACTAATATCCTACTCCATCATGCCGATGGAAAATCCCCTTTACCACTTTGTTAGAATATATGTATATATATCTATATCCATATAATGTATATCCAGATTCTCCATCACATGGATGGAATGTTGCCAATCTAGAGCTTAGATTTGTTTCTTAATTGTAATTACATACATACATACATACATACATACATACATACATACATACATACATACATACATATATATATATATATATATATATATATATATATATATATATAACGCCCTATAAATATATGTCATCATATATTTAAGATGGTGTTATCTCCCAAATTGACCACCGTCATTTTGGGTGATAGAATGGGTAAAAAAATTTATATCTGTGAGTCTTGTGCTTCAAAATCCAAAATTTTTTGCTTTCGGCAGTGAACTCAATCTGTGGAAGTTTACTTAACTACCGAAACAGGTCAGTTTCAGCAGCTAAGATGGTTTGCCAGAACGGCCTTAACTGCCGAAAATGTTTCCATGTGTAAAAAATAAAATCTTGTGCTTTCGCACGCTCCAATGTCAAGTCATATGCCGTATTCATCTTCTGCAAATGACAAGGTTCTTGACAGATTAATTTCTTCCAACATTAAATGTTGAAGTAGCTGGTTTTCAGCTCTCGTTTAAAGTTCTTTGAAAACAGGTTGAAGTCATTATTCCATGAACAACAATATTGAAAATACTAAGTCTCGAATCTATGCTTTGCTCAGCATTTTTCAAGTTTCTGCCTTGCATGGTTCGTTCACTGATTGAACCATTAATCAAGANAGGAAATTTTTGCTGAAATCGCGTGATCTTGCGGGGCAATTTCGACAGCCTTCCCGAACTCCAAATTCAAATCTGAAAGCACCGGTAGATAGCTTGTGATCTGTAGATCAAAATCGACTATTCGAACATGCAAAACGGACATCGGACGGTTGAGAAAATCGATTTTTTCCAAAGGAAGTTTTTTCAGGAATTTTTCAGCTTTCGGCAGCTTAGGCGAGCCCCACAGAGCTCATTAGCTGCCAAAAGGACTGACTTCCGGCGGCTAAGGCACGAAATTAGCAGAATAGTTAGCTGCCAAAAGCCTGTTTTTGCAAAGGTTCTCTAATTTCGCCCAAATCTCGGATTTGTTCGCTGAAATGGCAGAAGGCTGATCAAAATGAATGAATTATAAATTGTTTTATCAATTTCTTAAAGGGTTTTGAACAAGATTAAAGACAAGTGGGTGTTTTGACTAGTTTTAACATTGTTTTGAAGAAATAGCTCTAAGTTCAAAGTGCCACATCATCCAAATCAAGTCTGTTATGTACCAGTTGAAGTCCACCGAGCCTTGGAAGGCTGCTTCACTTCACCAACTATCAAGCTGTTGAAGGAGATCTCCATATCAGAATTTCCTTGATTTTAGGGATCAGTCCCTATCTTTTTGCTTTTAACTGTCAGTTAATTTTTTAGTTAAACTCAACAGATCCATGCTTTTAGGATCTGGAAACTCTTTGTAAAGGCTTTAAAAGCCTAAGAACTCAGACTGAAAAAGGGGTTCGAGCTTGGAGAAACTTGGCCTATGTTTAGTTGCTATTCTAATAAAATCACAGTTTTCTCTTGTTGTTGTTATCAGATTTTGTCATCCACCATTATTCTGCACTCTATTGGATTATTTTAGCTTATGCTCATGATTTGATGGAGGAACTTCTTACTGCTTAGTATAGCCCTGCATTATGTATGTATTTGGTTGTGTAAACCCTGCATTTAATGTATCTGGTTGTCTGAGCAATATTCTACATGCCTGTTCTGTTATTATCATCTGATTTGCAGTTTCTAAGAGCACTGGCTCATTAAATTATTTGGATTAGCAGTCTTTCCATTGTGCCATTCTAGTATCCCCTCGATCCACTTACTGAAAGATAATGATTTTACAAGTTACCAAGCATACTTAGCCGTAACCACTAAGTAGTTTCTTGGAGAGCTAACAGATGGTCTAATGGCGTTATTATTATTTGATGTATACTCATATAGAGGCATTGATAATTTATAACACCCTATTTGTCATCATATATTTAAATGGTATAATGCCGTTTATTATTTGATGTAATTGATTATTTCATTTTATATTTTAAGGTGACCACGGCCGGTAGTCCCTTTGCAGTTAATTCCTTAGTTGTTTTCTCTTTGTTCTTTCTATTAAAATTATAACTACTCGACCCTTTTATGTCGAAGTGAAGAAGATTGTAATTCTCCTCTATCATAGCTTAATCATACTTATAGTTAAATAACTAGGCTATGGTAGGTTAATTGGGCTAATTACGACGAAATAGGAATCCCTATAGGAGGCCGTAGTTAAGACGATACTACGACTATGACACCAAAATTAAGGCTTTCTGACCATACTTTTTTTCCCTCATAGTTTCAATTTCCCATCGTTAAGCTGTGTCCACATCCTAAGTCTACGACTTGGAACTTAGATTGTATTAATTACAAGTTATTTTTACTGGTGGGGCCTTGGCCTTGAGCTCCTCACCAGAAAACGAGTACAACATGATTTCATAATTACAAACTATTTAGGGGTATATAAGAGGGATATTACATCCTGCCCCCCTTAAAAATAACATCGTCCTCGGTGTTTTTGTTTTTCAACCAATTTCCTTCTTTTTAAGGGCCATATTTTCTTGCTTTGTCTTTCCCGTTTTGTTATCCTTCGATCCTTTTCATGATTTTTCAAGACATGTAGTTTTCCTGTAACAACATTAGGCCTTCCGAGAATTTATTTAGTAAAAATTGTCAATTTTTTTTATAATTCAACCTAAAATATAAACAATGGGTCCTTTTGCAACACCATAATTATTTCTCAATAATGTGATGGATTTAAAGTAATCCATACTAGTCCTTCACGTGAGGAAATCCTTTCTTCACATTAAGCATGTAACAGCCTAATTACTTGGAAATTCGTTAACATGTTTTCGAACTCCCTTGAGTTCCTTTTGCCATTCTCATGTGGACTTACAACAACTTCTGAGGTTACTCTCCCTTTTAACCACTAGTTAAAAGTTTTATCCTCAATGACATCAAACATCATCCTGTCTTCCAAATGTTTAGTTTTTCCTAGGTCTTATTTCTGCCACACTATATGCCTAACAACAATGTGCTCATGTGGCAATTGCTTGCCTAACACCATTGTGCTCCTGCAGCATATATGCCTAACACCAATGTGCTCACATGAAAATCACTTTCCTAACACCATTGTGCTCCTGCAGCATTCAATTTTTTCCTTGTTTATATTTAGTATAAATTTCACTTTGACTATTCGTAATGCACACTCCTTGGTGCTTCATATGATTTTACTGACATTGTCTCGATTCATGAATCGGCTACACGATTAGTCAAAGCATCAATCGATAGCCCAAAATTTCATTAATTAATCATCCGAGTTTCATAAGTTGCAGCGATTTTAATCATCATTCATGAGTTATATAACCCTATAGATCATTTAGAAAAATTACTCCTTACTCATTTCTGAGCAATTGAGCGCAACTTATATACGCAGGAGGATTTATATACCGTAGTGCACATCGATTGCAATAATGGTCATAATCTTGGTTAAGCCTGCAATGTTAGTATATAAAACAACATCATCCATAGTTAATCCTTGGTTTATAAAACCTTGAAATTCGATAATTTATAATAAGTAAAACATCACATGATTCTTTACCTCATTATTTAAGGAAACGAATATTTTCACTAACAGTCAATTCTGACTGGTAGTGTTCCTAGCATATCCTGCAATGTTAGCATATAACATTCACAACCTTCATAAACTTATTATTTTCAATATCAACATCTTTAGACAACCTTGCTCGGCTATACTTGGAAGATTTCTAGTGAAGGGATACATCGCATTCATGAGTGGGAATGCTAGGGACATGGAAATTCAAATAACATCAGTAATTCAAGTACACTGCTTACCATAATTTCATATCTTAACTACTTATGTCATATCTTACAAATTTTCTAGTTCACCAAAATGAGAGCCTTTATATAGGTGCACTTCTATACAACCAGTAAAAATGGGCACAACACATGATGCTATTTACCTTAGCTGTATTGTAGTCCAAGTTCATAATCAGTCTAGTTCTCCTTTTCCCTTTCTTGAAAAATACTGTAAGGAACGTTGTAGTTCTTGTATAAATAGCTCAATAGTCTTTATGTGCCTAACCTGATTGCTTGCACACTAATAAGGATACATTATAACAGTGGTATTCCTTGAATTCTCTTCCTCCTTTACTTAGTATCTATTTAGTATGCTAAAGGTATTCATCATTCACAAGTTAATTAGCAGCTTCTGATAAAGAAGTTAACATTTTCTTTCTGAGAGTTTATTGTTACACACAGGTTTAGAAGCTAAATAACATTTGCTTCTCTCATCATTCACTTATTAGGTGTAACAATTACCCATTTCCAGGTTTTATTAGCTCATGATAGCTAGCTAAAATAACAAAACATAATACTTCCTTATGACATATCCATTTAGGACCCAAGTATTTATGATAGTTATGTGCATACATATAGGTGAAAGGGTTTTGTTTAGAATTAATGGACCCAAATTTTGAGAACCATCACCTCCTCCTACCTTTGATCTCAATGGTCAATCAATAAATTTATTTTGGCTATCATTACCAACATCTATATGCAATTGTATCCGTTCGACTAACATGTATCCATATGATTTAATGCAATCGCTTGTTCCTGGTTTTACATGAAATTACAAATGTAAAGAGGTGTTTTCCTATTTTACATAATGTTAGTATTGGTAGCTTTTACACTTCTAACATTTATTCTAAATCCACCCATTTCACATAAAAAATTTTAACGTGGGTATAACATACTTGTAACCAACAAGTTCCAAGCAGCCGATAATGTTTTTAATATGATGGGATGATTCTTATTAGATCACGTTACTTCCATATGAATACATAACTTTTCTAAGGTGTTGACCTACCTCTCCTTTTAACACAAGAACATAATCATGAAAGAGTACATATTGATGCTTTCCTTAGTATTCCTAATACTTTAATTTTTAGTGTTAGATCACACATTACACTTGCTGTATCACACATTACACGGAATACACCAATACCCTAAGGGGTAATGTTTTGCTAGGTCTTCTATTCCACTTGTGCAGTAATAATTTAGCATCAGGCTTGTCTTAAGTTTAATTTTAGTCTCTTCTTTAAATTACCTCGGTGGGTAAGAATTGCTCTTAACATCACATTGCACACTCAGTGGTAAGTTTTTGATCAAATCTTTAAGATGAGGCTCAACCCTTCATGCCTACGACCTTTTCCATATGGTTGGTGTTTCCAATTTTTGTTAGGTAGTGGTGATTTTTACAGTATCGAGAAATTAGTGTTTGGGACTCTTGTAAAAATTTTGCAACATCAGTCCTCTTTGCATGGCTTCCAAATAATTATATATATATATTTTATGCCTTCAAATAGCCCTTAACATCTATTGCTAACACTCATGCATTCTTGTATATATATATTTCTTTCTAAGGAGCGCATAGTTCATTGCTCTTATGTTTGGTGCCGTGTGTTTCAAAGGCTTTCATTAATATGAGTCTATCATCTTTCATCTATACATGTATAATCATCTCTAGAATTAAACAAAGATGAAAAATTCTTCTTTAATGTATTAGTAAAATCTATAGCCCAACTTCCCATTTGGGTGTAAACATGCAAGAACTACTCGCCCGCTTTTGGCTTTAATCCATGGTTAATTTGATGACATACCTCGCTATGATATTCATTTTTATCCTCTTTACTTACCTCCTTCGATCCTTGAGGCCTGCTTGGATAACTCAGTTCCCTCGTTCGTCATTGCCCATGTATCCACAAAATTATTTCATTAGTTATTCTTAAGCAAGTTCATGCTCTCCAACTTCATGTTGAGCCCAAAAATATGCCCGAGTGTTGTCACTCCGGATCTGATACCATATGTAACAACTCCAAATCACCCAAAGAAATTTTTTGAGTTAAAAGCAACTTATACCTTCAAACAACCATTTCAAATATTAATATTTTTATTTGTGATATTGAAATGCATTGGATAAGGACATGAATTAGTAATTCTAGCTTACACCGCACATTAGACTATCTAACATCCTCTAGATAATCTTCCTTTGGAATCATTCATCAATTCACATCATTGCATCAATTAAAACATAAGCACATAATATAAAGTACGTAAGCGACACATAAGATAAAAATGCACCAAAGCACATAAGATAAAATACATCCAAACACATAAGAACGAGACCAATATACGTGGTTCACCACATCCATGAGGCTATGTCCACCAAAGCTTGTGAGACTTTATATTACTTTATCAAGAAAATATTTACATTTTCATGGCACATCCACTACCTCCATTCTCATTCACCGAGAATACTCTCCAACTACTATTTTCCTTCTTTGTAAGGTTTTCGAAAAAAGGAATACCCTTTACATAAATATATTCCAAAGGTACTACTGGTGTTTTTCCACTCATCATAATATAATATAGTTTTATACCACATTTACTTATTATTAGCAGAATTCCTTCTTAGGCTATAATATGTCTTATTTACATAACTCCATGCTTTTTCACTATTTACAAGCATGTACTACTAACAAAGTTTTTCCACTCATCATAATATGATATGATTTTATACCAAATTTACTTATTATTAGCAGCATTATTTCTTAGGCTATAATATGTCTTATTTACATAACTCCTTTCTTTTCCACTATTTACAAGCATGTACTACTAACAAAGTTTATCCACTCATCATAATATGATATGATTTTATACCAAATTTACTTATTATTAGCAACATTCTTTCTTAGGCTATAATATGTCTTATTTACATAATGTCCTTGCTTTTCCACTATTTATAAGCATATATTGACATTCTTTAAATATGACTTTCATAAATAATGATCAATGAATCTAAACCAGTTTAAAGTTATTTTTAACATGATCTAAGACAAGGACAAATCAGCAATTTAACTTAAAGGGATGGATATAACTTTCATTGGGTTCCATCCTTATTGCATTTACATTTAATAAGAAGACCATACGCAAGATACTTCAACACATGACAAGGCATTCATATACAATACAATCAACATCTTCACCAAATAGAAGAATAAAACAAAACTGATCTCATTCCGATTTCAAGCTAAAGTTATACCTTTAGATTGCAATACAGTTCTTTAAAATAATTGCATACATACTCTCCATACTCTCTCTCTCTCTCTCTATATATATATATATATAAGTATATATATATATATATAAGTATATAAATTATTTATATTTTCATCACACTTCTTAAGACTACCTTATATATAGTATACATACTCTATGTGTTTAGAATGGTATGTATCCATATATATAAAGATAAAATTCAAACTCTTGGGCGCAATATTATTTGGACAATGATTAGGCGTCAACTAGAATTTTCAAGCCTGTAAGATAACAAAAATGATAAAGAAAGTGCCGGATACACCGCATTCTACATGTCTGTCCCATTTAACGTCGTCGGTCTATACTTTCAGATCCAATCTCTATTAAAATACACCGTAATGTACAAGTCTCTCTAATTAAAGGTTGTCGGTCTATAATTTCAGATCCACAGTGTTTTAAGAGATCGTAGACAACTATTTAGATTCACAAAAATCTATTAAAAATAGAAAGTAGCTGTGTAGGTATAAATATAGGCTCACGTCCATAAAAAGATGATTGCCAGCAATCAACGCCTTCATATCTAGAAATGTTACTGACTCAAAAATCTTCGGCAATCAAACCACATTCATATTGGTTAGGATGGATCTGCAAGCACATAAGTACATGGAGATCCATTGCTGGATCAAAATTTTTAAAAATGAAAATTGCAAGAAAGATGTAGATCCATCTCCCAATCGAAATGTTTTAAAAGAATTTGCAGATAACAAATGATCTGCATACCACAACATGTACACGCAGGCCTTGTCTGAAAGGTGGGTTTTAGAACACTTCGTATCCTTAGTGAAATAGGATTTAGGCATCATGAATCAAACATTGGAGTGCAAGCACCCAACCAAAAATGCGTGTAGGGTCACATTCATTAAAAGAAAACCATGTATATTTTAGAACTGGAACCAGGCAGTGGTTATATAAATACAATACAATCAGATTCGTATGGGTGCTCGTTGATCTTAGTAGATATGGATCTGGAAGTCCCGACGGGGTTATATAGATATTTTTTCTCCCAAAATGAATACGATCAGAGATCGTACGATTGCCATGGTATTTTATAGATCCAGATATATAAATGAAGGTTGGGGATTTCAATTTACATACGTAATAAGTTTAGTTCAATTTAACAACGAAGGAAAGATGAGATCTACCTTGCAGTCTAAGATTCATGCTACAAACCAAACGGATATCAGTAAATATACATCTTTTGTAGGAGGTAATTGCATACCAGACTACAACTCACATGCGCATGGAAATTGAATATCCGCCTTGATCGTGGTTGGTGTGCTCGGCACTGAAATCCTCTACTAAAGGCAGTGAGAGGAGTTGTTGAGTGCGCCAGGAAATATTATCTGGAAACGCACTAAATGGAGTCACCCCTCTTTCCTTGTAAAAGTCTGAAACTTCATAAGGTCGTTTCCCTTTCCCATGCACTTGCATCCTACTTATAGTGTGGCTGGACTCTTTCGCATTATATTATATTAATGCTCGCGTTTAATAAAGATACACCCAACCTATCTTTAAGGGATTTGTTTTGGGAAAAATCTGGGAATTAAATATTGTTGTCACCGATATCAAAGGCTCATGCAGACAGGCTCTATCGAATATTCCCCTCTCCTGGGAATCAATGATTCTTATTCATTCCACATCCACTATATCATGCAAGTCAAGAAATATCGAAGGATATAAGGTATGGGCGTAATCAATGGAACATTGGCCAGCATTTTCCGTGGCATGTCTATTTTTCTTCCCCTTCTCACGCCATCCCATAACCTATTAATATCCTACTCCATCACACTGATGGAAAATCCCCTTTACCACCTTGTCAGAATATATGTATATATATCTATATCCATATAATGTATATCCAGATTCTCTAGCATGCGGATGGAATGCTGCCAATCTAGAGCTTAGATTTGTTTCTTAATTGTAATTATATATATATATATATATATATATATATATATACATACATACATACATACATACAT
>LPNX010127143.1:106983-146983 GCA_001517045.1 Pseudotsuga menziesii
TTGTTCTTTTTGTTAAACTTATAACTACTCAACCCTTTTATGTCGAAGTCAAGAAGATTGTAATTCTCCTCTATCATAGCTTAATCATACTTATACTTAAATAGCTAGGATATGGTAGTTTAATTGGGATAATTATGGCGAAATAGGAATCCCTATAGGAGGCCATAGTTAAGACGATACTATGACTACGACATCAAAATTAAGGCCCCTTGACCATACTTTTTCTCCCTCATAGTTTCAATTTCCCATCGTTAAGCCGTGTCCATGTCCTAAGTCTACAACTTGGAACTTAGATTCATATTAATTACAAGGTATTTTTACTGGTGGGGCCTTGGCCTTCTTCTCCTCACAAGAAAATGAGTACAAAATACTTTCATAATTACAAACTATTTAGGGGTATATAAGAGGGATATTACAATAGGTTAGGCTTAGGACCATTTGTCCTCTTTTATCTTTCGAGCATAGGAATAGCAACAGTCTAGGTTCCAATAGTTTTATATGCTATGACTCAGTTACCTTACGCCCACAAGCCTAGGTTCATAGAAAAAGTCACCTATAGAAGATTATAAGCACATGGATTAGTTCATGATGAACTAAGTAAACCCTGTAGCATAGGAAACTTACCTTTCCAAGTGGACCTTTAAGCCTGACAGAACCCCGACACTCCACCGCTTGACATACAGAGGTAAGTTAGCCTCTTCATAATGAACAATAAACAAATTAAATACATGTAAAACTAAAGTAAGACGTAAAACAAAGTAAGTATTGACAATGTCAGTAAATAATATAGATAGGAAAATTAATTTTATAAGTGCATCGAAGTATAGAACATTAATATGTAGACATCATCATCACACAAGAAAAACACATAAGGAAAGAAGAATACAAAACTTAGGTTCAGTTCTTCAAACAAGTTTTTATTCCTCAGTAGAAATGAAGATGTCCTTAAGATATAGCAGGTTATTAACCTACGGAAAAAAATGGATTTTAGGGACATTACAAGTTGTATCAAAGCCCAGATTCAAACACCAAGAGACCTAATGGGTGCTACCAAACATTCGTTGCAGAGATAACCATTTGAAAATTTTATTTGAAATTTTTGTTAAACTAACAGAAAATTATTGTTTCTAAATATTTTAATTGTAGGATCTAAGAAGAACAGTCCATATGATGAATACAAAAGAAGACAACAACCGACAAGGAAATCTGAATTCCCCAACACAGGAAGAAGAACTGGTGGTAGAATTAAATTTTGATCTAATGAAAACCATAGAGTCTGAAACCAGAATTGCAAAGCTTTAAATATGACAATCTGAATGAAAGAAAAGAGAAGCAAGTAATCAATGAAGCTTTACTTTCGAACATGCCAGGAGGAATCCCTCATGGACAACCTACCCATTCCACCAATAAAACTAAAGAAAATGATTATCGCAAACGGGTCAGCAACCCAAGGGAAGGAGGAAAATAAGAGCACATAGCTGAGCTTCGAGAAAGAGATTATCACAGTCTTTCTAGTGATAATTCACTTTCTCCTTGCAGAAAGCAGAAGAGAAATGATAACAACATCCAAGGAGAATTTCAAAAGTTAAAATCCCCAAGCTATGAAGGAGAGATGAATACCGGGGAGAGAGGTGAATAATGGAATCTAGGTATGAGCAAATAATTTAGAGTACACAAAGACTCTAGTGAAATTAAAACATGTATAGGAATCTATAATTTAAATGGAAAAGAAGCTAGATGGTGGAGAGACCTAAAGCATACAAAAAAGGACAAGGTAAAAGAAATCAGCTGGAGTAATTTTTGCAAAATATTTCAGGAGAAATACATGTATGAGAGATTCTTCGATAGCAAAGTGAAATAATTTCATAAGTTATGGATGGGATCCATGACCATGGATGCCTTCATTAACATATTTTTGGATATGTTACATTACGTTCCTTACATAAAGGACGAAAAAGTAAATATACAACATTTTTTGGGATGCCTTTCTCCCAATTTTCGAGAGAGAATTGAGTTTGACATGCCTAAAACATTGGACACTACCTTACACAAAGCTAAGCTTTATTATGCGCATGGACGAATTAGGAAGGAGAACATAAACAAAATTCGAGATAGGTTTAAGACCTTCTTAGACAATCGTGGACCTGGTTTTAAACCACCACCCTACAGAGAACAAAACAACATTTTTCTAGCCAATAAAAAATTCAACAAGACTGGTACAAAGACAAATGTTCCTGCACCAAATACCAACTGACCAGTAGCAAATGGAGGATCCAAGTTTTCCCTGCTGTAGGTTAGTTTTTGGAAATGTTAAGGACCCCATTATGCCAAATATTATACAAACAAGAGTAGTGGAGTCTTACACAATCTATATGAATACCCAATGGTATAGGACATGGATAACACTTTAAGTATCTATGTAGCACTTGATGGCCGACAAGCAGACCATCAGGACACAATGGTTAAAATAGAAGGTAAGGCTTCAAACACTTCTATTTCAATTTTGATTGATCCCAGTGCTTTCCGAAGCTCTATATCACCCAAGATTGTTGAAACATGTAAACTAGACAGAGTAAAACATGAGAAATTGTGGCTGGTACAATTAGCCACTGGTACAAAAAGAAAGGTTTTGGAAATAATGAGACACTATGAGGTAAAATTGAATGGTTTTCTCGCTAAAATAGATTTGAGTATCTTACCCTTAGGATCATACGATGTACTTATCACCGTATTAGAGGAATTTTGGGGTCTAAAATGGGCCTCCTAAGGAAAATAATAAAATAATAGTTAAAATAATAAAATAATATTGATTAATTTTGGAGGAAGAAAGAAGAAAACTACTTTTTGTGTTCGTATTTTCGACATATCTCCCTGTTTTTTTACTCAAATTTCGATCAGGAGAGCTCGTTGGATGCAAAATTTGATTCCGCATCCAATGAGTACCCACACTGCATCCTTTTGACAGACCCCGCTACCCCAAAAACAAGAAATACCTAAAAAAATGTGATGATGATGTCATCATCACATTTTTTCAGGTATTTCTTGTTTTTGGGGTAGCGAGGTCCGTCAAAAGTATGCAGTGTGGGTACTCGTTGGATGCGGAATCAAATTCCGCATCCAACGAGCTCTCCCGATCAAAATTTGAGTAAAAACACAATGAGATATGTCAAAAATACGAACAAAAAAAGTAGTTTTTTTTAATGACAAATATGTCAATTCAACCATTATGGTTGACTTATTTTATTGAAATTCTATTGGTTCTTGAATTCCAACTCACAAAAACTTATTTTGGCACGTTTTCTTATAAGGCCCATTTTAGACCCCAAATTTCCTCTAACTGGCATGGACTAATTGGAACAGCACCATGTCATGCTTGATAGTCTAAACAAGTCAATATTGTGCACAGCTAACCAAGGAAATCAAACAAATATTTAAGGCATACCTAAGAAGGTTTCCATTAAATAGATATCCTCCTTACAAGAGAAGAAGTGTTTAAGGAAGGGCTGTAAACCGTTTGTAGTAAACATCCAATATGTAGAAGCCGAGGGAGAACAACACATCGAGGACTTTCAAGTTCTCGTGGAATTTAAGAATGTGTTTCTAGAGGAAATACCGAGATTACCACCAAAACAAGACTTAGATTTTCCATAGAACTAATATGAGGGTCAGTACCATCTTCAAAATCCCAATACGACATGAGCACACTAGAATTGGTGGAGCTCAATTTCCAGGTACAGGAATTGATTGAGAAGGGCTATATCTTACTGAGTGTGTCGCCTTGGGGAGCACCTATACTTTTTGAAAAGAAGAAGGATGGTATGATGTAGATGTGCATCGATTATTGCCATATTAATAAGATGACCATCAAGAAATATTACCCACTCCCTAGGATTGATGACTTGTTCGATCAAGTAGAAGGAGCAAATATCTTTTCAAAGATCAACCTGCGGTCCGGATACCATCAGGTATGGATCTGCAATGAAGATATACATAAAAATACCTTTGAAAGGCGATACGACCACTACGCATTTGTAGTAATGCCTTTTGGATTAACCAATGCAACAACAAATTTTATGTGTATGATGAACAATATATTCAGTAAATACCTAGATAAGTTTGTATTGGTATTTATAGATGACATACTTGTTTACTCAAAGAGTAAATAAGAACACGAGGAGCATTTCCACATAGTACTATGGGTGTTACGGGAACACCAGCTTTACGCTAAGTTTAGTAAATGTGATTTTTACAAACCAAAGATATAGTACCTAATGCACATCATTTCCAAGAAGGAGATAACCGTTGACCCAGAAAATATTAAATCCACATTAGAGGAATATGCAACTCAAAATGGGCCTTTTAACTATAATTCAAATTCCATGTCATCATGTGTTAGCCAATGAAAATGCTTTAAATTTGAAATACCTTATAGGTCTTAAACAAATTTTAATATAAATTTAGGGATAGGTATCATAAAAAAAACTACTTTTTTTGTTCGTATTTTCGACATATCTCCCTGTATTTTTAGTCAAATTTTGATCGGGAGATCTCCCTGGATGTGAAATTAAATTCTGCATCCAACTAGTACCCACTCAACATACATTTTTTCAGGTATTTCTTTTTTTTGGGGTAGCGGGTTCCTTCAAAAGTATGATGAGTGGGTACTCGTTGGATGCAAAATTTAATTTCGCATCCAACTATCTCTCCTAATCGAAATTTGAGTAAAATCACAGGGAGATATGTCGAAAATACGAACAAAAAAGTAGTTTTTTTTCTTTTCTTCCTCCAAAATAATAAATATTATTTTATTATTTTAACTATTATTTTATTATTTTTCTTAGGAGGCCCATTTTGAGTTGAAATTTCCTCTAATGTAGAGAATTAACCTACCCCTTTGTGTGTCACTGACATTAGGTCATTTTTGGGATTAGAGGGTTACTATCAAAAGTTCATCGAGAACTTTTCGAGGATTTCCTGTCCCATGACCGCCTTGCAAAAGAAGGAAAACAAGTTTTTATGGATGACCAAGTGCCAACAAAAGTTTTCAGAAGCTTAAGAAGCTTCTGACTACTGCATCGATACTATGAATTGCGGATCTCGATGGGGATTTCGTCATTTTCATAGATGTGAGCAAGGAAGGACTTGGAGGATTCCTCATGTAGAATGATTGCATGATCTGTTATGAGTCGCGGACATTAAAGGAACAAAAAAATAATTATCCCACCCACGATCTAGCAACCTTATCCACGCCTTGAAGGTGTGGAGGCACTACCTCATGGGGAAGAAGTTTCTTCTGAAGACAGATAACATGAGTCTCAAGTACTAGTTCGAATAGCAAGATCTAAATTCAAAGTAGGCTAGATGGTTGTATTTCCTTAGTGAGTACAATTTCAAATTAAAGAATATAAAAGGAAAGGAGAATAAAATTTTCGATGCTTTAAGTCGACGAGCTCATATGTTATACGAGGTAACCTTAATCCAAACCGATTCAGATTTGCACGATAGGATCAGGGTGACAAACATAGTTGAATGTTTCTATGTTGAATTCCTCAAAAATATCCAAGAGGACAAGTTGTTTCAACAACAACAAGAGTATAAGGTAGACAAGGCCAGACTATTATGGTCCAAGGAGAGATTGTTTGTTCCAGAAGGAGGGGACATCACGTACAAAATCCTAACAAAATTCCATCAGAAACCCTTCTCAAGGCATCTAGGATATCAAAATATCATATGAACAGTGAAGAAGCACTTTTTTTGGCCAAAGTTAAAGGCTGACATAGCATTATTCATCGCAAAATGTCAAGAGTGTCAGCTAGTCAAAGTTGAGCACCAACATCTTTCGGGATTACTACAACCATTACCCATTTTGGAATGGAAGTGGGAGGTCATTAGTATGGATTTTATTATGGGACTACCAAAGATAAAATAGAAAATTGATTCCATGTTTATAGTGGTTCACAAGCCATTGAAAGTGGCACACTTTATCCCAGTTACGTCAACGTACAAGGTAGTTCACATTGCTGACATTTTCTTAAAGGAGATATTCAGATTGCATGGGATACCCAAGAAAATCATCTCGGATCTAGACATGAAGTTTACTGGTAACTTTTGGAGATCCTTATTCTCCGATTTAGAGACAAAGTTAAACTTTAGTGCTGCTTACCACCCACATACGGACGGGTAGACAGAATGGGTAAACCATATTTTGGAAGATATGCTTAATATGCATCTAATGAACAATCCTAGCAAGTGGGAGGATTATATGCACCTCACAGAACTTGTGTATAACAATAGATACCAGACCTCTGCCAAGATGAGTCCCTTTAAGTTACTCTATGGACGGAAGTGTAGAACATCAGTTACTTGGGATAGAACGGTGGATCGGCTCATGATAGGGCCAGACTTACTAAAGGACCTAGAACAGTTAGTCACCAAGGTACAGTAGAACCTTAAATAAGTGCAAGACCGCTGGAAGAGTTATGTGGATAAGAAAAGAAAAGATAAATATTATCAAATCTATGAATATGTTAACTTAAAAGTAAAAGAAAAGAGAATATCAATGAGCTTGGGAAGATGTGAAATGTTGGCACCAAGATTTTGCGGACCCTTTGAGATACTGGCCAAGAAGGGGCCAATGGCATAGGAATTAGCTCTACCCACTCATTTAAGGGTTTATAATTTTTTCCACGCATATTTATTTAAAAAATATGTATATGATGCTAAACATGTTATTGATTGGTCCTTGTTACAGGTGGAACCTGAAGGGGAGTTTCTACCCAAACCCCTTCATATTCTGGACAAAAGAGAAGTGCAGCTCCAGAAGGGAAACAAATTCCAGTTGAGAGTGTAATGGAAGCAATTTGAGGCCGATGAGGCCACTTATGAGAGTGAAGCCACCATCAGAGAGGCTTACCTCGCCTTGTTTCATGACTTCATTCCTAGTTCCTAGAACACTGGGACAGTGTTGTTCTAAGTGGGGAGGGATGTAATATCCTAAATTTTGACCTTAACTATGATGGGCATGGGTCCCATTGCACATGAGTTATTTTGATGTTTATGTTTGTATTTTAGGCAAAGATCCCACTACACATGCATTATGCTGGTTAGTTAGATATATTAGGCGTAAGCTTATGCATATGTTTTATTATCATATATGCGATTATATATATTGGGCGTGGACCCACATGAACAAAGATTATGGTCGTAGTACGATATACTAATGTATTATGTGATTTACCTTAATGCATGTACTTAGATGATTATTGTGATAAAATGTGGAGAAGGGTGGATGCATGATTGAGTTCTATAATGTGTTGGATGAAGACCATGAAGCACATGCATTAGGAGAATTTTGAGGTAATAATTGGGCCTCATAAAGGATATATTAAAATATTATGAACTAGGAATTTTATGAGGAAGATATACTTGACAACTCACCTTTCCGCTACATTAAATGTACAATTTAGATAACTATGGTTGAGTTACATATTAGAAACAAAAATAATAAAAAATGTTATATTGAAGTAACTAAACGCTAATTTTAATTTCCAAAAAATTTATAGTGGTTGAATGCATTCATGTCCTTAAACTTGGAGATCACTTTTAACAATAAAATATAAACACAATGAAAAGACAATCAAATAGGTTTTATAAATAAAATATAGACACAATGAAAAGACAATCAAATAATACAAAATGAAATGACATCAAAATTTTCAAATTTTCTCCAACCACACATTGAAAATTAAAATTTAAAATATATATATATATATATATATATATATATTCTTAATTTTTTATTATAACTTATATTTTTTGTTTCTTTATATAATTTATGTATTTTTATGATATAATTAACTTTTAGTGCTTGAAAATTAAATTTTAAAGTATCATGTCTCTTTTTAATTTTTTATTATAACTTTGTTTTTAAGATTCTTAATAAAATTTACATCTAATATGCTTAACCCATTATTTGAAAATCAAAATTTAAAATAGTAAATATATATGTATTTTTTTTAATTTAAATTGCTTATTTTCTTGTTAGACCAATTTATGTGTTTTTATAATAAAATTAATTTAGTTAAATTGTCATAAAATAGGATGTTTATGATTTGTATAAAAAATCATTAAACCAATTTATAATTTTTTCTATATTAATAAATTAATTACCTATTGGTTCGTAGACAGACCTTGGAGGGATCTGGGTGGACGAGAGGAGGCTCAAGAGGGCGCACATGAAGGAAGGATACCTCGCGCTTGGCCCAGATGGGGTGGGGGCTGTGAACCCCTCGTTCAGGCATGGAGGTGTCTCCAGCCATGAGCCGAGGGGCGTCCGGGATCAATGGAGGCAAGGATGGAACGTGGGAGGGGAAGAGATCTGAGGTGGGGGGCTGTCTCCCAAGAGCCCAATCAATCCGATTGATTCAAATCCAGTCAAATTCAATTCGGGAGAAAATAGAGATGTGGAAGGAGAAGGCCCTAATTGGGAAATTTAGAGTGGTCTCGCTGAGGGAGAAAATTTGGTTCACTGGATTCAGAGCACTTGGAGTCCAAAGGGGCATTATGACCTGCAGCTGGGGGCTAAAGGTTTTTTCACCATAATTTTTTTCAATCAGGAGGACAGGGATAGGATACTAGAAGGGGGGCCGCATTTTTTCTTCTCTGTTGGGCTCTATCTTCGGCCATGGAAAGAACGGTTTAACCCCAATACAGAGGACATGACTGTTGCCCTGGTTTGGATCCGCCTGGTTGGGCTTCCTGGGGAATACTGGGACATGGAGATTCTGTATGACATTGGGAATTCTTTAGGGTAATTTGTGAAAATTGCTGAGCAGACCTGTCTCCAAAGGTACACCACCTTTTCCTGGATCTATGTTTATATGGATCTCTCGAAGGACCTCCCTGAGGCTATCAGTCTTAACTTGGATGACAAGGAATGGATCTAGCAAATTGACTATGATCAGTTACCCTTTCAGTGTAGGATTTGTCATGAATATGGCCACTTTGGAAGAAACTGCCCCAGGGGGTTTCAGGGGAAGGCTGAACTGGCCTCAGAAGAAGTACCAGGGAATGAGGGTTTCACTCAGGTCAAGAACAAAAGGAGGAGCAGAGTCATTGGAGGGTAGAAGCAGCATAAGGATGGAACAGGGAAGATGGGGGAAACTTCAAACCCCTTCCAGATCTTGTGCGAAGTCTCAAAGGTTCATCCCCAAGAGGCCAAAGTGATGGGAAAAGGCCTGGATACTAAGATACTGGGGGTGGGAGACGCAGATAGAAGCGACGGCTGACCAATCTCCATGGAAGAAGATGAAGCCGAGGACATGGACTTAGGGGAGTTGGATCTGGATGCCCTAGAAGCAGAATGTAGGAAAGATGTCTCAAGCTATGTCCCCAGAGAACAGATCGAGCTCTTGCAGCAAGCAATTCTTTGATCTAAAGTGCTCAAGGATCTGGGGCCAAACATAGAAGGGCTGAAAGGCAGTAAAAGGAAAACACTGGATCTTTGTGGCTAGATTATGGAATAAAGGAGCCACTGCATTTAGAAGAAGTAATAGATGTAGAGGGAATCCGGCTCAGTCACTAAGGGACTGGAACCCGAAGGCTTTCAAAAATAACATCCTGAGCTTTCTGTGGCAAGCCTTCCCCAGTATGGTTCTCTGGGTAATCTAGAAAGAGCGGAATAGCAGAATTCAGGGACAAGAATGACCTTAGGAGGTTTCCTGGAAAATCACATGCTCCAACCTGTTGGAGACAATTCACAGCATCCAGTGGTCATATGAGGATAAAGAATTCATAGGGTGGGAAAAAATTTTTACAGAGCCTTGGAGCCTGGATAAGGGGGTCATTAGCGACCTTCCTCAGAAACCCAGGGTATGCAGAGTAGAGAGCCTAATATGCTAGTCCCCCTCCATGCCTCAGGTATTCAAGGTTAATTTTGATGGGGTGGCCAAAGGAAATCTTGCGATGGTGGGATATGGAGGGGTTTGTCGAAATAGTAATGGGGAAATCTTGCAGGTCTACCATGGGATCATAGGTCTTGATTCCAATAACTCGGTGGAGCTAGAAGGGATGATCCAGGGTGTCCAACTTGTCATTCGGAGGGGATGGCTTCCATCGATAGTGGAAGGGGATTCACAAATTCTCATCCACATGGATCAACAGCTGGAAAATGGGAAGTCAGCAGAGAAAGTGGCCTCCAGATGGCGTTTGGTGGGGAGAATGGAGGTCCTTCGCTCTCTAATTTTGGCATACCCGGCGCTGTATTTTCTCCACGTTGTTGATATATTTGTAACTTCGGAATGTATTCTTCTATGTATCTTGTATATTGTAACCCAATGTTTATTCCTGGATGTTTCTATTATATATTTGAGTCATGTTATCATGCCCCGATGTTCCGATCGGGAGGATTAATAATGTAAACAAGTCTTGTCAAGTCATTGTGGAAGTCCCCACAGTTTTGGGGCACTAGGGTTATTATACACTCATTAAGGTGTAGGCTCTAGTAAGTAATTGTTAAGTTGGGCCAACATGATTAAGTGCACTTCAAGTGAACGGAAGAATATAAATAGAGAGTGAGAGTCTCTCTATTTATCACTTGTACTGCACATCACTCACTCACTCAAGTGTGGCGCATTAGTGAGGAAGGAAATACTGGGACTAGACAAAAGAAGAAGAATACTGCTGTCGGGAGTGCATCTTACTGTTTTTGGGTCTTACATCTCGTGGTGATTCTATCTTGAGGAAGTTGCAGGGTTTTCTCCATTTATGGTTTCCCCGATCAAAACTCTTTGTGTCTCTTGTCTCTTGTGATGTGCTTATGTTTTATTGTTGTGCTTGTTATTCTCTCAGTGAAAAGATCCTAAGATCATAATGCTAGCTTATATGATGAAAAACTAACACACATCAAGAGAGAGGCTAACAGGGTGGCGGACCTAATGGCTAACATTGGGGTCTCTAACGTCGAGGACAGATAGTGGGGATGGCTTGAAGATTTTGAGGGGGAACAGTGGGTGCCCAAGTTCTGTCAACTCGCAGCTCATGATGGACTAGACTCAATGTAAACACATTGTTTTGTTGTTTCAATCCATGGCATGGTCATGCTTCTCATGCCATTGTTGATTTGTTTGCAGGTGAAAACGAAGGCACTTTGGGGTTTGCACAGAGCTACGATTTTGATTTAGGGTTTCTACTTCATGGCCATGGTAAGCCTGCTAGCAAGATCTTACTTGCCTCCTCTCGTTCTGGGCATTTCTGGGTTGGGATTCTTTACAGGGTTGTGGTTTTAGATGGCACTTTTCAACTCTTCCTTCGGGGTTTATAATGTAGCTTGCTCTGGGTTTTGGCTCTCGTTGGGAGCTTTGGCATTTTGAGCCATGGATGCACCATTACTTGTAATGGTTCCATATCTCACATATTTCCATTTAACATTATTAATACTTGACTGTTTGTAAAAGAGGATTCGTGCCCTTCTATGTAATTACACTGAGCATTGGCTTTTAAGTGAAGACTGTAGTGTGTTTTGGTATATATGATCTCGTTCAGCATTTTTATAAATTAAACTGTGAATTCATGACTATGTAGTTATTTTAATGCTGTGTTTAGAATGTTGACTTGCTGGGTTCGATTGTGGATTTAAGCATGTAGAATTTACTCTGCATATATTTTGTAGTAGTTTGGGTTTTGGAAGTATGCACGTCAATCTGATTATATTATTTGTAATTTATGTTGGGAAAGCTTCTAGAGCTTGGGGGGTTATGCCATGGGTTGCACCATTGTTGCAATAGTGTCGTAGCCCATTGGCTTGCCACCTTATGCTCTGCGTTAGCATTAATGGGAACTGTGTTTTAGAAAGAGTATTGTAATTTGGTTTTGTAATGGTTTAGCATGGGTGTAGGCCATGCCATGAATGGCATGTGCCTCTCTCAATGTCTATGATAGCTTAGTTGGCATTGTAATATGTAAATTGTTTATTTAAAAGGATATGGCCGTAACAACCAGGGTTATGGCAAACCCACGATATCGTTTTGGTTATTCTAGTGTGATTGTGTGATTATTACTGTGTGATTGGACTTGGAAACTTGGCCATGGCTGGTGTGACTGGGTATATGACCTTCAAGATTTGGGCCTGGGCGATACTAAAATGTAAAACATTTTATAAGTAATAATGGAAATGATACTATGTATTAAGATATGGATTTTGTTATGTTCTTTGATTTCAGTAATGATTTATGTTATAGTTATTATAATGTTGGCCTTAGGTCATGGACATCCATGGGATTCGATGTCGCAACCTGTTTTGGCATAAGATAGTGTTTTATTCTTAAGAGGAACGATTCCTTGATTAAATAAGAACTATAGAGATGTTTTTAATGTGGAGTTTAAATTTTCTTATGAATTATATTTGTAACCCATAAGGGTTGATACCATGACCTCTATTTATTAATACAGATTTATATGAATTGTTTACTTGGTAAAATTATAGGTGGATGTTTTATGATGAATATTATACGGGACCCTTAAAGATATAATGCATGTGATTTATGGTATTTTATTATAGGTGTTAATACTATAGGTTTTATGGCAGAGTCTTTATAAGGACCACATGGATGGTCATGATATCCCTCTGATTAAATTTAATGTTTGTTCCAGTTATGTAAAGTATTTTGTTTATAAATGATTATGTGGAGCAGACCTTGGAAGGTCTTTAATAATTTGTTTAGCTTGTTGATTATATGAAAACTGTTCTTAGTAGATCTAGTTTATAATATATACTTGTATTAGTTAGGTTAATTAATATTTTCATTAATTACTATTGAACTAGTTTCTTTAAGATTTAGGGAAAGCGTATGCTGACAAATGGAATATGTCAGCAGAATATTAATTACAAGAAACAAGGTATAAACATAATACTAAGATCAAAACCTATTTAATACAGGAACATTCATGAAAGATACAAACCCTAAACATAAACAACATATAATAAAAATTATCGAGCCTATGATTAGTAAATTGAAAATACAAACCCTAGAAGATTGTTAACCATAAAACTTAACCATCAGGGTTAGAATTTACATTGCAACCATTACTTAACATAAAGAGTAACGGATCTTTAGGAAAGAAATAGAATAGGCCTTCAAGAGTTTCATGCCTGAATTTTAAGCTTTGTCAATGGCTGCACTTGCACACTTAAATAACCAGCATTAACAATTCAATGCAGATCTCACCTCTGTTTGATTACCAAATCACTTGGGAACTACCACGTTCCACCCAACCATGACCCGGAACAGTTCTTGGTTTAAATCCGGATCCCCCCGAGCTAGACTCCAACATGCAAGTAGCTTAGAGCTCCTAAGGTAGGATTTCCTAACTAGTAATCAGTTCTGAATCAAACCTCTTCTACTTGCAGGAAAAGTTTTCCAAGAAAACACTTGAGAGCAAAAATAGGCAGAATAATAATTCTTGTAGATAAAATCAGAACCCCAAGCCTTTGCTTGGCTTGAGTCTTTGTAGACAAACTTTTTGGTCAAAGGGGCAGTTAAATCAAGAAATCCTTGGTTTCTTGATTTAACCCTTTTTAATTTACTAGGGTAATTTTCAATTCTTAACCTAGGAACTTTTAACTAGTTCCTAGTTAGTCTTTCATAGATATTTCACTATTTATTAATTTCCTTTAATAATAAATAATAATTGGTGGAGCTTCTCTTCTTTCTTTATTCAATTATATAATTAATTCTTTATACATACTATGTATAAAATACATACTATTAAAATACTTGTTAACATTTGTCTTCGGGCATCTTGTATCATTATCCTTAGACTTAACGACACTTCTTTGTGAAGGTCAAGTAGATAGCTGGCTCAGGTCTACTAGGATAGGAAACTATAAACATCCTTGCATGTTGGATTTCCCTCATATAACATGGTAGTTCTTCAGTACTTGATGAGAATACATAAATTCAAAATTTCATTTAATCACTTAAGTATGATGAGATCAATATTATTCTAGAGTCATTTTCACTCAGAGGTGATTTTAATAATTTTAGTAACCCCTGGCACTTACGAGAGCCCATACTCAATGGTTATAATAGGGAGTTACAAACATAGTTCAATTCCAAAGGTCTCACTCAACACTAAATGCTACGATGTACTTGTAAAACATCAATATAAACATCATGATCAATAGGCTCATGCTATAAATGGTAGGTCCAAAATTCAGGGTATTACATAATTGGGTGAAGTCATATGGGTTTGTATAACTAAGCTTATGGGAATACAAGAGAAAGCAAAGATAAATCGGGGCATAATAGACATGTAAAATTTATGTTAGTAGTTATCCCATTGGTCTCAACCTTAATTAATCCTAAAAAAATGTTGCATATGTTGGACTCTAAAAGCCCCTAATTTATTTTTGGTCACTTTGTTGTTTGAATATTTTGAAACTAAATGATTCTTGTTTCAACAAATTTAATGATATGGTATTGTAATTAAACAAATGGAAATAAAAATAAAATCCTTCAATCACCCTTAAATTTCCATGCATAGACTTAAAATATGCTTTGGAATCTACAATGTTGAGATCTCATATGATCATCTAAGAGTATGTTGTCCTATCATTTCGTTCAGTCACATTAATGATCAATTGCATGCACGATAAATTTGTAGAAAGGGAGCATATAGGCGGCGAATGAATTTGCAAACAAATTTGAAATTAGGGATTAACTTGGGCAATAAAGTATTGAAGGGGGTGATGCTTGTAATCCATCTCAACATGTTTCTTTATATTTTTTCCTTGACACAATCGCTTCACAATTATTCATCTTTTCGTTCTTTTTAAAGGGGAACTTGTTGATTTGAAATTTCTTCAGCGAAAAGAAATTTTAGTCAGTAGAAGTTTCCTATATGAATAAGGTTGTAAATCTGTAATATACACTCTCAATATATAGATAGAGAAGATAAACCAGATAGAGAGAAGAAGAGAAGTGCGAAGAAGAAGAAGAAAAACTCCATGAAGAGTTCGAAGCTCAAGCTTCTGTATTTTGTGGTTTGTAAAAGTGTTGAAGAACCAAAGCTCTGTAACAGGTGAAGCATCCTTGTAAATTCCAAATTTGCATTTACGACTGTAAGATTTTTTTCTATGTCATCAAAAGAAATATAAATCCACAAGTTTATGGTTTAATGCAAGTTTTATTTAGCCGCACATCTTCTCCATATTTACCAGAGTGAATGTTGTTTTTCATTTACGGTAAGTGAAAGACACAAAGAATCCAAATTTATTTCACTGCGTAAAAGCTCTAGTTTTTATGCATAGAAAGTTTCAACACAAATCTTATTTAATATTGGGTTAAATAATATTGTGAGTGAGTTGCAATAGTTGTGTCGCAGTTTATCCCACGTTACCGCAGTGAAATTTTTTTTTCATAAAATAAGTCTTTAGACTTAAGATATCTCTTTCACAAAGCTGGTCGCAACCTGACTCATGTCATAGTAAAATCCGGTCGAAGTCAAGTAAGATTGTCATGGTAAAAGTGAGTTGGGTGAAAAGTCACTTGTAGTAATTTTGTCGCGGGTATTTTGGTCACAAGACATTTTGGAAAATTTAAAAAGGGAAAACACAAGGGCTATGATGCACAATAACTCAAGTTAATGAATCCCAAACTGAATTGTACCTCAAATATATCGAAGTATTGTTTTTGCTGCTTTCCAGTGACTTTCATGAGGTGTTTGCATATAACGGGCAACACGACCAATGGAAAAGGAAAGTTCAGGATGGGAATGAGTCAAGTATAAGAGACTACCAACAAGTTGATGATACAAGGTGGAATCTAATTCAGGGGAATTACAAGTGGCAGAAAGTTTGACTCCATACTAGAAGGGAGAAGGGGTTGGTTTAAAATCTTCCATGTGAAAGCGACGAACAAGGTCACAAGCATACTTAGACTGGGAATGAAAGACTCCTTCTTTGGTTTGCAAGACTTGGAGACTAAGAAAATAATGAAAATGTCCTAATTTTGACATTTCAAAATTTTGCTTAAGACTGGATTTCACATGGGTTATAAGTTTAGGGTCACTACCAGTAAGGATAAGATCAACAACATAAAGAACAAGTATGATGAGATAGTTTCCTACTTTCTTGGTATAGACATTGGGGTCAGAATGGCATCTAGAAAAAATAGTTTCAAGGAGAAAGCTATCCATTTTGGCATACCAAGCTCTAGGATCTTGCTTAAGGCCATATAAGGATTTCTTAAGGAGACAGACACGGCTAGAGTTATCCTGAACATATCCAGGAGGTTGTTCCATGTAAATTTCCTCCTGTAAATCACCATGTAAAAAGGCAGACTTGACATCCATTTGATGGGCTTCCTAGTTATGTAAGGCTACAATGGAAAGAACAAGGAGGATGAAATTCATTTTTGTGATAGGAGCAAAGGTTTCATTGTAGTCAATCCCTTCCACTTGGTAAAAAACTTTGGAAACTAACCTTTCCTTAATCCTTTCAACACTTCCATTTGATGCATACTTAGTTCTGTAGACCCATTTACATCTGACAAGTTTTCTTCCTTTTGGAAGAGGACCAAGATCCCAAGTATCGTTCGCCATTAAGGAACGATATTCTTCATCCATACTTGCATCCCAATCTGGATTTCTTGAAGCTTCTACAAAAGTTTCTGGATCATGATTCTTGGAAACTTGAGCCAAAAGAGAAGAGGCTCACTGAAACTGAGAACATGTTCGACGTTGATCTCTAGGATCATCGGCAAGATAACCAGCTGCTTCACATGTTGAATGGACCCATCGAGGAAGAATTGTTGCTGGTGCAATTGGAGGAAAATGAGCAGGAAGAGGTGGATTTTTATCCTCACTGTCATCATCAGAAAATGGAGTTGGAAACTTGTCAAGGAATTTGGAAGAAGAAGAAGCAGAAGAAGAAGGCACAATCGCCGAATCAGGCTCGCACACTAAAGATGGCACACCCACCAAGTTAGGCTCGTAGGCCAAGAGATTTTCATCAAATTTAACATCTCTTCTAATGATTATATCATGAGAATGTGGCTGCAGAATTCTATAACCTTTTACATCTTTAGAATATCCAAAAAATATGCACTTTTCACTTTTAGGCTACAATGCTTTCTGTTTTTCATCTAGAATGTGAGCCCATGCTTCACAACCAAACACACGGAAGTGACTTACATCTGATTTAATTTTACTCCATGCTTCTTCAGGTGTTACACCTTATAAAAATTTAGTGGGTGTGCGATTAACTATGTAATTTGCACAATTTATGGCCTCAGCCCAATATTGAATACTTAGTCCCTTAGATTGGATCATACAATTAGACATTTGTTTTAAAGTGTGGTTCTTCCATTCAACTACACCATTTTGTTGTGGTGTATATGGAATAGTGTGTTGTAGTTGGATTCCTTGTTCAATGTAGAAAGTAGTGAACTTGTTGTTAACATATTCTCTTCCATTGTCAGATCTTAACTTAATAATTTGATGACCAAATTGTTTTTCAACAATAGCCTTGTAGGCCAAGAACATGTTAAATACTTCGCTCTTAAGTTTTAGGAAGTAAACCCAAGTGCGTCTAGAGTAGTCATCAATGAAAGTTAAGAAAGATTTGAAACTAGAAATGGAAGCAGATGGAAGAGGACCACACAAGTCACTATGCACAAGCTCCAAGGGAACCAAGGCATGCTAAGAGGCATGTTCGTCAAAACTGTCTCGATGATGTTTTTCGAGTACACAATTGGAACAAACACCATCCTTGCAAGATACCATTGGAAGACCAGTTACCATATTATCTCTACATAGTTGTTGCAATGAGCAATAATTTAAGTGACCAAATCGTTCATGCCAAAGTTTTCTCAAGTTATCACTATGAGCAACAAAAACTGAAGGAAAAGGTGATGACCCAAAGTTGTTAAATTTGTACAACCTGGTAATATCATCAATAGTTCCAGTAGTAGGACATTTTGAGGATTTTTAAAATCCTTGATTACATCTTGGTGAGGTGTAAACGTCCTAGTTTTACCTTCACCCGAATGAGTAATTTGATAGACTGATAACAAATTGCAGGAAATTTTTGGAACACATAGTACATCACTGAAATTATGATTTTCTACTGGAACTATTCCAGATCTTACAACACTTAGAGATCTATCATCACCAACAAATATTTGTTTGGTGTTACATTCATGGATAGTAGAAAAGATGGCTTGATCCTTAGCCATATGATAATATGCTCCAGAATCAATGAGCCATTCATTTGAAGTAGAGGAAGAAGATGTAGTATAAGAGTAACCAGAAGCACAAAGTGCATGTTAATGAGAGGTATATTCTGAAGAAGAATCTAGGATGATGTGGTGCTTCTTCATTGCTGCTTCCAAGGTTGCCATCTTCTTGAAACACTTAGATTCATCATGATTATCTTTCCCACAAAAATTGCAATGACGCTCAATCTTCTTTCCTTTTGGTTTGGATCCTTTGTCATTTAAAAAAAAAAAGAGCTGACTGAGAGGGTTTGGGATCCTTGTTGTTTGGCTTATTATTGCGAAAATTCTATTTCTTGGGAGGCTTGGACTTTTCTTTCTATTGGGACAATAAGGCTTTCCCATATGTATCTGCATTGTTAATTATTCGAAGATGAATGAGCTTATCTTTCTCTCTAATTAAGGAATCACAAAAGGATTCAAGACTAGGCTCTTGATAGCTAGCTGCAGTCAAGGATTCTTTCATGGAGTAGAATGTAGATACTAAAACAGAATATGCAGGTCCAAGTTTGGAAAGAATATGATAAATACATTGTTTGTCTTCTTTCTTAATCTTGCATTCTTCACATAAGAGTCTAATAGTTTTATACTTAGATAAATAGTCTTGAATGCATAAAAAATCATTTGGATTCAAGGAAATCAACTCATTCTCAAGTTGATGACCCAGAATTTCATTGTGTTTACCAAACACAGATTCCAACTTTTCCCAAGTTTTATGAGGTTCATCAATTCCAGATATGTGGAATCACAAATCAGTAGAGATTGACATCCCAATCAATCCACGAGCTTCATCACATATATTTTCCCATTTAATTTTCTTATCATCATCAGTGGGTTCTGTTTATTTCCATGAGGTTATCCTGAAAAGTACCCTACTTTGTAGAACATCCTCCATATGAGATTTCCATGAAAAATAGTTAGAAATTCTAAGTATAATATCACAAGGGGCGGCCATGTTGTAAATTAATTACTGAAAGAACATAAACTAACTGTCTGGATGCAAAGAGCTAAAAAAAATTGCGGTTTTAAAAAAATGACACTGAAAATTGATTCTACATGATGAAGTTATGCTTGATGAAAGAAAATGTTGAAGATGTCCCCAATAGTGATGTGACAGATATTAACTTAACCAACTAACAAAAAGAACCCCCATCTTCCCAAGATCAGCCTTTGATAATCACTTTACAATAAAGTTTCTTTTAAGTGAATCACTTTTGTAGAATAAGTGATGTTCACTTTTACAATAATGTTACTTTAAATAGTGTGACAATAAATTAAAAGACTTAAGTGACTCACTTTTTATTTTATTTTATTTAAGTGAGATGCACTTTTACAATAAAGTAACTTGAAAATAGAAATTGAATACACTAAAAGTAGCTTAATAAGACTTGAACTCAAAACCTATTAAGGAATAAAGCAACTTTGGACCAAGTGAGCTAAGTTTAAAAGGTACGTAAAAGAATGGAAAGAGGAAGGGGGCTCTTTTATTTTTACTCTTCTCTCTCGTTCTCTGTGGTTTCCTTTTTTTCTTGCAAATCACAAAAAAAACGAAAAACAAAAACCAATTTTTTTTTTTCCACACAATGGGGTTAGATCTTGGTTAGCTTACCCAGAAAGTCTACGTTTTCAAGTTTTCTCGTTGTGTTTGATTTTTCATGATCACACAAGGTGCATGACAAAGAGCATACAAAGCCAACAAGACAAGAAAAAAAAAACTTTCCCTTTATCTTTCTGATTCGTCGCGATCGCACAACGTGCAGGGCAAAGAGCATATGCAGCTAGGGAAGGCAATAGTATGAGACAAAAACAATAAATATCTAAAAATAAAATTGATAAAATATGAGAGATTAAATAAAAATTTAAACAAATCCGTCATTGTAACATTATACCTTTAGATTTTCTAAAATTGGGTGTTTCTGGATCAAACAGAAACGGTTTTCGGTGAAACGAAAACTATTTCCCAATGGAAACGGTGGTATGGATGCAATAGAACAACTCCAATAGGCCAAAAATGCAAAAAAAACTCTAAAACTAGAAACCCTTTCAAAGTTTTGGCAACACTAGTTCCAGATCTTGATCAAAACCGAAAGCGGCTCTTCATAAATGCTCTAATACCATGTTTGGGTACACAAGGTACTCCCAAAAGACCAAACAACTTGAACCAAATTCTTCACACAAATAGATCATTGATCAACACACCGATGTTTGTCATGTGGTTAAAACCCTCGAGAGGGAAACAGTCCATGGCCCCAACCAAATAGCTACTTGGAGCAAATTATTATGCAAAAGAAAGAAAGTTACATATGAGATTCTCATAATCGATCAACTAGCCAAGGACCCTCCATGCTCTTTAAATAGAGATCATGGACCAATTGGTTGTTAAGCCACGGATCAATGGTACGTATGATCTAAGAGAATTTAAACCGTCGGATCACTCTATGTCTAGAACATATCATGACCATCAGATTAGAATATTTACAAATGCATACTAAAGAAATACACTTTTACCTAATAGATATATTACACAAGTTGATCTTAACTAACTCCTAAGTGTCTAAATATCCTAACATTTCATTTTGGTACATGTGTTGTTTCATGGGCTTCAAAGAAACAGGTGTTGTAGCTACAAGTGCTACATGTCCATCCGCTTGGATGCATAAAATGTTAAAATATCTGTAGCTGAACCAACAAGAACCAAAAACCATTTTATGTGACAATGATTCAGCCATTGCCTTGTCCAAGAGTCATGTGTTACACAAGAAAACAAAACACATTGATAGAAGGTATCATTTCATAAGAGAATTGGTGAACAACAAAGAAATTTGTTTAGAATTTTGTAGGTCTGAAGATGAGATTGCAGAAATATTTACAAAATCATTGGCAAGGGATACAATCCAATATCTATAGATTTATTTATGAATGACGAGTTCTACTCAATGAAATCTGTCATTAACAGGGAAAGTTTCAGCGCTGAAACATTTTGTAATATTTTGTTTTAAAATTCTGATCTGCTCATAATTAAGGGGGGGTGTTGGAAATATTAATTACTCGCTGACCCGAATAGCACATCAGCCAACTCTGTCAAATTTTGTAGCAGTTCAATCTATGTCAGACAGTCTAACATGATGAAGAGTTCACTTCTCTCATATATAATCCAGTCGAATTTAATTATTGAAGCTAAGTTTCTAGGTAGATAGTTATTATAGTCTTTAATGTTAAGTTGGTAGCTTTAGAGAGAAGCAATTTTAGTTGGTAGAAGTTTCCTATATGAAGAAGATTGTAAATCTGTAATATACACTCTCAAGAAACATATAGACTGAGGCAGAGAGAAGAATGGAAGTGCAGAGAAGAAAAAGAAAAACTCTGTGAGGATTTTGAAGCTCAAGCTTCTGTGTTTTGTGGTTTGTAAAAGTGTTGAAGAGTCGAAGCTCTGTAACAGGTGAAACATCGGGTAGTAAATTCCAAATTTGTAATTACGGCTGTAAGTTTCATGTTATGTCGTCGCAAGAAATATAAATCCGTAACTTTATTGTTTAATGCAATTTTTGTTTAGCTCCACATCTTCTCCAGATTTACTACAGTGAATGTTGTTTACATTTACTGTAAGTAAAAGACACAAAGAATCCAAATTTATTTCACTGCGTTAAAGTTCTAGTTTTTATGCACAAAAGGGTTCGACACAAATCTTATTTAATATTGGGTTAAATAATATTGTCAGTGAGTTGCAATAGTTTTGTCTCAGTTTATCCCAGGTTACTGCAGTGAAAAGTGTTTTTCATAACATAAGTATTTAGACTTAATATATCTCTTTCATAAAGTTTGTTGGACATGAGTTGCTCACAGTAAAATTCAAGTGAAGTCAAGTAAGTCTATCAAGGTAAAAGTGAGTCATGTAAAAAGTTACTCTCATTAATTCCTTCGCAGGTATTTTGGTCACAAGACATTCTGAAAAAGTTAAAAGGGAAAAACACAAGGGTTTTGATGCGTGGTAACTCAAGTTAATTATTGCGAACGTCGTTTTTCCTGAAAGTCATGTATATCAGACTTAGTTCAGTTATTAGGTTAACTATCAGACATACTCATTTTCCCAAGTAAGTGGCCCTAACCTTACGAGGAAAAAACACTAACAACCTAGTGCTTTTATTTTAGCCTAGTGTTTATCTTGCTAATGTTTCTACAACAGCAGGAGATTAAGAGGTTGATTCAGTAGTTGATTCAGTGCAGTGAAAAAGGTTATGATTGGTGGTTAGAAAGTGCTACATGCATGTGAAACAATTCCATAATAAATCTATCCTACATATTTTAAAAACTCGTGTTGCTTCATCGACACCCTTAACTTCTCATGCCTCCTAACTGCTCGTGCTCCTCTTGCTTAAACTTTTGGTAGTGAAACAAAACTAGTAACTGGGTGAAGTCATATGGGCTTGTATAACTAAGTTCACGGGAATACGAGGGACGGAAAAGATAAATCGGGGCATAATAGACATGCAAAATTTATGTTAGTACTTATCCCATTGGTCTTAACCTTAGTTAATCCTAAAAAAATGTTTCATATGTTGGACTCTAAAATCCCCTAATTTATTTTTGGTCACTTTGTTGTTTGAATATTTTGAAACTACATGATTCTTGTTTCAACAAATTTAATGATACGGTATTGTAATGAAACAAATGAAAATCAAACAAAACAAAAATCCTTCAATCACCCTTTATTTTCCATGCATAGACTTAAAATATGCTTTGGAATCTACAATGTTGAGACCCCTTATGATCCTTTAAGACTATCTTGTCCTATCGTTTTGTTCAGTGACATAAACAATCAATTGCATGTACAATAAATTTGTAGAAAGGGAGCATATAGGTGGCAAATGACTTTGTGAACAAATTTGAAATCAGGGATCAACTTGGGCAATAAAGTGTCGAAGGGGGTGATTTCTGCAATCCATCTCAACATGTTTCTTTATATTTTTTCCTTGACACCATGGCTTCACAGTGTTTCATCTTTTTGTGCTTTTTAAAGGGGAACTTGTTGATTTGAAATTGCTTCAGAGAGAAGAAATTTTTGTCGGTAGATGTTTCCTATATGAAGAAGATTGTAAATCTATAATATACACTCTCAAGAGATAGATAGAGAAGAAAAAATAGACAGAGAGATGAAGAGAAGTGCAGAGAAGAAGAAGAAAAACTCTATGAAGAGTTTGAAGCTCAAGCTTCTATGTTTTGTGGTTTGTAAAAGTGTCGAAGATCCAAATCTCTTTAACAGGTGAAACATCCTTGTAAATTCCAAATTTGTATTTATGGCTGTAAGTTTTTGTAATTTCCCCAAAAATTGAAAAAAAATAAAAATTATTAGGCTATTCGAAACTACCTATGCTAGAAATTAATTGAACTTTGTGAAATGTGTCATACTCTAATTGTACTGCTGTATTGTAGTAAGTTGTTCTTACGTCGTGATTCCATATTTCTCGATGCGGTTATTACCATGTTACTTACATTGTTGGGATGTTGATTACTATTGTTACTATGGTTAAGCATTGATGTGTAAGTTAGTTATTTGATTACATACTTCATTTTTTATAACCACCTGAGAGGTAACAGCTTCTACTTGTCACATTAGGCTTACTTAGTTCTGTCGAACTAATGCATTCGTGTCCCATTTGCATGCAGTTGCACTTGGAAACGAAAAACTTGTTTATAAAGCTTAACGAAAAGTGTTGATTGTTTTGGTCACTAGCGCTCGCATTTGCATATCTATCCTAGTGACATTACACTGATTATTCTTAATATCATTATGAACTTTATGATAGTGATGGGGTCACTACGACACTTACTACTTCTTTGACATAGACTTAATATTTATGGGATACTTGTTTACTACGGTGTAAAGGCTCATGAAATGTTCATGTCCTAACATAATTTTACTATATGGTTTTTATATAGTTGGAGAAGATTTGTAAAAACCTTGGGTTAAACATTCCATGGAATATTTCATATTCCATGGACTTAGTGCTTAAAGCCTAAGTTATTCAATGCATGAATGGGCTATGCAATTCGCAATGGTTTTGGGATAAGGTTTAACGTCATGACCAGAACTATTGATTTGTGGGTTTATGTAAACGATATTGGAGGCCAGGGTGGCAACATAAATGTTCCTTAGAAAAGGTGGAAACCCAAATTAGGGCTTGGTTTAGTCGTTAGTTTGGCTCATTCACAGCTTTTCTTCTTGTGCTCTACTCTTGCATGGTGGAAAGAGGAAAAACGACAATGTCTTGACATGTATGATGGCAGTCTGGTTTTGCTGCATAATTTCCTTGTTTGGTCTGATTATAGGGTGTGGTGAAATGATCTTGGGTTGCTGCTTGGGGGCAAGGACGTGGAAAAAGCCACACACATTTGGGTAAGCCTAATGTACAAGTGTTTAGTTGTCCCCTCTTAACTTTGTGGTTATGACTGAGTTATCACTCGTCGTAGGTTTGTATTTGCTTGAGTCTAGTTTCTAATGGATGCGTTTTGGGTTGGGGTTTGACTATAACTTAAATGAGCTCTACATTTTGCAAAGTGACAGGCTTGGGGTTTTGTTGTTGGGGTTTTTAATGCCTTCGGGCCTGAGCTTGAATTGTATTGGGATTTATTAATGCGTGCTCTGTGCTACGAAAAGGGCCTAGGTAACTTCTCAACAGGCTTTGTGTATTTTGTAAATAATGTTTTGATTATGCTAATGGCGATGGGAGGCACCATTGCAATGGTCGAGTTGTGAGCGACTATGTAATTCTTGTGTCTTCTGATAATGATTATGTTTAACAGTAATTGCATGTTGTGTTTTATTTAATGTTAAGGTTATCACCGGACTGCATGGATTCACATTCGTTTTTTGCGTTATTTGTATGGGTGAAATGTGTGACAGTGTTATGGCTTTGGGGCCATGCTGTATATGGCATTGGTGTTTCCTGCCATGTTTCAGTTGTGATAGCATAATTACTGTTTATGATTTCATTATGTAATATGATATGGGGGTTGTCTGTGGTGTACCCCTGCGACTATCAGTCATCGCTATTAGTAAACGTTGATAGGGTTGTAATATTTGGAAAAGTTGATTATTATAATGAGTTGGATATGTAAAATACCAAGGGCCATAGATTGCAGAGTGTATATTGAAATGGGTCTTTCAACCACTGTGTAGAGAGTTTATGTTTTGTTTATAGCCTGTGTATAAGTAATATTGCATGGATTTATAAAATATTAGTAGACCCTACAGGATCCGGTCCTAGTTCATTTACTGTGATGAGGGTTTAACATATATGGATATGATTTGGTCTTTGATGCCCACATGAATCAATCCCATGACCTCTCTGCAATTATGTTTGTTTTAAATGATTACTGTAAATATTTAAGGGTTTTATTTGTTATATTTGTGATGGATTATTTATGTGTATAATTAGTTTACTGTATTATGAACTTGTGGATGTAGTTGATATTAATAAACAGTGAACCATTAGATGGTCTCAATACTTGGTTTGTAGCTTTGATTTATGATAATATTTGTTTTAAAGAAGAATGATAATGTTTATACAGACCCTGAGATGTCTTTGTTGATTTTATATTAGATTTAATATTTGAAGTTATGATTATTCTTAGATGTAGAATATTGACTTTATATTATTGCTTAAAATGGGTTAGGGTTCTTTTTAAATCTTAATTTGAAATAGTCTTTTACTTCTACACCTAGCTCTGCTGGAAATATGAAATCTTCTAGTAGAGTACATAGACAAATAAACACACAGGCCTTGCCAGGATAGTTCCTAGGTCTTAGGAACCCAAGTTTAGGTTGTAAATGAAAATACAGAAGTAAAACTGAAAGAAAAAAACCCTTCATAATTCTTACACAAGAATTAAATTACAGCTTAGGGTTTATAATTAAATGTAAACCCTGAAAGAATTTGACAAGAAAACAAAGGCACATAGGGTTAGAAATATAATATAAACAATTGCATAATCTATCCAACACTTATTCTAGATAATGAAATAGGAAGTCAAGAACCTCATACCTGAAAAATGAATCTTTTCTAATGGTTGAAACATGCACATTCAATTACCCAGCATTAACAATTCACACGAAGATATGACCTCTGTATAGATGACTGGATCACTTGGGAACTACCACATTCCACCCAACCATGACTCAAAACCATTCCTGGTTTTAATCCAGATCCCCCCGAGCTAGCTCCAACATGGAAGTAGCTTAGAGCTCCTATGGTAAGGCTTCCCTAACTGGTATATCAGGTCTGGATCAGTTCTCCTTTTTCCTCCTAGGAACATTTTCTCCAATAACTCTCTTGAGAATAATCAGAAAAAATAATGACTCCAAAAATATGGAAGAGATCCCCAAGCCTCTCTTTGGCTTGGATCTTTATAGACAGACTTTTCACTCAAAGGGACAATTAAATCAAGAATTATTTGATTTCTTGATTTAGCCCTTTTTATTTAATTTAGGTATTTTTAATATTTAAACTTAGGAACTTTTAACTAGTTTCTAATTGAACTTTTGTAGGTATTATAATATTTAATTTTATCTTCATAAAAATAATAGTAGATGGAAGTTATCCTTCTTCCTTACATTATTAATATTATTACTATGTGTACTCTTTATACATGCTCTATATAAAATATATAATAATATATTATTTTTTAACATTTGTCTTAGGGTATCACATATTATGATCCTTAGATTCATGACACTTTCTTCATTAAGGTCATCACGTAGATAGTTAGGTTTACTAGGCTAGGAAACTCTAAACACCCTTGCATGTTGGATTCCCTCGTATAACATGGTAGTTTTTCAGTACTTGATGAGATACAAAAAATCAAGATTTCATTTAATCACTTATAAATAAGTTAGATGAGATCAATATTTACTCAAGTCGTTTTCACTCGGGAATCATTAATTATCTTCAGTAACTCCTAGCGCTTACTAGAGCACATACTCAATGCTAAAAATAGGAAGTTACAAACTTAGTGCAATTCCAGAGCTTCTCGGTCAATACTAATGCTAGGATGTACTTGTAGGATACACCTAGGGATACAATGGCCAAAGATCCGATGTTTCAGACCTTATGCTAAACATCCACATGAAAGGTTCTAGGGCTTATGCCCAACACTTCCAAATTATCTTTTCATGTGTTCCAGAGCTTCATGGTCAACACAAATGTCTCAAAACTCATGTGCTTTAGAACTTCTCGCTCAACACAAATATAAGTTCTCATGTGCTCCAAAGCTTCTCACTCAACAAAAAACATCAACTTACCCATGTGCTCGAGAGCTCATTGTTCAATGCAAAAAGTCTCATCAATCATGTGCTTCAGGGTCCATGCCCAACACAAGCAAACATATATATATATATATATATATAATTGGCTTACACCCAATATATCAAACAAATCATCATGTTCATATGCAGTGTGGTCTTTGATCTAGTATATAAAAAGAGAACATCAAGGTAACATCATAATCAATGGGGCTCATGCCCATAAGTGTTAGGTCCAAAATTTAGGATATTACATCCCTCTCCACTTAGAACAACACCGTCTATGGTGTTCTAGGGACTCAAAATGAAATCATGAAATAAGGCGGGGTAAGCCTTTCTCATGGTGGATTCATTCTCCCAAGTATCCTCATCAGCTTCAAAGTGCCTCCATTGCACTTTCAACTGGACTATGGTGCACTTCCTCAGCTACACTTCTCTCTTGTTCAATATATGAAGAGCTTCACGGGCAAATTCCCCTTCAGTTTCCACCTGTAATAAGGACCAACCAATCACATGTTTAGTATCATAAACATATTTCTTTAATAATGATACATGGAAAACATTATGGACTCTTATGTGTGTGGGTAAAGCTAGTTCATATGCCAGTGGCCCTCTCTTCACCAATTATTCAAAGGGTCCACAAAACCTAGGTGCTAACTTACCGCACCTTCCCAAGCTCAACGAGCTTCGTTTTTCTTTTACTTTCGATTAGACATGGTCACCTATTTTATAATGTTTATATTTTCTTTTATTATCCGCGTAGCTTTTTTAGCAGTCTTATGATTATTTAAGGTTCACCTGGACCTTGGTAACCAACTGTTCCAAGTCCTTTAATAAATCAGGCCATAGCATGAGCTGATCCACTGGGCTATTTCAAGTAACCGATGTTCTACACTTCCATCCATAGAGTACCTCAAAGGGACTCATCTTAGAGAAAGTCTGGTAACCGTTGTTATACGCAAACTCTGCGAGATGCAGGTAGTCTTCCCACTTGATGGGGTTGTTCATGACATACATCCTAAGCATGTCGTCCACAATCTGGTTTACCCTTTCTATCTACCCATTTTTCTGCGAGTGATAAGCAATACTAAAGTTCAACTGCATCTCTAATCTAGAGAATAAAGATCTCCAAAAGTTTCTGGTAAACTTTGTATCTCGATCCGAGATGATTTCCTTGTAGGTCGACTTCACTAGAATGAAGTGTGCTGATTTTGACAATTTGTCAACTACTACAATGATAGAATCATTTTTTTTCTTACATTTTGGTATACCGATGATAAAATCCATACTAATGACCTCCCACTTCCATTTCAGAATGGGTAATGGCTGCAGTAATCCTGAAGGATGCTGATGCTCAGCTTTGACAAGCTGACATTCCTGACATTTCGCTATAAACAACGCAATGTCAGCCTTTAACTTAGGCCAGAAAAAAGTTTCTCTTAATTGTGGATATCATCTTTTGATATCTTGGATGCCCGAAGTAGGGTGTCCGATGAAATCCCATGAGGATGTCGGACTGAATGTCTCCTCCTTCTAGAATTTACAATCTCTCCTTGGACCACAACAGTATTGTTTCATCTACCTTGTAATCTTTTTGTTGTTAAAACAACCTATCCTCTTGGACTTTCTTGAGGATTTCTACATAGAAAGGGTCAACTATGTTGGCTGTTCTAATCCTCTTATGCAAATACAAATCGGTTTGACTTTAAGTCACCTCATATATCATATGAGTTCATCAAATCAAAGCATCAACAATCTTGTTCTCTTTGACTTTAATATGCTTTAGCTTGAAATGATACTCACTAAGGAAAGCAAACCATTTAGCTTTCCTAGCATTTAGATACGGTTGCTCTAATAAATACTTCAGACTCATATTGTCTATTTTCAGAAGGAATTTCAATCCCATGAAGTAGTGCCTCCATATCTTCAAGGCATGGATGATGGCAGCTAACTCAAGATCATGTGTGGGATAGTTCTACTCATGTTCTTTTAACTTTCGTGGTTCAGAATAGATCGCATAATCGTTCTGCAAGAGGAATCTTGCGAGCCCTTCCTTGCTTGCATCCTTACAAACAACGAAATCCCCATCAAGATCCACAATTAATAGTATATGTGCAGTCGTCAAAAGCTACTTAAGCTTTTGAAAACTTTCCTCGCACTTGGTCATCCATAAGAACTTATTTGGCTTCTTTTGCAAAGCGGTGATGGGAAAAGCTATTCTCGAGAAGTTCTCAATGAACTTCTGATAATATCTGGCTAATCCCAAAAAGGACCTAATGTCGGTGACACTAGTAGGGGTAGGCCAGTAGTCTATGTCTCTAATATTTTTTGGGTCCACAATTATCCCTGTCTCGGAGATAATGTGACTGAAGTACTGTATCTATGGTTTGTAAAAATCACTTTTACTAAACTTGGCATAGAGCTGGTGTTCTTGTAACACCCATAGCACTATGCATAGGTGTTCTTTGTGTTCCTCTTTTCTCTTAGAGTAAACTAGGATGTCATCTATAAAGACCAAAACAAATTTTTCTAGATATTTACTTAATATATTTTTCATCATACATAGAAAGTTTGCGGGTGAATTGGTTAACCCGAATGACATTACTAAAAAATCGTAGTTCCCATGCCTTGTACGAAAGGAGGTTTTGTGAATATCCTCATCGTGAATCCGTACTTGATGGTATCTAGATCACAGGTTGATCTTTTAAAATATCTTGTCTCCTCCTACATGGTGGAACAAGTCATCGATCCTAGGGAGTGGGTATCAGTTCTTGATGGTCATCTTGTTAAGATGACGGTAATCGATGCACATCTGTAGCGTACCATCCTTCTTCTTTATGAAAAGTATATGTTCTCCCCAAGGGGACACACTTGGTCGAATATATCCCTTCTCTATCAACTCCTGCAACTACAGTTTGAGTTCCACCAACTCTGGTGCACTCATGCGATAAG
Source organism: Pseudotsuga menziesii (assembly GCA_001517045.1). NCBI lineage: Eukaryota > Viridiplantae > Streptophyta > Pinopsida > Pinales > Pinaceae > Pseudotsuga > Pseudotsuga menziesii. Next base: position 137,506 of record LPNX010127143.1, read on the forward strand.
GGGACTTCGAAGTCAAAACTGATCCTGGTGTTAGTTCTATGGAAAATTCTAGGTCTTTTTTTGGAGGTAATCAAGGGATTTCCTTAGGGAATACGTCCTTGAATTCTACAAGAACAGGAAAATTCTCTATGTGTTGTTCTCTTTCAGCCTCTATGTCTCGGATATTTACTGCAAACAATTTGCATCCTTTTCTAATGCACTTCTTTTCTTGTAAGGAAGATATCTATCTTACCGAGACTTTCTTTGGCACGCCTTGAATCTTCACTTGATCCCCTTGGCTATTTGTACACAATATTGACTTGTGTAAGAAATCAAGCATGACGTGATATTGTTCCAACCAGTCCATGTCGATAAGTATATCATATGATCTTAAGGGTAGGATGTTCAGGTTTACTCTTGTAGGAAAACCGTTCAAGTTTACCTGACAATCTTCAACTATTTCCGAAACTTACCATTTTGTACCTATGGATAATTGTACCGGCCAAGGTTTATCATGTTTTTGTTTGCCTAGTTTACATAAATCAACAATTTTAGGTGATACATAGCTCCAGAAAGCATCGAGGTCAATCAGTATTGACATAGAAGTGTTCAAGCTATTACCTTCTATCTCAGGAATGGTAGCCTGATGGTGTTCCTATAGGCCATCCAAGGATGCATAAATTCATGGTGTTCTAGCTATGCCCTCTACCATTCATTATTCTTGTAAGTTGTGCAAGACCCCATTGGTCTTGTTATTACAATATCGGGCATAATGAGGCCTGCTGCATTTCCATCATTTGATCTATAGTGGGGTAGCATTGGCTCCCCCATTTGCTACTGGCTTGTTAACATTTGGAGCTAGTACATAAGGATTTGTACCTGATTTGTTGAAGTTCTTGTTCACTGAAAAAATATTGTTCTGTTTCCTGTATGTGGGTGGTTTAAAACCCGATTTGCGGTTGTCAGAGAAGTTCTTAAACTTGCCTTTGTTTTTTCTCATGTTCTCTTGCCTTAGTTGTCCATGCTCATAGCAGAGCCTAGCTTTGTGCAATGTGGTGTCCAAGGTTTTAGGCATGTCAAACTCAATCCTTTCCCAAAAGTTGGGAGGAAGACATCCTAAAAATTGTTGGATCTTTACCTTTTCGTGCTTGATGTATGGCACATAATGTAACAGATCTAAAAATATGTTAATAAAAGCATCAATAGTCATGGATCCCATATGTAACTCGTGAAACTCTTTGACCTTTCTATCGAATAATCTTTCTAAAATATATTTTTCTTGAAATATCTTGTGGAATTTACTCTAGCGTATTTATCTTATGTTATATTTCTTAGTATGCTTCAAGTCTCTCCACCATCTCACTGCTTTTCCATTTAAATTATAGATGATCAATCGAGCCTTCATTTTGCTAGAGTAGTTATGCACTCGGAAATTTTTTTCATACTCAACAGCCATTCTTCAGCTTTCTCCCCCATATTCACTTCTCCTTCATAGGTTGGGGCTCTTATTTTTTCTGAACTTCCCCTGGAGATTGTCATCACTTCTTTGTTTCTTTCTGTATGGAGAAAGAGAGTCCTCACTGGAAGGACTGTGATATTCTCCTTCTGTAGGTTCAACGGTATGTTCCTCTTTTCCTTCTTCTCTTGGGATGTTGGCTCATTTATGATAAGGTTCCTTCTTGAACCTGTTTTTGGAATGAGTGGGTTTTCCCTGCGGGATTCCTCCCATCATATTTCACAGCAATGCTTCATTGATTGCTTGTTGTTCCTTTCTTTCATTCATATTGTCATCTCTGAAACTTTTTAAGTCTACTTGAAGAATTTGTATGGTTTTCATAATATCAGGATTCAATTCCACCACCAGTTCTTCTTCTTGTGTTGGGGTATTCAATTTCCCTTACTGGTCGTTATCTTCTTCAATGTTCATGATATGAACTATTTTGTAAAAATTCCCGAAATTGCAAATTTTAATAAGAGGAAATTTTTTTGTTAGTTACCAAAATTTAAAACATACTTTATTTTCCTTGCAAAGAATGTCTGGTATGCCCATTAGGTCTCTTAGTGTTGAAACTGGGCTCTGATACCACTTGTAATGTCCCCAAAAATTGAAATTTTATTATTATTATTAGGCTAGTCAAAACTACCTATGCTAGACATTAATTGAACTTTGTGGAATGTGTCATACACTAATTATATTGTTGTATTGTCATAAGTTGTTCTTATGTCCTGCTTCTATATTTCTTGATGCGATTATTACCGTGTTACTTATATTGTCGTGATGTTGATTAATGTTTGTACTATGGTTAATAATTGATGTGTAAGTTAGTTATTTGATTACATACTTCATTGTTTATAACATGTGCTTATTATCGTATACATGATTCTAACTTAACTTTGTTCTTGGAAACAAAGGGGTCGAGTGGCAGCACTAGTTTCCCTTGTAACAACGTGAGTATTAAATTGAGGACATAGATTTGTGGACAAACACACAACTCACAAGATATATCACACAATTTACTCAGAAATTGAAGAATGAAACATTGCAAAAATGGCTTGCAACTGTGAATGCTTTCATTAATAAAAAAGTAATTGAATGATTAATTACAATGCAATACAATGGCTAAGTAGCCACATGCAATTCGAATCCACAGGAGGAAATTTGAATTGATTAGACTCTACTTGACTGTAGGTAACTAAGACCTTGTCCAAATCATTATCGGAGGACTCAATTGTTAACTGACCATGTCTAAATCATTATCAAAGTTCATTGGAGTTGTAAAATACAACTCAAGTGTGTAATTCAAGGTTAAATAAGGCTAAATGACCATGGTAGGTGAGGAATGGACCTCTCCTGCATGCATCCATGAAAACCTAGCGCTAACTGAATGTAGAGGACTAGAACTGAATGTAACTGACTCCTAACTTAGCTTGACTAGTCACTAACTGAACTCAACTAATGAAGGTTGGTGTCGGCACTCCCACTGGCCCCTAAATTGTAGGGATTGATCTAGGAGGCTCCTAAATTGTAGGGATTGATCTAAGAGGCTCCTAAAATGATGCATGCAAGTCCAATAAGTGGATGTAGGCCTTAATTAGTGTTCCCTGTACTTTAGTAACAGGAACATGTGCTCCAATTAGGCTAAGTGGACCCAATGGTGCTAGTGACTAAAAATAGACTAGAAGGACTCTTGATTTAGACATGACTCATGATTTAGACATATGGCCAAATCAGACAAGGGAGGATTAATAATCCTAAAACCCCCCTCAATTCCAACTTGGACAATCTGTGGGCCCTGCTAATTGAAGACCATAGGTCACCCATTACATCAAGTAAAGTAAAGTAACTGCTCAATACAAGGAGATGGGGGAAAAACCACATGGGAAAAAATCCCCCCCTCTAATTAAGCAAGTAGAATCATGGTCAATCTGGTTCCTCTATGCACATGTACCTCGTGGCCTAGCATGTGAACCTCTCCATAATTATGTATGGAGGAATATTACTCTTTGTAAGAATAATAATATGCTCAACTAAATCAGCAATATAGACAACTGATGGATGAAGACTGGACCCATTTAGAGAAACTAAAATCAACTGATAAGTGAGAAAAGGTTCTTGAGGATTCAAAACAAGTGAGGAACACTCAATAACCTGATATGTTTCAGCCATGAACAACAAATTATGAGTGGTAAAAACAACCCCAAGTGTCAGGAGCAAGTGTCCAGGTGGATGCAAAAAATATTCCTCTTTACAAGTTCTGTGAGGAGATGAGCATGTGACCAAAAGTAGAGAAGACTTGGGATTATGGAGAGAGAATGATTGAGATCCATAATCTGATATATATTTAGAAATGGATAATGAATCACAAAATAAAATATCAGCAACCTTATAAGACGAAACTAATACCAAATCCCCAACAACAATTTTGAGGAAGAATTGCAGTACTTGATTTTTCACACTCAAAATCAGTGAGAGCAACTACAAGCATGACTGAAGGCTCTTGGATATTAAAATTTGAACCAAATAATATCATATCAAAAAGTAAATCATATCTAATTGGATTTCTATCATATTCAAAACTGTGAAATGAAATCAACTCCCTAGCAACAGTTTTGAAGGAGACTTGCGGTGCTTATTTCTTGAAAAAATTAATGAGAACAACTACAAGTAGTACAAAAGGCTTATGAACCTTAAATATTGAACCAAGAAATATCATATCAGACCTAAATAAGATCATATCAGATCCACTGAGTATGGTCCATCGAGACGGTAGATGCACAGTTTTCTTCTTCTTCAAAATTCTGAATTTTGGTGCATGCAATCCTGCAGGAATTTGTTGGAAGACCTAGATCATGGGGAGCGAATGGATCACTCTGGTAATTTTACCTTTCTTCCAAAATATCCAAGGTATTACATATTTCCACACTAGAAGCAACATTAGAGGTAGAAGAAACAAATTTCTCTTCACTTTCGGAAGCAATTACTCGCAAATTTTGCACATAATTCAAAGGAAAATCACTAGAGAGGACTTTGCTTATTTTTCATCTTGAAAAAATTCAGCAGAGAGAGTAGAGGCTGAGAATTTTGGATCAAGAAATATTATGTTGATGGAGGTGCTCTCCAAGGTGCTATTATGATCATCATCAATATTTCCAAAGGTTCCATCCAATCTTGTCAAGATTTTCTTTGGGTCTTCAATACATCTATTGAGGTAGTGCAATCTAGGAGAAAGAGCCAGTGTCATTGTTCCAAAAGCTGCATGTAATATCCCAAATTTTGGACCTACCATTTATATGCATGAGCCTATTTGATCATGATGATTATATTGATGTTTTATTTGTGTATTGGGTCAAATACCCCACTACATATGAACCTAATGATTTGCTTTGTATATTGGCCGTAAGCCAATTTTTGACGATATATATATGTAAATATATGTTGGTTGTGTAGGGTGTGGACCCTGAAGCACATGATCGATGGGATGTTTTGAGTTGAGTGAGAGGCTCTGGAGAACATGAGTACTTACATTTTTGTTGAGCATAAAGCTCTGGAACACATGAAAATATAATTGGAAATGTTGGGCATAAGATTTGGAGCATTCCATGTTGATTTTGAGCATAAGCTCTGGAGCATCGGTTCCTTGGCCATTGTATCCCTAGGTGTATCATAGAAGTACATCCTAGAATTTAGTGTTGATTGAGAGATTTGGAATTGCACTATGTTTGTAACTCCCTATTATAACCATTGAGTATGGGCTCTGGTAAGCGCTAGGGGTTACTAAAAAGATTAAAATCACCTCCGAGTGGAAACGACTCAAGAATAATATTGATCTCATCATACTTATTTTTAAGTGATTAAATGAAATTTCAAATTTCTGTATTCTCATCAAGTAGTGAAGAACTACCACGTTATACGAGGGAAATCCAACATGCAAGGATGTTTGGAGTTGCCTATCCTAGTAGATCTAAACCATCTATCTACTTGATCTTTATAAAGAAGTGTCGTTAAGTCTAGTGATCATGATACATGATGCCCGAAGACAAATGTTAACAAGTATTTAATACTATGTATTTTATACATAGTATGCATAACGAATTAATTATGATTACTTATATAATTAGATAAAGAAAGAAGAAAATATCCACCAATTATTATGTATTGTTAAAGGATTAATAAATAGTGAAATATCTATGAAATACTAACTATGAACTAGTTAAAAGTTCCTAGGTTAAGAATTGAAAATCACCCTAGTAAATTAAAAAGGGTTAAATCAAGAAATCAAGGATTTCTTGATTTAACTGCCCCTTTGACTGAAAAGTCTATCTATAAAGACTCAAGCCAAGCAAAGGCTTGGGGTTCTGATTTTTATCTAGGAGAATTATTATTCTGCCTGTTTTTGCTCTCAAGTGTTTTCTTGGAGAACTTTTGCTGCAAGGAAAAGAGGATTGATTCATAACTGAATACCAGTTAGGAAACCCTACCTTACAAGCTCTAAGCTACTTGCATGTTGGAGTCCAGCTCGGGGGGATCCAGATTAGAACCAGGAACAGTTCTGGGTCATGGTTGGGAGGAACGTGGTAGTTCCCAAGTGATTTGGTCATCAAAATCAAAGGTCACATGTGTTTAAATTGATAATGTTTGTTATTTAAAAATTGTGCAGGTTCAACCATTAAAGGAGATTTAGGAAGATAAATTACAGGTATGAGTTCTTAGTATGTCAAAGTTGATTTCTAGGGTAAATGCTGGCTACTTTAGGTAAAAGTTTTTATATACATTATTAACCCTGGAATTGTTTAATTCTATCCATATATCCTAGGGTTACATTTCTTAAAATCTAACCCTAGACTGTCTATTCTATCTCTTAGATTATATATTGAATATGTTAGATGAATGTTTCTAATGAATTTACTAACCCTATGTAATTAATGTTCTGTGGATATTCTTCTAGGGTTTGTATTCTCTTCAATTCTTCCTAGGGTAGTAAATATTATCATAGGTTGTTTATAGCTAGGTTTCCATCTCTAAAGTTTGTTTTTGTATTCATTCAATATTCAGAAATTTATTACTGTAAAACTAGGTAAATCCAGACCTGATATTTATCGTCCACCTGTTATTTATATCTCTACTGACATATTACATTTTTTAGTAGAGACATGATTCAGATTGCAGTAGATTTAATCATAGGAGTAACTTTAAAGAAATAAATATACTAAATAGATACCTTAGGGTATTACTTACAACTAGAACTATTTTATAAGATAATTATATATACATATAAATAAGACCATTAGGTATAAACCATTATGAAAATTATCTATACATTTATTTCCAAAATTAAATAACCCATCTAAGACCTTTCAAGTTCTGTATCCATATTACAAATTTACATTAAAAATACTCCACATAATTGAAACAACATTATAAATAATCAGAGGAGGCATCATGACCATCCATGTGGTCCTTTACAATTCTTTGATTATAATTCATAAACAAAATTACATAACTCAATAAACATTACCATAGCCAAATTAAAATAATATATCTTATATAGTAAATCATATCATAGTAAAAAAAAATCAAAACATTATCATAAATCCATTTATTGCAAACATTAACACGGATCGAATCCTAAGGGCATGCAAGCCCATCTTGTTCTATTTATTAAAATACATTTCATTACAACTCGTTACATTAAAAACCTTGCTTTCCAACAAAGGTCACGACATCGATCTGATGGATGTCCACACCAAGGCAAATCCATAATAACAAACCATACATAATGTATATACAAAATGGCAACAAAATCCTATAATCATTCTCACATAGGCCATGCTATACATCAAATCGTATGCGAGATGTGGTCTATAAAATACACCCATTAAAATATAAATACAGAGAGTCCATTTACATTTAAACAAAAAATTCCATTGAGGGTCTGTAAACCCTGGCCTTTACGAAATCCACTAATTCACAACACTCACATAAGTCACGGCCTCGACCAATTGTTAAATCTAATACACAAACTCTACCAATTTAACCCTATGCTATACTATTGAAGCACTGTGGGAACGTGCATGCCATTCACGGCATGGCCTATACCCACGCTTCCTATATCTTACATTATAAACTAATTAACACTGTAATACACAGAACCTTCAAGTCAGCGAATGCCCACATAAATCAACCATGACCACAAAATAAATGCAGCGAAATCGTGCTATGCACATCACAGTTTAAACCATGGTAAATCAAGTAATAAAAATAGTATGCATCTATTTACACAGAGCTTTCCAAGTAAACCACACAGTCACCATATTAAAACTTATAAACAAGCTTACAAAGGCATGCCAATGGGCTAACACACCATTGCAAGCAATGGTGCATCCCATGGCTAAAATGCCCCAACAAAAATGATTTTCTTAACTAGAAAAACCAAATGTCCTATGAAGCCCAAAAATTCCTCTTTTTGCTACTAACAGCCCAAGAAAAATTTACAAACCCAAATTTATACATAGAACCAAAAGGGGTGTGACTTCACCCACAGCCGAAGCCATTATCAACATTGTTTAAAACGCAAGTATGAAATCGTATGCCCAAAGGCGAAGTTTAAAACGCCACATCGAAACCCACAACATAAAACCCAAATCCAAACAAAAACCTATGCATAGTCTTCCCAAGAGGGCCGAAGTCTAGCAAGTAAATATCTGCTCATAGGATTACTGTAGCAATGAATGCCAACATTTGGAACCCACAGAAGCAAAGCTACGCTGCTCCTCTTTCCCTTTCAGCACCTGCAAAACACAAGCAAAAAGGAAGGATGAGAAGTATGACTGAGCAAACGTTAAACCAAACGAATGAGCAGGTGTGTTAAAACCAGTGTCTGCATACCTCATAGTCTGGAGGTTGCCTCCATGGTTTACCCCTGCACAGAGCCAAAGAGCGAAACCCCAAATGACAAAAAACACACAATCATTGTGAGCCAAGCCTAAGGGAAGGCTGTCACATTTCACCAAGTGCATTGAATGCACCAACTAGAAACCATTAAACCCACATAAAAACCCACTCTCCATAGTATTTTTTTTGTTGCATTACAATGATACCACCTCTCACATAAAGCTTAAACCCTGATACCATATGTTATGTCGCCACCCAAACTCTATCATAGCGATTATATTTTACAAGGTTTGCATTATGGTAAGATCACAATATTACATGGTCCATAGGTTGCGTTAGTCCAAGGTATAATGCCATAAGGCATACACCTTAGAAGTTAAAACAAAATACACTTTAGGCTTATAGCCTTGTATTAAAATCCAATACGAAAAGTGTTAAGAATAAATGCTTAGCGAACATGGCATATGCAATATGCCATGTTAACTTTTTAACATCTCTGACTATAAAAATCCAAGGTCTGCTTTTAAAAGCAATTTAATAACTTGTCAATAAAAAGGACATAAGAGTTGTTAATAGGTATAGTAAGAATATACATAGAACGCAAAATGTATTAATGACATATAGATTAACGAATTTAAAACATAACAAAGAATATTTAGTGTACATGAAATTTAGCTGTGATAGTTAATTACATGAGAATGACACTTACCAAGTTATAAAACCAAGTTGATAAGTGACATAACCACTAGCAGTGGGTCCTCTAGGATCAAGACGGTCAGCACACTTTACACAAGATCCCGTCGCAAAGTAATGAGCTACGTAGGTAAATAAAAGAGGTTCCTTAGTTCGATTGAACTAAGTAATCCTGTGTAACCGAGTAATACTTTACCTCTCAAATCGTCATGGGAGAACAAGTCCCTCCACTCCACCACTTTGTTCCCATCAACAAAGTTAAGTTAGTTTTTATTAAATAAACAAAGTACACATGTGCAGGAGTAAAACAATGATCTATACATTTCATGAATTCACCCATAGTAATAACTAAGATGTATCAATGGTTTAAATAACATAATTAAGGGTGTGTGTAAGAAGTTGAGGGTCTCTTTT
>LPNX010127143.1:151983-160464 GCA_001517045.1 Pseudotsuga menziesii
ATCATCAACATCATCATCACCATCGTCGTCATCATCATCATCATCATCATCATCAACATTATCAACATGATCATCACCATCGTTGTCGTCGTCATCATCATCATCATCATCATCAACATGATCATCATCTTCATCATCTTCATCTTCATCTTCATCTTCATCATCATCAAGATCATCATCAATTTCACTAGAGGGACCTTCAATTTCCACAAGCCATGCATATGCTTTAGAGAAATAATTAAATTTATCTTATTTAAATCCTTATTCCTCCTAACAATAATTTTAAGTTCCATTAGATGGGTCAAATAATATACCATTTTAGGGGCCATCAAGTGTTATGTGGAAAAAAAGGTAAACCAATAATATTAATGATAATAAATAAACAAATAATAATAATAATAATAGTAAGAACAAGTAATTCACCAAGTAATATATAAGTAACATTAAAAAAAGAGCTTAAGGATGACGTTTCTTTAAGGGGGAATGTATGTAATAAACCACATTAAGAAGAATAAATACATAAAATAAAGTAATAAGAATGATGAGAATGGAATAATAATCATAATAAAAATTAATAATAAATAAATTAAGAAATCCTAATAAATAAATTAAGAAATCCTTGAGAAATTAAGAAAGCCTTAGCCATGCACCCACCCCATTAATTGTGCTTAAACAAATCGCGTGCGCATTTTGGTTATACAAATCGCATATGCGTTTTGACTCTATATAACGTGTGTGCATTTTGGGACTGTAAAAACAGTGGATTGTTTTTGTCCGAGAGCAACTTCACTCTGTTTTTATGAAAATCCGATTACCGCACGGTTTTTTTCAAGAGCACGAGCTCGCCTGTGGAAATACTCACAATTTACACATTCTCCATCATTCTTTTTGTTATGTAGGTGCAACATTGAGGACATCTTTCATGGTTGAGGAGCACACATGATAAGATATCAAGCTTCAATGTCATTTCATGGTGATGGTGGATATAAATTTCATTTGCTTATTATTCAAGAGAACCAAAGGTAAATTTTCCCATTCATTATTGTTTTGATGGGAAATATGAACAATTGAGAAGGAATATTGAAGCACCTTGAAGGATCAATAGTTATAAAGCAAGTTGAAGGTTTGAAAGCTTGAAATTGAGGAGCAACAAAAACAAACTATATTGAATTGATCATTGTGGTGATGGGGAATGTACGTAACCGAGGAAGAAAACCAGCTAGGAAGAAGAGACCTCAAGAAGTCATCGAAGAAGAGAAAGAAAAGAAAAGAATAGACATGATGAATCGGAGGCTTTCTTTGGAAACTAATCCAAATCCAATTATAGAGAATACGACGGTTCATCCTATTAATCCAGCACAAGAAAAAAGGAAGCATTCACTAGAGGGACCTTCAATTTCCACAATAGTTGTTGAACAAGCACCCCATGGAAGTATTCTAGAAGCAAAATGTAGGTGCTCATTAGGGGATGTTTCAAATCCCACATTAAGTCAAAACGATAAGTTTCCATCTCAAGATGAAGCTCATGAAGAGGTGTTGTACATGGAGCCTACTGTTGAAGAGGCGTTGGACATGGAGCCTAATGTTGAAGAAGAAAATATTATCTGGACCATCAATGAGGATGTTGGACTTCCACCATCCAACTACCAGGAAGAGAATGAAGGGCAACAAGTTGCTACTAAAATGCCATAGCGTATTGTTGATGCACTAGATGATATAAATCCAACCCCCTTACCTCCATTAGAAAGCACACATCGAAGAACTCTGAAGCGTATACAAGTTGATGAAGGACTCCTCAATTCCATTGAAGGTCTGCTATCTAAACGTAGTATTGCTTATCAAACTCAACAGATACTAAATAAATATTTTGTTTCTAAATGTGATGGAGATAAATGTAGATTATTTTTATCATTGTTAAAATATAGGGGCATGAATATTGTTAGGAAATCGTTAGGGATAAAGATGATAAATACTTCTGGACCAAGTTATCATATAGTTAAAAGCTTAGTAGATGCCTTTGGTAAAATTGGTAAGAACACACGGTCAAAGGACCGCAATGCGGCTCGTCATGTGTTGTCACAAGCAATTGTAAATAAGAACACCAAGGTCCTTTGTTTTCTGAAGCCTACATCTAAACTAGTTAATTTGAATGTAAAAACCCTCCATAGGTATTCTATTAGAAGAGAACATCTTGACACAACCGCCCAGACAGATTTTTGGGCCTTTATTGGTCGGTTGCCACGTCGTGACATGAAGCTAGTTGATGCAGTAAAGGGACTAGTGCAGAGCTTTTGGCATGATCACATAAGGCCTTCTTCAAACCAGAAGGATGTACTAAAACTTAGAAGGGGTTCAAAGGACCGTGAACCACATATTAAGCATCTTCTTGATATAACACAGACAGAACTATACGAGAAATTTAGGAATGAACATATACAATTGAATTTGGGGCAAAGATCTTTTAAGAAATGTAAGCCCCGGTATGTTAGAATCAATACTCTTTGTAACACTTCTTGTTGTAGATACCATGTAGAATATGAATATTACTATGAAACATTTTTGTACATTCGTCGTGTGTTGCATACTAACCATGTGCAGGATTGCTCCTTGACAATACCTCTGACCACATCAAGAGAATTCACTCATAGTATCATGTGCAATAGGCCTGAGAAGCAAACTTACTATGCAAAATCCTGTTTGGATGGAACTTGCTCCAATTGTGCTGGAATGGCATTATTGAGCCAATGTATGCATGAGACTGGAGACAATGAATTTGGGAATATGGTTACAGACATGAAAAGTTTCAAATATATCAACTATGAAATAGTCCCAGGGAAAGAAAGCAAAAAAATACAATTGGTGACATCTTAGGTACATGCATTTATCTATAAATTTATGTTTGAACAGTTGCATTTCATTCCTTAAAAGGAAACCTGATATTGAGATCATTTTGTGTCAACGGGTAGAAGTTAGTGTCTTCGTCAAGGAATTTATTGAAAAGACACATCAATATGTTCAGCATGTCCACTTGGCATGATGATAGGATGACAAGTTTAGAATATGCAGAGATACATTTCCTCATGGTACTATACTTTCTGTTGTTGATTTTGTCGAGAACTACACTCTGCAACCTCAAAATGAGATCCAAAGTCAGTAATATCACTCTGAGCAGGTTTCCTTGATGGTGCATATCATATATAGGCATGGCCCAAATAGCAGTAAAGAGCAAAGAGAAATTCTAAAGGAATATCACTTCTACATAAGTGATGATAGGTGCCATGACTTCCACTATGTACATCATTGCTTCATCATGTTCTATGATCATTTGAAGGGTAGGAACATACAGATGGATCGACACTGGGTTTGATCTGATGGATGTGCTGGTCAGTTCAAAAATGCACGCATATTTCAATGGTTGTGTTCATTGCAGAAAAACTACAAAGTTCCACATATGTGGAACTATTTTGAGACTAGGCATGGTAAAGGAGAGCATGATGGATCCGGATCATGTGTCAAAAAAGCCCTATGAAGACAGGAATTGAAATTATCTACAATATCTACTATTCAAAATGCTCAATCTATAGTCAGGTGGTGCACGTCAGTAATGGGAGAGGAATCAGCTATGCGAGTAGAATCCACAAGAAAGAGACATGTGTAGATATTTTTTGGGGAGGTGGTAGACATAGATCGTTCACATGCATGGGAATGCAAGACTATTCCTGGGACTCGTGGCTTTCATTTGGTTCGAAGCTCTGATAACCTAGTATTTGAAATTTGGACCAGAAAATTCACTTGTTTTTTCCCACCTTGTTGTGATGGTGACTGGGATGTGTGTGAATCATTGGATTGGGTTGATGGATGGGATCACATATCACTTCCACTTGATCAGCATGCAATTGTTGAGTTAAATCCTTTGGAAGAAGACCAATCGTCTATTTCTATAGATTTTGATCATGTATCAGACCTTGTACAACCTGGTATGATGCATTTCCTTAACATTTTTTTGTAAAATTTATGTAGTCTTGAAACTCACATTAATGGCCTTGTATCACATGAAAAATATTTGATCATATACCTACAATCATACTATGTAGGACACATATACACAGTGTTTGCCTCAAAAGATAGTGAATGGGGTAGTGATTACTGGTTGACACGTTGTATAGAGGGAAAGCAAACCCTCATTATGTCCATGACTGATGATGAAAAGGACCACTTTCCCATTGGGTCTATGGTTGTTAAAGGTGAATACCTTACACATGAAAACAATGCAAGAAAGAAGGGTGGATATGTTTACAGGGATTACAAACCAGGTGCAAGTGTGTATCACTTTACCAACTTAACCATTGGTACAAACCTCCAGGTATGAACAATTCCTAGCCGAAATTCATCGAAGGTACGCTACTTCTTACTGGATACAGAACACGAGAGACTAATGGAGACCATCATTATAAGAGATGCTCCAGATGGCTTGGTTGTATGATAATAGGTGGGATCTAGCATGATGAGGTATGTATCATAATTTTAATTTTCCCATGTATGTTTCTTATGAATATGTCAATTTTGTGTTCTTGATATGCAAAATTTTCCATAATGTTGTTTATAAATATGCCAAAAGTTCTCTTGTATGTCAAGTTAATGAACATGCCAAATTTTACATATGATCAATAAACCATATATATCAATCATATGAACATTTCAAGATCACATTCACATGATATACATAACATTAGAATACATACATGTACCTCTGTAGGTTATACCTATCAAAGTTCTTTGTAGGCTCTCTTACAAAACTAAAACCCTAATTTTTCAAGTAGGTAATATTGTCAATGTTTTCAGCTGATATATACAACTAGGATGATGGAAACAAGATGCCGCAACGATAAACTTATGTTTTAAGGCTTGTATAATTTCCTTCTTGAGAACTCACCTCTTATACTCGCATGTCCATTGCCAAAGGGGTAGTGCCTAGTAGTGTTGGAATTTCATCTCATTTTTTTTTATTGAGAAGTTTAATTTCTACTTAAAAGATAATAAAAGATAATAAGAGATTTATTTAACTTTGTTTTTAGTTGATTATGTTTTTTTGAACATTGAAAGTGGAAGAAAATAACCTACTAATATTGACACAAACAACTCAAAAGTAGCATGCTTCAACATTATGCATATGAAGTATTCAAAAGTAACATGTGCTAACATTATGCATGTGAAGTAGGTAAACATCATGCATGTGAATATATTAAGTGATAAACTTAATAAACAAACAAAATCTGGAACCTCTCATGCTTTTGAAAGGTTAATGTTTCATGTAATGCATAATAGAAAATTTTGGGAGGCTGACATAATGGGTCATAGGTGTAATTGAAATTGTGATATTTTAATTTTCAATTAAAAGATATGATTTTATTAATGAGTTTAATTTCCAATTAAAATATAACAATAAACTCATTTCCTGATGTTTCTCATTAATCATGTATTATAAAAATCGTGAAACAAAACAACATACTAGCAATGACAACTCGACAACTCAAAAGTAACATTAAGTCGTTGATGCACAGAAAGCCACAGACGATGGGGATGTGGTTGGATTTGCCATATTTCCCATGCCCAAACATGCTAGTAGGAGTTGAAGGAATTCAAAATTGCGGCTCCATGAGGTTTTTTGTGCACCAGGCCCAAGTCCACCAGGTGTCCCTAAACGGTATCTGGAGGTGACCTGCAACTCGCCATAGATCGATGCTTGGGCCTCCAATCGATGAAATGTTGATTCCATTGGATTCATGATGTGGGATTTTATCTAAAGGGGGGCCTCTCCCTCATGTCCATTTCCCGGTGACCTCCATCTACGGTGGTTTCTGAAGCTAGGGTTTCGCTCAGTAGGGGACAATGCAGTCACGCCAACGAGGTCCAAATATGGAAAGCCACAGATGGTGGGGATTTGGTTGATGTTTCCATATTTCCCATGCCCAAACACACTAGCAGGAGTTGATGAAATTCAAAATTGCGGTTCCGTGAGGTTTTTTGCACACTGGGCACAAGTTCACTAGGTGTCCTTAAATGATATTTGGAGGTGACCTGAAACTCGCCATAGATCAATGCTTGGGCCTCTGATCGATGAACCGTCAATTCCATTGGATTCATGACGTGGTATTTTAGTTAGGGGGGGGCCTCTCCTTCCTGTCCATTTCCCGATGACCTCCATATACGGTGGTTTTTGAAGCTAGGGTTTCACTCAATAGGGGACAATGCAATCACGCCAACGAGGGCCAAAGATGGAAAGCCACAGACGATGGGGATGTGGTTGGTGTTTCCATATTTCCCATGCCCAAACACACTAGCAAGAGTTGACAAAATTCAAAATTGTGGCGCTGTGAGGTTTTTTGCGCACTGGGCCCAAGTCCACTAGGTGTCCCTGAATGATATTTGGAGGTGACCTGCAACTCACCATAGATCGATGCTCGGGATTCTGATCGACGAACCGTTGATTTCATTGGATTCATGACGTGGGATTTTAGCTAAGGAGGGGGCCTCTCCCTCCTATCCATTTCCCGATGACCTCCATCTATGGTGGTTTCTGAAGCTAGGGTTTCGCTTAGTAGTGGACAATGTAGTCACACCAATGAGGGCCAAAGCTAGTAAGCCACAGATAGTGGGGATGCATTTGGTGTTTCCATATTTCCCATGCCCAAACACGCTAGCAAGAGTTGATGAAATTCAAAATTGCGACTCCATGAGGTTTTTTGCACACCGGGCCCAAGTCCACCAGGTGTCCCTGAATGGTATCTAGAGGTGACCTACGACTCTCCATAGATCGATGCTCTGGCCTCTGATCGATGAACCATCGATTTTGTTGGATTCGTGATGTGGGATTTTAGCTAGGGGGGGGCTCTCCCTCCTTTCCATTTCCCGATGACCTTTTTCTATGGTGGTTTTCGAAGCTAGGGTTTCGCTCAGTAGGGGACAATGCAGTCACACCAACGAGGGCCAAATATGGAAAGCCACGGATGGTGGGGATGCAATTGGTGTTTCCATATTTTCCATGCCCAAACACTCTAGCAGGAGTTGACAAAATTCAAAATTGCAGCGCCATGAGTTTTTTTGTGCACCGGTCCCAAGTCCACTAGGTGTCCCTGAACAGTATCTGGAGGTAACCTGCAACTCACCATAGATCAATGATTGGGCCTCCGATCGATGAACCTTTGATTCCATTGGATTCATGATGTGGGATTTTAGTTGGGGGGGGCCTCTTTGACCTATCCATTACCTGATGACCTCCGTCTACAGTGGTTTCTGAGGCTAGGGTTTCGCTCAGTAGGGGACAATGCAGTCACGCCAATGAGGGCCAAAGATGGAAAGCCATGAATGGTGGGGATGCGATTGGTGTTGCCATATTTCCCATGCCCAAACATGCTAGCAGGAGTTGGTGGAATTCAAAATTGCTGCTCTCTGAGGTTTTTTGCGCACTGGGCCCAAGTTCACCAGGTGTCCCTGAATGGTATTTGGAGGTGACCTGCAACTTGCCATAAATCAATGCTCGAGCCTCTGATCGATGAACCATCAATTCCGTTGGATTGGTGATGTGGTATTTCAGCTAGGGGGGGCCTCTCCCTCCTGTCCATTTCCCGATGACCTCCGTCTACGGTGGTTTCTGAAGCTAGGGTTTCACTCAGTAAGGGACAATGCAGTCATGCCAACGGGGGCCAAAGCTAGAAATCTATGGATGGTGGGGATGTATTTGGCGTTTCCATATTTCCCATGCCCAAACATGCTATTAGGATTTGACAGAATTCAAAATTGTGGCTCCGTGAGGTTTTTTTGCGCACCGAGAACAAGTCCACCAGGTGTCCCTGAACGGTATATGGAGGTGACCTACAACTCACCATAGATTGATATTCGAGCCTCTGATTGACGAACCGTCGATTCCGTTGGATTTGTGACATGGCATTTTAGCTAGGGGAGCCTCTCCCTCCTGTCCATTTCTCGGTGACCTCCGTCTACAGTGGTTTTTGAAGCTATGGTTTTTCTTAGTAGGGGATAATGCAGTCACGTAAATGAGGGCCAAAGATAGACAATGCATTTCATGCCGACGAAGGCCAAACTTGGAAAACCCTATCCCTAACTAGGGTTTATTGTTTAACATGCATGGAACATAACCATAACCCTACCAAGGAAACCCTAATCTTATCTTACTGTCACAACTCAATTCAGAATCAATCTAATGTCGAACTGAACTTTTTCAAATCTGGTGGACTTATGCTTGAAATCATGTTGATTCATGAAGTTGGTTCTCAGTCTTTGGATTCTATTGTAGTTCCTCTAATGCTGAGTGATTAGTCATTGGGTGCATGAGGTTTGTTGAATAATGTTGTTGGTTGTTGGTGAAATGTGAAGCATGTATTGCACTTAGTTTTATTAAATTACACTTGAGCATTGACTTAACTTGTAATTTAATGAATCCAAACTCACAATTTTTAATTA
>LPNX010127143.1:163105-204469 GCA_001517045.1 Pseudotsuga menziesii
GAATATCTATTAGACATGATTTTTTTTATTCTTATAGCCTCTTTTATTTTGAATCCATCAAACATTAGCTTGGGAGTTGTTCAGTTGATTATTCTATTAAAAAACACAATTATAGGTTAAAAATTGACAAAAAAGAATGATTTGGGTGATTGAATTACCTTGTTGGATGATAATTCATCGGTGGAATCTCCTCCCCTCCAACTAAATCAGCTCCTCCAACAATCCCAAGCACTTAAATTGTTCCAAAATGCTCCAAATGGAAACTATTTTCGCTTTCCTGATAGGTAAAATAAGTCGTGGGTTTCGGGCATGTGTATATAAATTATTTTTTGTTTTCCAAATCGCGTACGTGTTTTATAAATACAAATCGTGAGCGCATTTTGTAGTTATATAAAACGTATGCTATATGGTTTCCTATCCCACATGTCCCATGACATGTCTGGCTCGGGTTGAACCATAGTAAGTGCTATGTAGCAGAAACGAGTTGTATTTTTTGGTAACGTGATCATGTTTTTGAAAACTAGGATTGCATCTAAAAGGTCCCTCATCTTCTTGCACTGACCCTTAATACATAAGAAGTAAACGAACTAATAATCACTGATTACATAAGATATTAACAATACAAATTTTCTGAAGAGATCGAAAGTATAAGTAGCACATGTAATTCCGCACGAGTAATAATGATCCCCTTTGGGTAGTTTTCGCTAGCCTATAATTTTTTTTTCAAATTTTTGGGGACATTACAATGCATCACATTAATTCAGCCAGTCATTCTCACTAAAAAACTCTTCACCAAGTCCAATAGACACCCCATAGAGACCTCTTCTCATCAGAGATGCAATCATCTTCTTCTTCCATTCTGAATAGTTTGTGAATAGGGTGAGAAGAGGAACTGATGAATCCATTCGAAGTTGTACCTGCAATTACAAAAAAGACAAAGTAAGGTCAGAAATCCTGCACATTTGATTTTTTCATCACACCCATCATAGTTGATCAAACAAGTTTGATCAACAATTCCTTAACTTGGGGTATTAAGTGTTAAGCCTTCGACTTTTGGTGCAATGCTGGAAGGAGCAATTTTTCTCAAAAAAATGATCCAGTAGGACATCTGAGGAGGAGAAGTGCCTTGTCCAGTGAGACTCTGATACCATATTAAATTGAGCACATAGATCTGTGGATAAACACACAACTCACAAGATATATCACACAATTTACTCAACAATTGAAGAATGAAACAATGCAAAAATGGCTTCCAACTGTGAATGCTTTCATTAATCAAAAAGTAATTAGATGATTAATTACAATGTAATACAATGGATAAATATCCACATGCAATTCGAATCCACATGAGGAAATTCGAATTTATTAGACTCTACTTGACTGTAGGTAACTAAGACCTTGTCTAAATCATTATCGAAGGACTTAATAGTTAACTGACCTTGTCTAAATCATTATCGGAGTTCATCGGAGTTCTAAAACACAACTCAAGTGTCTAATTCAGTGTTAACTAAGGCTAATTGACTGTGGTAGGTGAGGAATGCACCTCTTGTGCATGTAGCCATGCAAACCTAGCACTAACTACATATAGAGGACTAGAACTGAATGTAACTGACTCCTACGTTAGCTTGACTAGTCACTAACTGAACTCAACTGATGAAGGTTCGTGCCGGTGCTCCCAATGGCTCCTAAATTGTAGGGATTGATCTAGGAGGCTCCTAAACCGATGCATGGAAGTGAAATCAGTGGAATTATGTCTCAATTAGTGTTCCCCATACTTTAGTAACTGGAACATGTGCCCTAATTAAGCCAAGTGGACCCAATGGTGCTAGTGACTAAAAATAGATTGGAAGGACTACCGATTTAGACATGACTCCTGATTTAGACATATGACCAAATCGAAAAAGGGAGGATTAATAATCCTAAAACTGAGAGGTATCAGTTTCTACTTGTCGCATCATGCCTACTTAGTTCTGTCGAACTAATGCATTCGTGTCCCATTTGTGTGTAGGTGCACTTGGCGATGGAAAACTTGTTTGTAAAGCTCAATCGAAAGTGCTGATTGTTTTGGTCACTAGCACTTGCATTTGTAGCTCTATCCTAGTGACATTACAATGATTATTTTTATTATCATTACAAACTTTATGATAGTGATGGGGTCACTACTGCACTTACTACTTGTGTGACACAGACTTATTATTTATGGGATACATGTTTACTACGATGTAAAGGCTTATGACTTGTTCATGTCCTAACATAATTTTACTATATGTTTTTTATATAATTGGAGAATATTTGTAAAAACATTGGCTTAAAAATTACATGGCATATTTCTTATGCCATTGACTTAGGGATAAAAGCCTAAGTTATTCGATGCTTGAATGGGTTTATGCAATTTGCAATGGTTTTGGGACAAGGTTTAACGTCGTGACCATAACTATGTATTTGTGGGTTTTTGCAAACAACATTGGAGGCCAGGGTGACAACATAAATGTGCCTTGAGAATTGTGGGAACCCAACTTAGGGCTTGGTTCAGTCATTAGTTTGGCTCATTCGTATCCTTACTGCTTGTGCTCTGTTCCTGCGTGGTGGAATGAAGCGAAACAACAATGGCTTAATAGGTATGATTGTAGTCTGGTTTCGCAGCATAATTTGATTGTTTGGTTTGATTATTGGAATATTTATCATCATGGTTTCTTCCCTGTGGTTGCATGCTACAGGGTGTGGCGAAATGAGCTTGGATCGCTGCTTGGGGGCAAGGTCGTGGACAAAGCCATATAACCCATTTGGGTAATCTTGTTGTACAATTGTTTACTTGTCCCCTCTTAGCTTCGTGGTTATGACTAAGTTATCACTCATCGTAGGTTTGGATTTGCTTGAGTCTGGCTTCTAATGGATGCGTTTTGGGTTTGGATTTGACTATAACTTAAATGAGCTCTTTGTTTTGTAAAGCCATGGGATTGGGGTTTTGTTGTTGGGGTTTTAAATTCCTTCAGGCCTGAGCTTGAAATGTATTGGGATTTATTAATGGGTGCTTTGTGCCACAAAAATGGCCTGGGTGACTTCTCGATAGGATCTCTATATTTTGTAAATAATGTTTTGATTATGCTACTAGAAATGGGAAGCACCATTGCTTGCAATGGTGCAATGGCCGATTTATGAACGACTATGTAATTCTTGTGTCTTTTGATAATGATTATGTTTAACAATAAGTGCATACTGTGTTTGATTTTATGTTAATGTTATCACTAGACTGTGTGGATTCACATTCGTTGTTTGCATTAGTTGTATGGCTGAAATGTGTGACAACGTTATGGCTTTAGGGCCATGCCATATATGGCATTGGCGTTTCCCACCATGGTAACTGCGATAGCGTAGTTACTATTTATGATTTCATTGTGTAATATGATATGGGGGATGTCTGTGGTGTACCCATGGGACAATCAGTGGTCATTGTTGGTAAACGTTGACAAGGTAAAAGTTGGATATGTAAAAGGCCGAGGGCCATAGATTGCACCCTATATATTGAAATGGGTCTTTCAACCTCTCTGTAGAGATTTTATGTTTTGTTTACAACCTGTGTATAAGTAATATAGCATGGCTTTGTAAAATATTAATAGATCCTACAAGATTCGATCTTGGGTCATTTACTATGATGAGGGTTTAATTTATATGGATACAATTTGGGCTTTAATGCCCACAGAAATCGATCCTGTGACTTCTCTGCAATTATGTTTGTTTTAAATGAATACCTATAAATGATATATGTTTGTTTTTAGATGGTTACTGTAAATGATGTTATGTTTGTTTTAAATGATTACTGTAAATATTTAAGGGTTTGATTTTTTATATTTGTGATGGATTATTTATGTGTATAATTAGTTTACTGTATTACGAATTTGTTGATGTACTTTATCGTAATAAATCGTGAACCATTAGAGGGTCTCGTTACTTGATCTGTAGCTTTGATTTATGATAATATTTGTTTTAAAGAAGAATGATAACATTTATATAGACCGTGAGAGTTCTTTGTTGATTTTTATCTTAGCTTTAATATTTCAAGTTATGATTATTCTTTGATGTAGAATATCGAGCTTATAGTATTGCTTAAAATGGGTTAGGGAACTTCTTATTAAAGCTTAATATGAAATAGTCTTTTACTTCTACACCTAAATCTACTAGAAATATGAAATCTTCTAGTAGAGTACACAGACAGCTAAACACACAAGCCTTGTTAGGTTAGTTCCTAGGTCTTAGGAACTGAAGTTTAAGTTGTAAATGAAAATACAGAAGTAAAACTGAAAGGACAAAACCTTTGATAATTCTTACACATGAATTAAATTACAGCCTAGGGTTTATAATTAAAATGTAAACCCTAAAAGAATTTGACACGAAAACAAAGGAACATAGGGTTATAAATATAACATAAACACTTGCATAATGTAGCCGACAATTATTCTAGATAATTAAATAGGAAGTCAAGAACCTCATACCTGAAAAGTGAAGCTCTTCTAATGGCTGAAACTTGCACATTCAATTACCGAGCATTAACAATTCACAGGAAGATCTGATCTCTGTATAGATGACTGAATCACTTGGGAACTACGACGTTACACCGAACCATGACCCGAAACCGTTCTTGGTTTTAATCTAGATCCCCTCGAGTTGGTTCCAGCGTGGAAGTAGCTAGAGCTCCTAAGGTAAGGCTGCCATAACTGGTATATCAGGTCTGAATCAGTTCGCATTTTTTCTCTTAGGAAAATGTTCTCCAAGAACTCTCTTGAGAATAATGAGGCAGAATAATGACTCCAAAAATATGGAAGAGATATCGAAGCCTCTCTTTGGCTTGGGACTTTATAGACACACTTTTCAGTCAAAGGGGTGGTTAAATCAAGAATCATTTGATTTCTTGATTTAACCCTTTTTATTTAATTTAGGTATTTTAATATTTAAACTTATGAACTTTTAACTAGTTCCTAATTGAACTTTTGTAGGTATTATAATATTTAATTTTCTCTTGGTAATAATAATAGTAGATGAAACTTTTCCTTCTTGCTTACATTATTAATATTATTAGTATGTGTACTCTTTGTACATGCTCTGTATAAAATATATAATAATATATTATTTGTTCACATTTGTCTTAGGGTATCACATATTGTGATCCTTAGATTCATGATACTTTCTTCATTAATTTCATCAGGTAGATGGTTAGGTCTACTAGGGTAGGCGACTCTAAACACCCTTGCATGTTGGCTTCCCTCATATAACATGGTAATTCTTCAGTACTTGATGAGATACAAAAATTTGAGATTTCATTTAATCACTTATAAATAAGTGAGACGAGATCATGATTTTTCTCAAGAAGTTCCACTTAGGAATGATTTATTCTTTTCAGTAACTCCTAGCACTTAAAAAAGCCCACACCTAACGCTAAAATCAAGGAGTTACAAACTTAGTGCAATTTCAGAGCTTCTCACTCAACACTAATGCTAGGATGTATTTGTAGAATACACCTAGGGATACAATGGCCAAGGATTCGATGTTTTAGAGCTTATGCTCAACACAAATATAATACTCACGTGCTCCATAGCTTCTTGCTCGACACAAACATTAATCACTCATGTGCTCCAGAGCCCCTTGCTCAACACAAAGCATTAATTGCTGATGTGCTCTAGATCTCCTCACTAAACACAAAACATCTCATCAATCATGTGCTTCAGGGTCCATGCACGATGCAAAAGGAAAAAGTTTGAGAGACATTAAAATAAATATGTGTCTACATATGCAAATCAAAATGGCAAAATAAGGAAATAATGCTCAGTGATAAAAAAATGTTTAATAGGAAACTCTTTCTAGGCAATGCACGCTTGTCAATAGCAAAGACATGCCTCTAGTATATGAGATGAGGTACAAACTTTATCCACTGGTCTAACTTATGATTTCAGCTTTTTACAATTGGGTAAATAAAAATAATATTCTAGCTCCTAGAGAATAACCATAAGATTATCTTAAGTCTTCTTTCATTGATTCATATCTTATTGGAAGCGCCTAAAAATTTGGAAGCTCCTCGTAAAAGGTGAAGAGGTAACCTTATGTTTATATTTATATTTTAAAATTGAAAGTTATCAAATACACATAAAAAGCAATTAACCATCTTTTATTTACATTTATGTTTTAAAATCTTCTCTTTTATTGCACTATAAACTTTTGGTGATAATGAAACTTAGTGATTTTAAGTTATAAACAAATAATTCTTAGACAATATGTGTTTTTATGTATAGTTTATTGACTTTGAACTCATGAATTAATTTGTTGGTTGTCAAGAATAATGTTATGCGATTAACTGACACCAAAGCACTTCGTCTTAGCATTTTTACAAGTTAGTCTCAAGCATAAAGCAAAATCCTTGTTATGGTGGAATGTTGATAGACCTTAAAAATATTACACAAGAAATATAGTTAGTATGAGTATAAATGTATTTTGATTATTCTATGGCGAGCTATGTTCACTACAAACACTTATTGGATAATCTTATAATGTTTTCAATTTTTCAACCCAAAGGAATAAAAATGACTCTAAAATACCATCTCCGTCACTTAAGGGGCTTGATGAACCTTCTACCCAATCTACTCACTGCAAAAGGAAAAAATCTCAAAGAGATTGAAATAAATATGTGTCTACACAACAACCCGACAAAGATTTCAATAAAAGTTTGCACCAGTTTCATGCATGGATACAATTAATAGCCTGTAATGCCCCCAAAAATTGAAAAAAAAATCATATCATAGTAAAACAACATCAAAATCATATCATAAATCCATTTATTACAAACACTAACAGGAATTGAATCCTGTGGGCATGCAAGCCCATCTTGTTCTATTTATTAAAATACATTTCATTAAAAAAGTTACATTAAAAACCTTGCTTTCCAAAAGAGGTAGCGACATCGATCCCATGGATGTCCAGACCAAGGAAAATCCATAATAACAAACTGTACATAATGTATATACAAAACAACAACCAAATCCTATAACCATTGTCACACATATTAAAGTAATTAATCTCACGGTATTTACCTAACCGCCCACGGTATTATTGCTCTTTCTTCCTATTTAACCTGCTTCTAATAATAAGAAGGCAGACCTCTGCCCGTGTTCTTTTCCTGAATGCTCTGTTCTCTTGTTCTGTTCTTTTTCTTTACATGGTATCAGAGCCTAAGGCCTGATCCTTTCTTGTTGAGGTAAGCCTTTCCATAGAGTGGAAAGCACTTGAAGGAGCTCAGAACACAACAGATCCAAATTAGCTTACTCCGGTGATCAATTGCTTGGTCTCTCAGATCTGAATCTAGTAATCTCGATCTGAATAGTTCACGCTGGAGAATCAGAGGACTACGGAGGGAGCCACACATAGAATCTTGGCGATCTATCATAGTTCATTCTCTAAATCTTGGCATTCTATCCGACTGGCTTGAGAACTGCTAAGCTATTCAATGGCACAATGGTTCTCCTCAGCAACTAGTCAAAAATTAGCCCTCACATCCATCAAAGTGTTCTGCAATCCAATCGAAGTCTGCGATCATTCATCAAAGGAATTGTCGCGGATCGAACTGTAAGCCTTCAAGATCTGATCTGATCTGAGGAAGTGGAGCAATGGCAGTGGGTTCTTCACCTACGACATCAAGGACCAAACCTTTGGCAAGCAGATTCCTTCTTTGACCCTGGTATACCCCCCTGGAGAACTCCAATCAGTCTTTGGCTTCTTCATCTCAAATGCTAGTAAGAGAAGCGAGTGGCCTCTGATTCTCTGCTTTGCTCAGCGATTCGTTTCAGATCTGTTTGAAATTCTGAATTGCCTTCTATTCAGAAGTTGAGATCGGTTGGCGTAGGTAAGATTTTTTTTTCCGTTTGTTCCTAGATCTGACTTTGGGTCTACCGTGTTGGGATTTGAAATTGTGACCACAAATGATAGATGCCAAGGCTGTCCAGAGATGTGCATTTTTTATTTTTTATTTTATACAAACTGTACACATGCAGTAGAAGGATTGATCAAGACCTAATTGGATTAACCAGCACAACCCAGAGTCTCATCACAGCTTTTTAATTTACCAGTAACCATAGATCTGGTATAAATCCCAGGCTCAAATTAGAGGATGCAAACCCCACTATTCTCCCGAGCCGAATACTCTATTTTCTGGATCTGTACTGTGCTGATCTCAGGATCTAATCCCATCTTGGAGGGGATTGGAGAGTGCCTCGGGTTGCCCATATCAGCCTGTCATTTGTTCGTTTTTTCTTGCTGTTCTGTTCATTTAGTCATATCAGATGGCTAATACCAGTTCCTTGAAGCCGATCTCCAGACCTGTTTTGACCGGAGCAAACTATGAATTTTGTTCTATCAAGACGAAGACATTTCTGCAGCTCAACAAATGTTGGGATATGGTGGAAACTGAGTTCACAGAACTTGAAGCGGTTTCCCTCACCGCAATGAACAATGCACAGAAAAATGCTCTCGAAGCTCGCCAAGATCGAGATCTCACAGCCACATGGCTGCTCCAAAGCTGCATTGAAGAGTCCATTTTCCCAAGGATATCAGGTGCTACCAGTGCACATTAGGCTTGGAACCTGCTTGCATCAGCTTACAAGGGAACTGATCGCGTTAAAATGGTAAGACTGCAAACCCTATGCCTTCAGTTTGAAAGTTTAAAAATGAAGGAGTCAGAATCTGTAGATTTGTTCATGACTAGGGTCTCGGGTCTAGTAACCCAGTTCCAAACCTATGGTGAACCCCTAGAACAAAAAGTAGTTGTTCAAAAGATTCTTCGGTGTCTCACCAAGAAATTTTCTATGGTAGTGACTGCCATAGAAGAAGCCAAAGACCTGTCTAAATTCACCTTAGAATAGTTAACTGGATCACTTCTATCTCATGAAGCATGATTCACTCAAGAAGAAGAAACATTGAGCAATGCTTTCAGCACTCAGGCTTCCCTCAACAGAGCTCGAGGCAGAGGAGAAAGAGGTAGAGGAAGAAGAGGCCGATGGTCTAGATCAGAAGATAGAACCAGTCACAATCATGAACACTCAAATAATTCAGACAACTCTCACCACTCTCAAGGTCAGAGGGGAAGAAACAAGAGATGGGAAAATAAGTCCAATGTTCAATGTAACTACTGCAAGAAATATGGGCACTATGAACGTGAATGCAGAAAGAAGCAAGCGGACCAGAACCATAACCAGAACAATAGCAGAGCCAATGTCTCCAAAGAAGAAGAAGGCTCGTCCGAAGTGATGTTTCTGTCTTATCAAGCAACTGAAGACCACCACAGCTCAGATCTATGGCTACTAGATAGCGGCTGCAGCAATCACATGACAGGTAACAAGTCATTATTCTCTAGCTTAGATTCCTCTGTTATCACGAATATCAAGCTAGGAGATGACTCTCTGGTTCCAGCAAAAGGAAAAGGTATTGTTCCTGTACTTAGTAATCAAAATGAGAAAATGTCCATTCATGAGGTGTTTTATGTACCTCATTTGACTGTAAATCTGATCAGTATAGGTCAATTACTTCAGAATAAGTATGATGTTAGGTTTCATGATACTTACTGTGCTATCTATGATAAACCTCCCAGTAAGAGACTCATAGCTAAAGTTGAAATGACCAAAAATAGAATCTTTCCTCTTAGAATTAGGAGTGCTAACCTTCCACAGCTTGTAGTTCATACAGTCTCTAGTCAAGACCAATCCTGGTTATGGAACTGTAGATTCGGTCATCTTCCTTTAAAAAGTCTCCATCTCCTACATAAACAGTCAATGGTCAAAGGATTACCGGTCATTCATAAACAATCCAACACCTGTAAGGATTGTATCACTGGTAAACATCATAGGGATAGTTTTCCCACTTCCACATCTCGAGCCAAAGAGCAACTTGAGTTAGTTCATACAGACCTCTATGGACCCATGCAAACCCAATCCATAGGAGGCAGTTTTTATTTTCTGACCTTTATTGATGACTTTAGCAGAAAAACATGGATTTATTTTCTCAGGAACAAATCAGAGACCTTCTCCAAGTTTAAAGATTTCAAGGCTCTCGCTGAGAAGCAGTCTGGAAAGTCCATTAAAATGCTCAGGTCAGATGGTGGAGGTGAATATGATTCACATGAGTTTTCAGATTTTTGTAAGCAGCATGGCATCCAGAGACAGTTCACCACCAGATACACTCCACAGCAGAATGGAGTTGCTGAATGGAAGAACCGGACCATCATGAACATGGCCCATAGCATGCTGTCACACAAGAAGCTGTCAAATGAGTATTGGGCTGAAGCTGTTGGATGCTCAGTCTACTTGCTCAACAGATCACCTACAGTAACTATGCAAGACAAGATTCCTGAAGAATCATGGAGTGGCACTAAGACTAGTGTCTCAAATCTTAGAATCTTTGGTTCTATTTCCTTTGTGCATATCCATGATGAACTCAGAAGAAAGTTAGACAAGAAGAGTGAGCATTGCATTTTCATTGGTTATAGTGAACAACACAAAGCATACAAGCTTTATAATCCTGTCACCAAGTAGCTTGTGGTGAGCAGAGATGTAAAGTTCATTGAAGACAAATGTTGGAGTGATCTTTCAGACATACATCATGAATATCATTCATCTCAGCCAGATCTACCTATCATAGTTCCAAGATTGGAAGTACAGCAGCAAGAAGATGCAGCAGATGAACCACCACAGAACCGGAAAACCAAAAGCTTGACAGAGTTATATGAACAGACTCCAATTCTTGATGAGCAACTTCAGTTTGCTCTCTTCTCCTATCAGCCCACATATTTTAATGAAGCAGTGAAGGATGCACAATGGGTAACAGCCATGAATGAAGAAATTGATGCAATAGAGAAAAATCAGACTTGGGATCTTGTTGATCTCCCTGTAGAAAAAACCAGTATTGGATTCAAATGGGTCTATAAGACCAAATTGAATGAAAAAGGAGAACTTGAAAAGCATAAGGCAAGGTTGGTTGCCAAAGGATATGCACAGAAATATGGTATAGATTATGATGAAACCTTTGCTCCTGTAGTAAGGATGGATACCATTAGAGCTGTACTTGCCATTTCAGCACAAAATCAATGGCATGTGTATCAAATGGATGTGAAATCTGTCTTTCTAAATGGAATTATTGAAGAAGAAGTTTATGTCAACCAGCCACCTGGTTATACTATTAAAGGTCATGAAGACAAAGTGTATAAACTCAAAAAGGCCGTCTAAAACAAGCTCCACGAGCTTGGTACAGTAGGATTGATTCCTACCTCATCAACAATGATTTCAACAGAAGCAATAATGAGCCAACTCTCTATGTCAAAAGAGAGCAAGGTAAAATACTAATGGTATGTCTTTATGTTGATGACATGATTTACACTGGTAATTTGATGCTTGGAGACTTCAGGACAGTCATGAAAAAAGAATTTGAAATGACTGATCTAGGACTCATGAAGTACTTCCTTGGCCTGGAAGTTACTCAAACTGATAAAGGTATTTTTATCTGCCAGCATAAGTATGCTACTCATATTTTGCAGAGATTCAGAATGGATAAATGTAAACCAGAAGAAACCCCCATAGCTCTTGGTACCAAGTTAACAAGGAATAATGATGAACCAGCAGTAAACAATACACTTTATAAACAATTGGTAGGCAGCTTAGTGTATTTGACTGCAACTAGACCTGATTTGATGTATGATAATTCATCAGTGGAATCTCCTCCCCTCCAACTAAATCAGCTCCTCCAATAATCCCAAGCACTTAACTTGCTCCAAAACGCTCCAAATGGCCGCTGTTTTCGCTTTCCTGATAGGTAAAATAAGTCGTGGGTTTCGGGCATGCGTATATAAATTATTTTTTGTTTTCCAAATCACGTACGTGTTTTATAAATACAAACCGTGAGCGTGTTTTGTAGTTATATAACACATACGCTATATGGTTTCCTATCCTACATGTCCCATGACATGTCTGGCTCGGGTTGAACCATAGAAAGTGCTATGTGGTAGAAACGCGTTGTATTTTTTGGTAACGTGATCATGTTTTTGAAAACTAGGATTGCATCTAAAAGGTCCTCATCTTCTTGCACTGACCCTTAATACATAAGAAGTAAACGAACTAATAATCACGGATTACATAATATATTAACAATACAGATTTTCTGAAGAGATTGAAAGTATAAGTAGCACATGTAATTCCGCACGAGTAATAATGATCCCCTTTGGGTAGTTTTCACTAGCCTATAATTTTTTTTTTCAATTTTTGGGGACATTACAATGCATCACATTAATTTAGCCAGTCATTATCACTAAAAAACTCTTCACCAAGTCCAATAGACACCCCATAGAGACCTCATCTCATCAGAGATGCAATCATCTTCTTCTTCCATTCTGAATAGTTTGTGAATAGGGTGAGAAGAGGAACTGATGAATCCATTCAAAGTTGTACCTACAATTACAAAAAAAGACAAAGTAAGGTCGAACATCCTACACATTTCATGTTTTCATCACACCCAGCATAGTTGATCAAACAAGCTTGATCAAAAATTCCTTAACTTAGGGTATTAAGTGTTAAACCTTCGACTTCTGGTGCAATGCTGGAAGGAGCAATTTTGCTCAAAAAAATGATCCAGTAGGACATATGAGGAGGAGAAGTGCCTTGTCCAGTGAGTCTCCGATATCATATTAAATTGAGCACATAGATCTGTGGATAAACACACAACTCACAAGATATATCACACAATTTACTCAACAATTGAAGAATGAAACAATGCAAAAATGGCTTCCAACTGTGAATGCTTTCATTAATCAAAAAGTAATTAGATGATTAATTACAATGTAATACAATGGATAAATATCCACATGCAATTCAAATCCACATGAGGAAATTCGAATTTATTAGACTCTACTTGACTGTAGGTAACTAAGACATTGTCTAAATCATTATCGGAGGACTCAATAGTTAACTGACCTTGTCTAAATCATTATCGGAGTTCATCGGAGTTCTTAAACACAACTCAAGTGTCTAATTCAGTGTTAACTAAGGCTAATTGACTGTGGTAGGTGAGGAATGCACCTCTTGTGCATGTAGCCATGCAAACCTAGCACTAACTACATGTAGAGTACTAGAACTGAATGTAACTAACTCCTAAGTTAGCTTGACTAGTCACTAACTGAACTCAACTGATGAAGGTTCATGTCGGCGCTCCTAATGGCTCCTAAATTGTAGGGATTGATCTAGGAGGATCCTAAACCGATGCATGCAAGTGAAATCAGTGGAATTATGCCTCAATTAGTGTTCCCCATACTTTAGTAACTCGAACATGTGCCCTAATTAAGCCAAGTGGACCCAATGGTGCTAGTGACTAAAAATAGATTGGAAGGACTCCCGATTTAGACATGACTCCTGATTTAGACATATGACCAAATCAAAAAAGGGAGGATTAATAATCCTAAAACTGAGAGGTATCAGTTTCTACTTGTCACATCATGCTTACTTAGTTCTGTCGAACTAATGCATTCGTGTCCCATTTGTGTGTAGGTGCACTTGGCGATGGAAAACTTGTTTATAAAGCTCAATGGAAAGTGCTGATTGTTTTGGTCACTAGCACTTGCATTTGTAGCTCTATCCTAGTGACATTACAATGATTATTTTTATTATCATTACAAACTTTATGATAGTGATGGGGTCACTACTGCACTTACTACTTGTGTGACACAGACTTATTATTTATGGGATACATGTTTACTATGATGTAAAGGCTTATGACTTGTTCATGTCCTAACATAATTTTACTATATGTTTTTTATATAATTGGAGAATATTTGTAAAAACGTTGGCTTAAACATTACATGGCATATTTCTTATGCCATGGACTTAGGGATAAAATCCTAAGTTATTCGATGCTTGAATGGGTTTATGCAATTTGCAATGGTTTTGGGACAAGGTTTAACGTCGTGACCATAACTATGTATTTGTGGGTTTTTACAAACAACATTGGAGTCCAGCGTGATGACATAAATGTGCCTTGAGAATTGTGGAAACCCAACTTAGGGCTTGGTTTAGTCATTAGTTTGGCTCATTCGTATCCTTACTGCTTGTGCTCTACTCCTGCGTGGTGGAATGAAGCGAAA
Source organism: Pseudotsuga menziesii (assembly GCA_001517045.1). NCBI lineage: Eukaryota > Viridiplantae > Streptophyta > Pinopsida > Pinales > Pinaceae > Pseudotsuga > Pseudotsuga menziesii. The sequence continues at coordinate 177,261 of LPNX010127143.1, forward strand.
CGATAATGGCTTGATAGGTATGATGGTAGTCTAGTTTTGCAGCATAATTTGATTGTTTGGTTTGATTATTGAAATATTTATCATCATGGTTTCTGCCCTGTGGTTGCATGTTACAGGGTGTGGCGAAATGAGCTTGGATCGCTGCTTGGGGGCAAGGTCGTGGACAAAGCCATACCCATTTGGGTAATCTTGTTGTACAAGTGTTTACTTGTCCCCTCTTAGCTTCATGGTTATGACTAAGTTATCACTCATCGTAGGTTTGGATTTGCTTGAGTCTGGTTTCTAATGGATACATTTTGGGTTTGGATTTGACTATAACTTAAATGAGCTCTTTGTTTTGTAAAGCCACGAGATTGGGGTTTTGTTGTTGGGGTTTTAAATGCCTTTGGGCCTGAGCTTGAAATGTATTGGGATTTATTAATGGGTGCTTTGTGCCACAAAAAGGGCTTGGGTTACTTCTCTACAGGATCTCTGTATTTTGTAAATAATGTTTTGATTATGCTACTGGAAATGGGAAGCACCATTGCTTGCAATGGTGCAATGGCCGATTTATGAATGACTATGTAATTCTTGTGTCTTTTGATAATGATTATGTTTAACAATAAGTGCATACTGTGTTTGATTTTATGTTAAGGTTATCACTAGATTGTGTGGATTCACATTCGTTGTTTGCATTAGTTGTATGGCTGAAATGTGTGACAACGTTATGGCTTTAGGGCCATGCCATATATGGCATTGGTGTTTCCTACCATGGTAACTACGATAGCGTAGTTACTGTTTATGATTTCGTTGTGTAATATGATATGGGGGATGTCTGAGGTGTACCCATGGGACAATCAGTGGTCACGGTTGGTAAACGTTGATAGGGTAAAAGTTGGATATGTAAAAGGCCGAGGGCCATAGATTGCACTGTATATATTGAAATGGGTCTTTCGACCTCTCTGTAGAGATTTTATGTTTTGTTTACAGCCTGTGTATAAGTAATATAGCGTGGCTTTGTAAAATATTAATAGACCCTACAATATTCGATCTTGGGTCATTTACTATGATGAGGGTTTAATTTATATGGATACAATTTGGGCTTTAATGCCCACAGAAATCGATCCTGTGACTTCTCTGCAATTATGTTTGTTTTAAATGAATACCTGTAAATGATATATGTTTTTTTTTAGATGATTACTATAAATGATGTTATGTTTGTTTTAAATGACTACTATAAATATTTAAGGGTTTTTATTTTTTATATTTGTGATGGATTATTTATGTGTATAATTAGTTTACTATATTACGAATTTGTTGATGTAGTTGATCATAATAAATCGTGAACCATTAGATGGTCTCGGTACTTGGTCTATAGCTTTGATTTATGATAATATTTGTTTTAAAGAAGAATGATAACGTTTATACAGACCGTGAGAGTTCTTTGTTGATTTTTATCTTAGCTTTAATATTTCAAGTTATGATTATTCTTTGATGTAGAATATCGAGCTTATAGTATTGCTTAAAATGGGTTAGGGAACTTCTTATTAAAGCTTAATATGAAATAGTCTTTTACTTCTACACCTAAATCTACTAGAAATATGAAATCTTCTAGTAGAGTACACAGACAGCTAAACACACAGACCTTGTTAGGTTAGTTCCTAGGTCTTAAGAACTGAAGTTTAAGTTGTAAATGAAAATACAGAAGTAAAACAGAAAGGACAAAACCTTTGATAATTCTTGCACATGAATTAAATTACAGCCTAGGGTTTATAATTAAAATGTAAACTCTAAAAGAATTTCACACGAAAACAAAGGAACATAGGGTTATAAATATAACATAAACACTTGCATAATCTAGCAGACAATTATTCTAGATAATGAAATAGGCAGTCAAGAACCTCATACCTGAAAAGTGAAGCTCTTCTAATGGCTGAAACTTGCACATTCAATTACCGAGCATTAAAAATTCACAGGAAGATCTGATCTCTGTATAGATGACTGAATCACTTGGGAACTACGACGTTACACCGAACCATGACCCGAAACCATTCTTGGTTTTAATCTAGATCCCCTCGAGTTGGTTCCAGCATGGAAGTAGCTAGAGCTCCTAAGGTAAGGCTGCCCTAACTGGTATATCAGGTCTCGATCAGTTCTCATTTTTTCTCTTAGGAAAATTTTCTTCAAGAACTCTCTTGAGAACAATGAGGTAGAATAATGACTCCAAAAATATGGAAGAGATCTCGAAGCCTCTCTTTGGCTTGGGACTTTATAGACACACTTTTCAGTCAAAGGGGCAGTTAAATCAAGAATCATTTGATTTCTTGATTTAACCTTTTTTTATTTAATTTAGGTATTTTTAATATTTAAACTTATGAACTTTTAACTAGTTCCTAATTGAAATTTTGTAGGTATTATAATATTTAATTTTCTCTTGGTAATAATAATAGTATATGGAATTGTTCCTTCTTGCTTACATTATTAATATTATTAGTATGTGTAGTCTTTGTACATGCCCTGTATAAAATATATAATAATATATTATTTGTTCACATTTGTCTTAGGGTATCACATATTGTGATCCTTAGACTTATGATACTTTCTTCATTAATTTCATTAGGTAGATGGTTAGGTCTACTAGGGTAGGCAACTCTAAACACCCTTGCATGTTGGCTTCCCTCATATAACATGGTAATTCTTCAGTACTTGATGAGATGCAAAAATTTGAGATTTCATTTAATCACTTATAAATAAGTGAGATGAGATCATGATTTTTCTCAAGTAGTTTCACTTAGGAATGATTTATTCTTTTCAGTAACTCCTAGCACTTACAAAAGCCCACACCTAACGCTAAAAACAAGGAGTTACAAACTTAGTGCAATTTCAAAGCTTCTCACTCAACACTAATGCTAGGATGCATTTGTAGAATACACCTAGGGATACAATGGCCAAGGATTTGATGTTCTAGAGCTTATGCTCAACACAAATATAATACTCACGTGCTCCATAACTTCTCGCTCGACACAAAAATTAATCACTCATGTGCTCGAGAGCCCCTTGCTCAACACAAAGCATCAATTGCTTATGTGCTCCAGATCTCCTCGCTCAACACAAAACATCTCATCAATCATGTGCTTTAGGGTCCATGCACGATGCAAAAGGAAAAAGTTTGAGAGACATTAAAATAAATATGTGTCTACATATGCAAATCAAAATGGCAAAATAAGGAAAGAATGCCGAGTGATAAAAAAATGTTTAATAGGAAACTCTTTCTAGGCAATGCACGCTTGTCGATAGCAAAGACATGCCTCTAGTATATGAGATGAGGTACAAACTTTATCCACTGGTCTAACTTATGATTTCGGATTTTTACAATTGGGTAAATAAAAATCATATTCTAGCTCCTAGAGAATAACCATAAGATTATCTTAAGTCTTCTTTAATTGATTCATATCTTATTGGAAGCGCCTACAAAATTTGGAAGCTCCTGTAAAAGGTGAAGAGGTAACCTTATGTTAAATGTTAATAAAAAAAATATATGTCAGTTTTAGATTCTTTTTGTTTATATTTATATTTTAAAATTGAAAGTTATCAAATACACATAAAATGTAATTAACCACCCTAACTATTTTTAGATTCTTTTATTTACAATTATGATTTAAAATCTTTTCTTTCAAAGGCATCGAGTATAGAATCAAGAACGCTGCTGAAAGAATAAAAGACAAGACTGCTCAACCTGTCAAATTTTTCATTCAAAGCTGTCATTAACTCCATGCTGTTGGATTCATCCGACTTGGCATGTGTCAACGTGCCAACAAATGCACAATTAGTGTTCCTGATGATTCCATCAGAGGAACAGTTTGTATAGAAATTGTGTGCTATGGCTATTTGTAAAACGTTGCCATCGATACTGATTTCAAGATTTTCGTCTGTAACTTTGTGTATTTGCATAGACATGCTGTGAGCTCTTCCTGCATTGTTTGTCAACCAAGCTTCCATGTAATTGCTGATATTTACAGTATCCATAACTGTACGCAAATGATCCCAACCCCCAAGTTCAAATGCGATTTTTTTACAGTATCAAACGATACCTTCACACGATCAAAACAATACACCTTTGAAGATCTTCAAACTTAGTATATACATACGTGTACGGCCTAAAACTTTGGAAGCTCCGCGTAAAAGGTGGAGAGGTAACCTTATCTTAAATGTTAATAAAAAAATATATGTCGGTTTTAGATTCTTTTTCTTTATATTTATATTTTAAAATTTAAAGTTATCAAATACACATAAAAAAATAAGTAACCACCCTAAGTATCTTGATCTGGTTTTAAGATTCTTTTATTTACATTTATATTTTAAAATCTTCTCTTTTATCGCACTATAAACTTTTTGTGATAATGAAATTTGCGGATTTTAAGTTATAAACAAATAATTTTTAGACAATATGTGTTTTTATGTATATTTTATTGACTTTGAATCTTTGTTAAATTGATAAGTATTAAAGGTTGTTTTGATTGTAAATATCCATCTCCGTCCACTATGCTCAAATTGATAAGTTAAAATATTTGGCATAAACTAACCTAAAAGGTGGTTCAAAACTCATGAGAATTAATTTGTTGGTAACTGACACCAAAGCACTTCGTCTAAGCATTTTTACAAGTTAGTCTGAATCATAAAGTAGAATCCTTGTCATGGTGGAATGTTGATAGACCTCAAAAAGATTACACAGGAAATATAGTTAGTATGAGTCTACATGTATTTTGATTATTCTATGGTGAGCTATGTTCACTACAAACACTTATTGGATAATCTTATAATGTTTCCAAGTGGTCAACCCAAAGGCCTCACAACACACAGCAAATAAAAATGACTCTAAAATACCATCCCTTTCACTTAAGGGGCTTGATGAACCTTCCCCATCTACTCACTCCAAAAGGAAAAAATCTCAAAGGGATTGAAACAAATATGTGTCCACACAATAGCCCGACATAGATTTCAATGAAACGTTTGCACCAGTTTCATGCATGGATACAATCAGAACTCTTTGGGCCATTGCTGCACAAAACAAATGGCATGTTTATCAAATGGATGTTAAATCAACATTTCTGAATAGCTATCTAGATGAAGAAGTATATATGGAACAACCACAAGGCTATGAAGTTCTAGGACAAGAGCACAACGTATACACGCTGAAAAAGGCACTATATGGTTTGAAGCAATGGATTTGATAGAAGTGAAAGTGAGACAACGTTCTTCACCAAAGTGAAGGATCGAGGTAACATGTTAATTGTTTGCATGTATGTAGATGATTTAATATTTACTAGTGATTTTGGTATAACAAAACTTAGAACAGATATGGAAAGCGAATTTGGAATAACTGATTTGGGGGTCATGTAGTTTTTTCTTGCCATTGAAGTCGAGTAGTATGAAAGTGGTATTTTTATATCACATTCCAAGTATGCAAGTGCAGTTTTAAAAAGATTCAATATGTCTAATTGCAAGGAAACCCCAACAAGAGTAATAACTTGTTTAAAATTGAGCAACGATGATGATGGATCAACAACAGATCCTACGTGGTTTAAAAGGCTTGTTGGTAGCCTTATGTATTTAACAACGAGACCATACATCATGTATGGCGTAAGTATGATTTCAAGACTCATGGAGTCACCAAAAGAATTTAATTGACAAGGAGGTAAAAGAATTATGAGGTATGTAAGTGGCACAAAAGATCTCTGCATTATGTATTCAATCTCAGAAAATTTTAAACTCATTGGATACAGTGACACTAAAATTCGAGGCAGCACATCTGGGTACACATTTCATTTTGGTACATGTGTTGTTTCATGGGCTTCAACGAAACAACCCATAGTAACTCTATCTTCACCAGAAGGAGAGTATGTTGCCACTACACGCGCTGCATGTCCAGTCGTTTCGATGCGTAGAATGTTAAAAGATATTTCGCTAAAGCAGCAAGAACCAAAAACCATTTTCTGTGACTAAAATTTAGCCATTTCCTTGTCTAAGAGTCATGTGTTACACAAGAAAATAGAACACATTGATACAAGGTATCATTCATTAAGAGAATTGGTGAACAACAAAGAAATTTGTTTAGAATTTTGTAGCTGTGAAGACCAGATTGCAGAAATATTTACAAAACCATTTGCAGGGGATACAATCCAATATCTCAAAATTTATTTAGGAATGACGAGTTCTGCTCAATGAATTCTATCATTAACAGAGCAAGTTTCGGCTCTCAAACATTTTGTAATATTTTGTTTTAAAATTCTGATATACTCATAATTAAGGGGGGGTGTTGGAAATATTAATTACTCGTTGATCCGAATAGCACATCAGCTGACTCAGTCAGATTTTGTAGTGTAGTAGGTCATTCTATGTCACACACTTTGACATGATGAAGAGTTCACTTCTCTCGTTTATAAGCCAGTCGAATTTAACTACTGAAGCTAAGTTTCTAGGTAGATAGTTATTACAGTGTTTAATGTTAAGTCATTAGCTTTAGAGAGAAGCAATTTTAGTCCGTATAAGTTTCCTATATGAAGAATATTGTAAATCTGTAATATACACTCTCAAGAAACAAATAGAGAAGATAGAAGAAATAGAGAGAAGAAGGGAAGTGCAGATAAGAAGAAGAAAAACTCTCTTAAGAGTTTGAAGCTCAAGCTTGTGACGCACCTGTATGACCCCAATGCCATTATGTGTAAAGAGGGGGTAAATTTTTCGTTCACTATTACTATCAAAGGAATCAATCATGTTAGTGTCATATTTTACATGGTATTTTCATAGAAGCGTGACTAATCAGTTTTGATAACATCAGAACTATACGCAATGTAACAATCATTCGACTAAAAATAATCACATTCTATTCTATATTAATCTTCGAGTAATAATATAGATCTTTCTTAAGGGATTAATTATTCATCCATTCATCAAAATACTTAGTGTAACACACCTGTATCAGCAAGAACAAAATCCTACATGAACAACCATTTATGCTTAACCTTAGACTTGTGAATGAAAATATAAGACCACAAACCCTTTGTGGATCATTCATCGAACCATCAACTATGTTAAATTTGTTGCTGGTAATCCTACCATCTTATAAACATGTGAAATACTTACTTATAAAAGAAACATTTCTCTATCTAAAGAATATTCAAAACCATAAATTTATTTATAACTATGAGACCATTAAGGGTATTGCTACTATACATGTACCTGCAACCTTATTTAACTTTAGTAAAGGAAAACATTTAGGTACTGCCTTTCCATCTCTTCAACTCAACATATGTGGCATTACAACTTAAGTGTATCCCAAGATAAATATTTGAGTTCCAAACATAGAAAAATAGTTGCTTTCCATAGTGAACTTTATGTAAATTCATAGAGGCTTCAATTCCAATATCCATTAGGTTATTAACCGCACAAACTGGTTTTCTCATAAATATATCTTGATGTATGAAACAAACATTCTTTTAACATAATTAATTGCAGCATATAATAAATTGCTTAATGAAAATCATGCACAAATCATGCATATAAAACATAATCGAAACTGAACAACATAAGGTGAAAACATAAAGGAGACAACATATGTACGTGGTTCACCCAAAACCTGGGGTTACATCTACCAAACTGTTGCATCAATAATACTTTCCAAAAAATTGGTTACAATCCACAACAAATCTGTTTCCTGTACATCTTTGGTTTACACTTCAAGAACTCCTCACAGAGCATTCCCTTAGCCCTACCCCTTGATTCAATGAACAATTTTTCAAACAGGAGCTAGGGTCACATCCATACAAACATGTTTATTTAACTCTAACTTAAAGGGCCATACCCAAGTCTATAAAGCTAGATCTATGTTCAAAATAACCCAGTATGAATTTCCAAATAGTATTGCTTTTTAATAAGCAGCCTTAGTGTGTTCTTACACTACTACATTTCGACCAAAAATCCGACGGCTGTATTGTCGGCTTTCCGACACTTCCCTGTCACATGTACGACACTTTGAATTTTTTTTAAACATCGAAAACTTGTCGTCGGTTATCTAACATTTGTTTAATCCATCGGTTAAGCGACACCTAAGTTACCGTCGGTTAAATGTAAGACGTCGGTTAAGCGACATGCGAAACCGTGGGTTAAGCGACGAATATGAAGATTAAGCGTCGGTTAAGCGACGACAAGAACCGTCGGTTAAGCGATGAATATGAATATTAGGCGTCGGTTAAGCGACATCCGAAACCGTCGGTTAAGTGACGGATATAAACATTAAGCGTCGCTTAAGCAACATTGAGAACCGTCGCTTAAGCGACGGTAGTGAAGTTTAAAAAAAAAAAATACTGATTCATAGTTGTAGATCTTATTAGTTTAGCTGTCTGATTGCTGATCTTGTTTGAGCATACAGGTAATTCTATTGAGGATCTGCCATTGTCACTTTGCAGGCTTGTTAACCTCAAGTCTCTTGCATTGAGTAACAACAATGTGAAGCAGGTATATTTCTTCTAGGTTCAGTGGAGCAATCTTTATTTATATTTCTTCTAGGTACAGTGGAGCAATATTTATTTGCACTATTTTAACAGAGTATTTTCAGTGAGACCTTAGTGCACACACAAAATCAAATCTTCTTAAGTAGAAATTTGAATAATACAATATGATTGCAACCTGTATATTCTTTCTTTCTCCATTAATTAGTGCTACGTGTGCTTCACATGTGCTGTAAAATTATATTCAGACCGAAACTTGTCTTGTGATTCTTTGATTGGGACCAAGTGAAACTTTAAACATGAGTACTTCAGACTCCAGAGATAACTTATAAGTGAACTACCCCCAAATTTCATATGGCCTTTTTAATTTACTTAAAAATAACAGGCTGCTTCCTCTGCAGTCATTAACAAAAGGTTCCATTGTCACATGTGGAAATGAAACAAATAGGCAGCAAAGGAACTATAATGACTCTTTCCAGTCTATCTGGAACATTTCCCTATTCTTTCCCAGCTGTTGATGCTAGTCTATCATGTGGACAAACTATTATTTTGAATTTCTTGTGTTTCTGCAAATGACTGCCATCTACAAATGGACACTGCTAGTCCATATCCATGGCAGGACTCTATCCTGAGACATTACTAATCTATATTTTAAATTCACATTTTCGTGTGGGTGAGTCTATCAGTTATCTATAACTGCAATAATATAGGGTCATTCGTCTTCACCATTTCTTGTAATATGCATCTGCTTACTACTACTACCCTTTTGTCTTATGCCTTTGCTGTTGAATCTTCAAAAAAATTGAATTTAACATATATGATATACCCAAGCCCCTAGGCATGAGTATTGTTAAAATTTATAGAATCTAATTCCTTTTATGTCTGTTTCTGAGTTCTATTCATTAAATTATAACCCAGATAGAGCACAGTACTACGATCTCATGCACAATTCCTCCAGTCCTTTTACACTTTGATCTAACAAAAATGTGGGTAATATTATTTGACCTGAAAGATTCTGAGAGCCATTACATAAATTAAAAATATATTGATCACATGAAACACATCTTCATCTCAGTGTTACAAAAATTGTTCTTATTTCAAATACAAAATATTATGCCATAAATTTAAAACACTAAAGAAGTTGAGATAGACAACCACTAAAAGATGACATCCTAGCATGTGAATTAAATTTGCTAAGTAAAACTGGATTGATACAGGCTCCTCGAGTTGCTTGGATCAGTAGAAATCAGGTTGTCCAGTGGAAGTTAATCAACGATGCCACATATGGCTATTTGCGTCGACACTTCTTGCATATGAAATGACTTCAGGGATGGGAAGATACACATAGTGTGTATTGCATATGCCTACTGTAATGCCACTAAATCTAGCGAAAGCCCCATGGACCTGTACATTACAAAAGTACAAGTCAATGAGTTTACCCAAAAGTTACCATTTTATTTAATTTTTTTTATTCCAAGTTTCCACTCACTCAAGGAACCGTCGCTTAAGCGACGCTTATGAGGCTATCCGTCGCTTAAGAGACGCTTATGAGGACTAGCTGTCGCTTAAGCGACGCTTATGGCCACATTTTCAAAAAAAAAAAAATCTTTGTGATTTTTGGTAGGTTTAAAAAAGGAAATCCACGCGCCGTCGGATTTTGGATCAAAATGTAGTAGTGTTAAGAGATTTAAAACTCTAGGAATCACCTGATATTTATGAGCTAAAAATCATATGAGTGCTATGAAAGGCGAGTTTTATTTAATATACTGCACTCCTTGTGCCACCGTGAAAAATCCTTTCCCAACCCTAGTGAGATACATTTGGCTTTAAATCTATTTTTCAATAGTTAAGACACAAGACTTATCACCGTATTTAAACTATGCTCAAACCATTAAGACACAAAGCAGTCTTATATCAAGACAAAAATCACAGCTAGTTCTATGAAGGCAAGTCACAGCCTTGTATGCAGGATGTATCTATGTTCAAACATAAAAGTGGCAGTCTATACCAAGACAAACACATATCTCCAGGGCAATATTTAGCAAGAAAAGATGCATAACTCATAGGGCAATCTTTATCAAGGCAAAATCGCATCGCAAAGGGAAATCTTTAGCAAGACAAATCACATTATTCAACGCAATAACATGAAGGCAGTGCAGTCTCTATCAAGAAAATCGCATATCTCAAAGACAATACAAGAAGCTAGCATAGTCAATTCACAAAATTGAAGCAATAATCATCCAAACTTTCACCAGCTCATGATGCGAGAAAGACAATAAGATAGATAGTCGAACTATTAGAAGCCGAGCCGTCTTGGCTTGATCTAAGGGTTTTATTCAGCTGCATCATTCAATGGGAATCGAATATCCGATATTTGGACCGCAAATAATAATAAGAAAATGAATGATGCGTGATGATGGATAATGAAAAATCAGTAGAAATCCTTGAACAATACAAAAATTAGAACAGATAAGTGTTCGAGTAATGAGATTCATTTCAAATTGATAAAGATGGTCAACCAAGCTGAGAGAAGAAACAATAATGAAAGTTCCAACCATTGCAAGCTTGCCACTCTGGACATGTTCATGTGTGAGAATGCCACTCATAGATTTTATTGAGCGATGTCCCACTAAAGGAACTTGAACTCGTGCCCTTCTAGCCAATGGCCACAAACAATGATGATATGAAATGAAATGATGCTAACATGACCAAGACAAAAGAACTCAAGTAAAGTAACTTAAATTCCACAAATCATAATAAAAACCAAAAGACATTCGACGAACATCCAATCATGGTGTAATTGCATAGTTAGAGCCAGGGGAAATTACGCTGAAAGGGGCGAGGAACTACAAGAATAAAAAAAAGGGAAAGAAATCATAGGTTGAAAGAGGAGAGGGATAGTACTTGCAAATAAAAGGACAAGAATTGTAGGAATCGAAACCTGATGGCTACCATGGCTTCCCTATTGTGCTTTAGCCTCAGCAGAGGCCATCAAACGCAGCCAGCTCCCCCCCTCCATCCATTCCCCCTACATACATATATAATACTCACTTCTTTCAGTAAGGCCATCCTCTTCCACTTTCCTGGGCCAGAAATGCTAAACATAGCACTTTTCCATTGCAATTGTCAAGAGGATTTTTGGCTGAGAATTCCCAATATTAAGGCGACCATTTCGGCCCTAAACTTTGGCCACGACTGTCAGGGTTCAAGGAGGATTTATTTCCCTCCTTCAAGCAGAAATTAATGCAATGGATGGGATAGAGGAATCAAACCCATTTTCATATATATTTTTGTTCCGTAGGATCAACCTTAAGTATATAAATGGTCACAATTCATGTCCTTTATTAAAATACTTAATCCTTCATTTTTTTTCTTTTATATGATATACTCTAAGTATATAAATAGTTAAATTTATGTACTTTATGAAAAGACACAATCCGTCATCGTTCTTTTCATATGATATATTGATTCATGTCAAAAGACTTAATGCGTCTTCATTATGTCCAGAAGGAATTAATCCACCCCTTAGACTTTATCATAATAATAATTTATGTCTTCTTTGTTTTATAAAAGGAATTAATGTCTAAAAGACTTAATACTTTCTGTCTCTTTTATGAAACGACTTAATGTATCATTTCTTTTCCTTAGGATATAATTTGTATCATAATACTCCTTGTCTCTCATCTATTATTTTCCTTATAGATGGAATCCATATAATAATAATAATACTTGTCCTTTTATAAAGACTTAATCTATCCCTTTTCCTTTAATAAATAGATAGTTATTATTATAAATTAATTTCTTCCTAACCTTTTTCCGATCCCTTAGTGGAATCCATCCACCATCCTAGTTCTTGTCGCACATATGTTTGTGAGCGCCCTTGCATTATTAAATTTTCGCCTAACAAATTTTAGCACGAGACTAGGGTTTTTCAGTTACTCTTCCTTTTTTTTTGGGTCGTGTACTGAAGAAATTATCATGGCTCCCAAACCATTCATTATTCAACCTAGTGGTTTTCCAATTGCCTGCCATCAAGTTCTCTTGAGGCTTTTATGATTTAGTAAGTTAATTGCCTAAATTTCAGGTTTCTCCTGGTGGGGCCTTGGCCTTGAACTCCTCACCTAGAAGTCCTCATACAATAACATTCAAAATTAAAATTTGCTTAGGGGTATATAGGAGGGACATTAAAAAGCTTCTGTGTTTTGTGGTTTGTAAAAGTGTTGAAAAGCCGAAGCTCTCTAACAGGTGAAACAACCTAGTAAATTCCAAATTTGTATTTACGGCTGTAAGTTTCTTGTTATGTCGTCACAAGAAATATAAACCCATAACTTTATTGTTTAATGCAAGTTTTATTTAGCCGCACATCTTCTCCAAATTTACTAGAGTGAAGGTTTTTTACATTTACTGTAAGTAAAAGACACAAAGAATCCAAATTCATTTCACTACATAAAAGTTCTTGTTTTTATGCACAGAAGGGTTTGACACAAATATTATTTTATATTGGGTTAAATAGTATTGTCAGTGAGTTGCAATAGTTGTGTCACAGTTTATCCCAGGTTACCAAAGTGAAAAGTGTTTTTTATAACATAAGTCTTTAGACTTAATATATCTCTTTCATAAAGTTTGTTGCACATGAGTTGGTCGCAACCTAATTCATGTCGCAGTAAAATCATGGAAAAGTCAAGTAAGTTGTCGAGGTTAAAGTGAGTCATGTGCAAAGTCACTCTCAGTAATGTCGTTGCAGGTAGTTTGGTTGCATGACATTCTGCAAAAGTTAAAAAGGGAAAACATAAGGGTTGTGATGTGCGGTAACTTAAGTTAATTGTGCTCAAACACTCTTTTTCCCTAGATTCATGTAGATCAAACTTATTTCAGTTACTAGGTTCACTATCAGACATAAGCATTTTCCCAAGTAAGTGTCCCTAGCCTCACAAGGCGAAAACAATAAAAACCTAGTGCTTTTATCTTACCCCAGTGTTTCTGCAGCAGCAAGAGATTAAGATGTTGATTCAGTAGTTGATTCAGTGTGGTGAAAAAGGTTATGATTGGTCATTTGAAAGTCCTACATGCATTTGAAACAATTCCACAATAAATCTATCCTACATATTTTAACAAATCGTTTTGCTTCATCGTCACCTTTAACTTCTCATGCCTCTTTAACTACTCGTGTTCCTCCTGCTTAAACTTATGGTAGTGAAAAAAAACTAGTAACTGGGTGAAGTCATATGGGTTTGTATAAGTAAGATCGTGGGAATATAACGGAAAGAAAAGATAAATCGGGCATAATAGACATGTAAAATTTATGCTCGTAGTTATCCCATTGGTATGAAACTTAGTTAATCCTAAAAAAATGTTTCATATGTTGAACTCTAAAATCCCTTAAATTATTTTTGGTCACCTTAATGTTTGAATGTTTTGAACCTACATGATTCTTGTTTCAGAAAATTTAATGATATGGTATTGTAATGAAACAAATGGAAATCAAACAAAACAAAAATCCTTCAATCACCCTTGATTTTCCATGCATAGACTTAAAATATGGTTTGGAATCTACAATGTTGAGACCCATTATGATAATTTAAGAGTATGTTTTCATATCGTTTCGTTGAGTCACATTAACAATCAATTGCATGCATGATAAATTTGTAGAAAGGGAGCATATAGGTGGCGAATGACTTTGCGAACAAATTTGAAATCAGGGATCAACTTGGGCAATAAAGTGTCGAAGGGGGTGATGCTTGTAATCTAGCTTGACATGTTTCTTTATTTTTTTTCCTTGACACCATGGATTAAAAATTATTCATCTTTTCATGATGTTTAAAGGGGAACTTGTTGATTTGAAATTTTCTTCAGAGAGAAGAAATTTTAGTTAGTAGAAGTTTCCTATATGAAGAAGATTGTAAATATGTAATATACACTCTCAAGAGATAGATAGGGAAGACAAAATAGACAGAGAGAATAAGAGAAGTGCGAAGAAGAAGAAGAAGAACTCTGTGAAGAGTTTGAAGCTTAAGCTTCTGTGTTTTGTGGTTTGTAAAATTGTTGAAGAGCCAAAGCTCCGTATCAGGTGAAACAACCTTCTAAATTCCAAATTTGTATTTACAGCTGTAAGTTTTTTGTTATGCCATCAAAATAAATGTAAATCCCCAATTTTATGGTTTAATACAAGTTTTATTTAGCCACACATCTTCTCCATATTTACGAGAGTGAATGTTGTCTTGCATTTACTTTAAGTGAAAGACACAAAGAATCCAAATTTATTTCACCGTGTAAACATTCTAGCTTTTATGCACATAAGGCTTAGACACAAATCTTATTTAATATCGAGTTAAATAATATTGTGAGTGAGTTGCAATAGTTGTGTCGCATTTTATCCCACGTTACTGCAGTGAAAAGTGTTTTTCATAACATAAGTCTTTAGACTTAAGATATCTCTTTCATAAAGATGGTCGCAACCTAATTGATGTCGTAGCAAAATACGGTCGAAGTCAAGTTAGTTTGTCGTGGTAAAAGTGAGTCGGGTGAAAATTCACTCGCAGTAGTTTCGTCGTAGGTATTTTTGTTTCAAGACATTCCATAAGAGTTAAAAAGGGAAAACAAAAGGGAAGTGATGCGCGGTAACTCAAGTTAATTGCCGTGGCCGCCGTTTTTCCCAAGAGTCATGTATATCATACTTGTTATTAGGTTCACTATCAAACATAAGCATTTTCCCAAGTAAGTGGCCCTAGCCTCAGGAGGCGAAAACAGTAACAACCTAGTGCTTTTATCTTCTCCTAGTGTTTACCTTGCTAATGTTTCTACATCAATAGGAGATTAAGCAAGAGATTAAGAGGTTGATTCAGTAGTTGATTCAGTCTGGTGAAAGAGGTTACGATTGGTCATTTGAAAATCCTACGTGCATGTGAAACAATTCTACAATAAATCTATTCTACATCTTTTAATAACTCGTGTTGCTTCATTGGCACGTTTAACTTCTAGTGCTCCTCATGCTTAAACTTCTGGTGGTAAAAAAAAAATAGTAACTGGGTGAAGTCATATGGGCTTGTATAACTAATCTCACGGGAATACAAGGGAAAGAATAGATAAAGCAGGGCATAATAGATGTGTAAGTATATGATTATATTTATAATATATTTGACTTATTGTTATTATGTATGTAGTACTTATTTAATTTTTAGTCTTCCTGGAAAATCCATTATTAATATGAATGTATTCCTACAAAGTAATTAATTACTAACCTTTATGTTAGTACTTATCCCATTGGTGTGAACCTTAGTTGATCCTAAAAAAATGTTTCATATGTTGGACTGTGAAATCCCCTAATTTATTCTTGGTCACTTTGTTGTTTGAATATTTTGAAAGTACATGATTCTTGTTTCAACAAATTTCACGATATGGTATTATAATGAATCATATCTCATTGAGAATGGATTTGACAGAAGTGAAAGTGAGACGACGCTGTACACCAAAGTGAATGATCAAGGTAACATGTTAATTGTCTGTATGTATGTAGATGGTTTAATATTTATTGGTGAGTTTGGAAAACAAAATTTAGAACAGTTATGGAAAGTGAATTTGAGATGACTAATTTGGGGATCATGTATTTTTTTCTGGGAATTGAAGTCGATTCATCTAAAAGTGGTATTTTTATATCACATTCCAAGTGTGCAAGTACAGTTTTAAAAATATTCAATATGACTAATTGCAAGGAAACCCCAACACCAGTAATAAACAGGTTTAAAATTTAGCAAAGATGACAATGGATCAACAGTAGATCCCATGCTGTTTAAAAGGCTTGTTGGCAGCCTTATGTATTTAACAACAACGAGACCAGACATCATGTATGGAGTAAGTATGATCTCAAGATTCATGGAGTAACCAAAAGACTCTCATTGGAAAGCATGTAAAATAATTCGGAGGTATGTAAATGGCACAATATATCTTGGAATTATGTATTCAACCTTAGAAAATTTTAAACTCATTGGATACACTAACAGTGACAATGGAGGCAACACATCTGGGTACACATTTCATTTTGGTATAGGAGGCATTGAGTATGGGATCTCGTAAGCACTAGGGATTACTGAAAAGAATTAATAATTCCCGACTGAAAACGACTCAAGAAAAATATTGATCTCATCATACTTATTTTTAAGTGATTAAATGAAATTTTGAATTTCTGTATTCTCATCAAGTACTGAAGAACTACCATGTTATATGAGGGAAATTGATCATGCAAGGATGTTTAGATTTTCCTAGCCTATTAGACGTAAACCATCTACCTACTCAAACTTAATGAAGAAGTGTCATTAATTCTAGGGATCATGATATATGATGCCCAAAGACAAATGTTAAAAAAGTGTTATATTATTATGTACTTTATACATGGTATGTATAAATAATTAAATATATTAATAATATAAATAAATGAAAGAAAGAAAAGAAGCTCCATCAATTATTATTTATTATTACAGGTTTAATAAATAGTATAATGCCTATGAAATTTTAACTAGGAACTAGTTAAAAGTTCCTAAGTTAAAATGTTGAAAATTACCCAAGTAATTAAAAAGGGTTAAATCAAGAAATCAAGGATTTCTTGATTTAAGTGTCCCTTTGACTGAAAATTTTGTCTATAAAAACTCAAGCCAAGGAAAGGCTTGGGGTTTTGATTTATCTTTTGGAGAATTATTATTCTTCCTTTGTTTTTCTCTAAAGTAGATTCTTGGTGAACATTTTCCTGCAAGGAAAAGGAGAACTGATCCAGAATTGATTATCAGTTAGGAAACCCTAGCTTAGGAGCTCTAAGCTACTTGCATGTTGGAGTCTAGCTTGGGGGGGTTCAGATTAAAACCAGAAATGGTTTAGGGTCATGGTTGGGTGGAACGTGGTAGTTCCCAAGTGATTCGGTCATCAATTATAGAGGTGAGATCTATCTATGACTTTTTAATGTTGGTTATTTAAAGTGTGCAGGTTTAACCATTAAAGGAGCTTCATAAAATTACAAGTATGAAATCCTAGTATGTATAATTCATTTTCTAGCATAGATAATGGCTGATTTGGTTGAAGATCATACTATAGTCCTATCCCTATGTAATTGTTTCTCTATTTCATTCTTTTAGGGTTTACAGTTTTATAGTATAACCTTAGGCTAGGATTTGTTCTTATGTTAAATTTATTTAATGGACTAGTCCTTTAGGTTACTTCTGAAATTTAATCCGTGTATATGTTTTCCTATTGCAACTATGCTAACCTACAAACTAGGTTTATTTCAGGCCTGCAAATTATGTGTTCTTTATATTCTACTGACATATTCCATTTGTGAGTAGAGGTATGTTTTATATTTGAAATAGATTAAGTTTAGAAGTAAGTTTCATATTTATATAAGTTGAAACTTACCACCTAGATAACCTAATCTATTATATATAAGTATATATGCTATTAGAGTTAAATAGAATTATGAATTAAATATAATAACTTTAGTAAATATAAACTAAAGTACAAAATGAATAATTCTACATTAAATAAACAAGAAATAAACCATTAAGGACCTTCCAAGGTCTACGTAACTAAATACATGCTAAGTATTACAACGTTCCATTAAATAAACTTTATCTTAAATAAATGAAGAGAGTAAGCATCGTGACCATCCAATTGGTCCAAGATCAATTCTCCTGTTCCATTTTAAATCCACAGTTCAAATAATTTAAAATGACATCATATTGAACAAGTGAACGGAGTAAGTATCATGACCATACATTTGGTCCAATATCAAATCTTTGTTCATTATATAAAACCCACAACCATAATTAAATAATATCATAATCGCATTGCATAAAATCATTCAGGTTCCATCTAACTAATACGCACAGTCATCCTATAACAATAACCAAGTAATAAAACCCTTAATTTAAACAAAGGTCACCACATCGACCCTTGTGAGTATTCAAACCCCAGTTGTAGGCTGTAATAAACACCATAACATAAATTACATGCACAGTAATATTTTACAAACCCTTCATCAATCTTTTAAAAATCCATAGTGTAATGTCCCCAAAAATCGAAAATAAAATAAAATTATAGGCTATTAAAAACTACCTAGACGGAACATTATTGGATTGCGGACTATATCATACACTTCATGTACCACTGTTTACTCGTAATCTATTCTTACGTTCTGTAATTTACTTTCAGTCATTATTATTAATGCATTTTACTTATGAAGTCATACTGCTGTTTACTACATAGTCTTATGTTTATACATCTGTCGCGTGTGTGTCATTACTTGATTTAAATGATTCGTCCTTTTTGCATAGTCTTACTTGTTATTATAAATTCCTAACTTAACTTTGTTTATGGAAACAAATTGGGCGGAGTGGCGGGACTCGTTCTCCCATGACGGTCTGAAAGGTAAAGGCATTTACTTGTTTGCAGTCTTACTTAGTTCTTCGAAATAAGGCACCTCTTCTATTTCATATGCAGATCATACTTTGTGATAGAGTCATATTTAAAGAGCACTGAAATATCTTGATCCTACTAGGCCTACCATTTGTTACTACGGTTCATTACTGACATCAGATTATACAAGGTAAATGTTGTTATCGTCAATTTAGCTATTGATCCATAAAAAATCTTTTGAAGCTATGGTGCTTTGAATGGACAATGGAACCTGTTCTCACATCTTGTAAAATTTCTTTTATGGAGTAATTGAACCAGATTACTTGTTCTGTTCATCACTATATTATGTGGGATTGAAACAGATTGTAAACTTTGCTTTTATATTATGCTTCATTTCTTATGATCTCAGTCTTTTAAAACTTATTTTGAAAGATAGTGATTTTTGTTGCATTTGATCTATCAGCTGATACTGATTTAGTTTGCAGAATTAAAAGCATCTAACATTTTTTTTGTGATCTTAATCCGTTAATTTGTAAGACCTTTTAAAGTTTTTTTTAGCATGTAATAGTTTGATTGTGAGACTGCTCTTCAATTTAAATTATTATATGTTTATCTTTTAAATACAAGATGAATTAATATTAATTTTAACTCATGCTCTTGGCCAAGATAGATAGATTGCATCTAGGTCATTACAGAATTAGGAGCTTCTATTTTTTCTGTACTTAGCTTAAGATAGTTTTCAGTATTAGTTAGTCATTAGGTTAAATCTTTCGGATTTATCAGAAGATTTGGTTAAGTAAGACTTACCACCCACATCTCAAGAGACTCTCTACCTTGATAGCACACTATACAGGCAGCATGGCCTTGATTCTGTGAGAGATAGTCACTCCAAACATACACAAGATTGCATTAAGTCGAGTGTGTGGGCTGTCTTTCCGTAAGTTGGCTTAGGTTAGTTTTTCTGGCCAACAAATGGCGCTAGAAGGAGGGCCGAGGTAAAACAAATGATTTCATTTTTTTTAATTATTTAAATAATCATTTATCCTCTCGCTCTTGTATTTCAGTTTTATAATTTTATTCTTTTAGTGGTCACATGTGTGCTTAAGGGCTAGTTAGACGACAAGCTAACTATTTTATGAATCATTTTATTAATGTTATTTATCTTTCATGGATTCATCCCAAATCTCTATTAGGAGTCATGTATCAAGAAATAATCATTCTAATCCATTTAAGATAGTTCATCACTTCTCAAAAAACAAATTTGATGGTGAAAGTGAAATTTTTGCAATTGACCATGTTTATCAATTTTTACAAAATTTCCTTACTAATCATGTTATCAATGGAGCAATCATTGGCAAATCGTTTGCTTTGAATTTCAAAGGCCGAGTTCAAAAATGGTTTGAAACTTTGCCATCTCAACATTCTTTACAACAATTTCTAGCTGAGTTTATTTATGCTTTTCACGATCCTGATTATGAGAAATTGTTTGTAGAATTATTAAATCTTAAAAGAGAATTCGATGAATCATATAAGGACTATGCAAATAGATTTTGTAATCTTTGTTACAGATTTCCTTTGAAACTTGTCACTTCTATTTTTCAATTGTTGCATGAGGTTATGTCTTTTTTAAATGAATTAGATCAATTAGATAAAAATCAATTTTCTTCACATAACAATATCTTGATTGATTCTAATCAAAGTTCAGAAGTTATAAATCAGCAACATTGTCCAACTTTTTTCACATTACATAATCAGAAGGAATACAATGTATTAGATCATGATAATGTTATTGTCCCTTCTGGTAATGCTAATTCGTATTTTCTTAATGAGAATAAAACTGTAAGACTAAGTGAGGAAAGTTGTCATTCAAATCAAGATCTTATAACTATTTTAGGAGAGAAAGAGACCAAATCTGAAATCTATATTGGAATAACTTCTCCTACATTAATTAAACCAGACCAACTTATATTCTTTTAAGGGGTTCTATTCATGAATCTCATTTTTCTCATGGGCCTTGTGTTTCATTTAAACCTTTACCTATTTGCAATGAACAAGATAATCTATCAAGTTCAGATTTTTTAGTAAAGGATATTGATATGATTTTAGGAGAAGAAGTTAATAAACATTTGAAATCAAATGCAAATACTCAAATAGAAGAAAAATTTTCTTTCAAAGAAAATTCGTTATAAATAGATACTTTTAATTTTCTATCTTTGTCCACCTATTTTTCATTATACCCCAATTTATTTAATAATTGTAATTCTTAGGATAATTTTTCATATCTATTAGAATTTCATCCTGATGCACAAAATTTTTATGGGTTTCGAGATGATAAATTATGTTTTAGAGATGAAGAGAAAAAAAATTATTCTTATGAATCTCTTGGTAAATTCAAAGTTGAAAGTCATATACTTTTAGAAATGCCTCTTATTGATTCATCACCTCTCACGATAAATGAAGGATCTCCTTGTTTAAATAATGAGTTGGATAAAACTAAATTTTTCATTAAAACTAGTCATGATTCCCATTCATTTGATGAAAACATGTCTAACACAATATGGGATGATACCTCATTTGATCCTCATCATTTACTTCAGTTTCAACCAATGATTACTAAAGATCCTCATTCATTTTATATAATTTCTCAATCATGCAATTTTATTGACATTGATCACTCACTTATAAATTCATATGTTCATATTTTCCATGATAGAGTTGCAGATGGACTTGAGGCTTCTTACCTCAAGAAGTTTTCATTCAATGGTAAGGCTTTATATTATATGCATACAAGTAAAAATTTTAGTGGTAAGCACGATGCATCTGATTTTCTATTATTAACATATCATTTTCTATTACTAATTGAAAGTGATGTTTTTCTTACAGGATTACAAATGCTTCGATGGTTTCATTGGTTATTTCATTTTACTTGATTACAATTGATTTTTTTTTTGTACATAGTTAGTCTTAGGTTCAGATTAGTTTTCTTCATTTTTATCATTTCTTGTTTTGTTTGACTAAATGCAGTTATGAAGATGATGCCAATTTTAAGCTCAAGAGGTGACACTTTTTAATACATTCAGGGATGTTTTCCTTACCTTTTACCCTCTTGCTTATAATTATATTTGTTTAAAATTTTCTTTTTAAGTCATATATCTTTTACTTTTTCAACTTAATTGGGAAAATGTTTTATACATTCTTATGATCATAAGAAATAACTTTTAAGAAAACGAAGAATGTTGTGCAAATCAATACCAAAATCTTTTCAGTTGTAACTGCATATGTAATTAAGATTTAGTTTAAATTTTTTTATTTTTGGTTTGTTTTCTTTTGCTTATCAATAAGAACGACCTAAATTATTAAAACATATTGCTTATTTTTAACAGATCCTTATGTCGCGAATTATAGAGAGACATATTTTTCATCTTGTAGAAATTAATTCTTTTTTTTCATTTGTGATATAACTATTTCATGTTTCTCCACTTAAGATGTTAATTTATTCAGGGATGAGTTTTTTATTTTTGCTTTTTCATATATCCATTTTAGATTTCTTTCTCTGATTGGTTTTATTTTGCGAGCTGATAGGATTTTCTTTTGAGTGGTTTGCTTGGTTTTCCAAAAAAGGGTAAACTAATTTTAGCATATGGTGATCAAAACCATGTATTTATGTCAAGTATTTGATCGAAATCATTTTCTGTTAAAGGGACATCATTATAAAGACACTCTTATTTTGTCAAGATTCTAACCTTATCGAGATTAGTCTTGGCTTTGAAAAATTTATTATGAATCATATTGATGGATTAGTTGAGTTACTCAGCTATTATCTAGGATCTTTATCTTTCAAATTGATGCTATAATGTAGATGAGTTTCTTTTCAAAGGAATCATTTTCCCTAGATGGAGGTAAGTCAGGAATCGTAAGTTATCTTTTAGACTTTTTACGCCATCCTTTGCTCTTTAGTGGGCCATTTGGATCTGCTTTCCCATCCAGTAATTAATCTCTCTTGAGGTTAACAATAACCTTAATATTATCCATTGTACATAACATTAATAAAATATAAAGGATCAACTGAAGAATGGGAGGTCTCATCACGAGCCGGCCCGTCATGATCATAAGCTCTGTTGAAGTGACATTACCACATCTAGTTATCAAGTCAGGGTGATGGCTCTTAATCATTGATTAGGAGAAAGGAGGTCTCATCATGAGCTATCCTTTTCATTTTTCGGCAGTACTTGTAAATGATGCTTCCAACATCTGGCTACCAAGCCAAGGTAGTAGTCTTCAGTTAATGTCTTTATTTATTATTTGTTCTGTTAAAAATTTAAAAAAATTAAAAAAATATTTATCTATATCTAGTGGATGGGATAAAAGTATCTAAATGAGGTTAAAAGGGTTTATTCTATGGTATTGAGGTCATACCTACATACTACGTGTTCTTTGACTTATTTTGGTTAAGAGAAACTAATTCCTTGGAAAAATTTCTTTCTGCATTCGTAGAAGAATCATTTATCTTTATAAGATTTTGGATAATGGTAGGGATAGTTTGATTGATTTTGAAAGTTTTGGTTCAATCTTTACATATATAAGCCAATGGCAGGATTGAGTTATGTGATTGGAAAATTGGCATTTGAAGAGGCCTTTATCATTATTTCTCTTATATTATTTAAGATTTAGAATTATTTTGCAGAGATAACTGGTTCGCCCAGCATGTCGCCATTTGTTTTCACCCCAACAATTCCCCTTAATTTTTTTTGTAAAATAAAAGGGTCCCATCTTGTAGATTTTTTGTAAATATGAATATTTTTTGTTTGCGTTTAGTTTTATCTTGCTTGATTGGTAGTTGATTTCATATATTCATCCTTTATTTTAACTCTTTGCGTTGCCTTGCTCTTTGGCTTGACATTTATACGATAAGGACTTGGTAATTATGATGTTTTCTGCTGAGTGAATCTTCTAGCTTCTTGGATCCTTAATAAATTTTGATTACTCTTGTTTGAGCCTGATTGATTTACTTCTATGCTTGGATTTTCTTTATATGGATTGATTTTATGTTTCGAAGATTTGGCAATTTTTTTTCTTAACTCCATTAGTGAGTAAGCAATACACCAATTGGCATTAACCTTTTCTTTTAAGATATTCACATTATTATTGAAAGTTTATTATTAACATATATTTTTCCATTTGGGGTCAAAGAAAGTATTATCAAGGATTTAATTTGAATTCATCAATTGTCATTTGTGTAAATTTCATTAATAATCTTTAACTCTTGATTTTTATAAAATTAAACTCCTTGATTAATTCTTTTGGAAATGTTATTTAAATATCATGTAATTTGTATCTTTATTCTAAATTATTAACATAAATTTTATTTATGTTCGTTTCAATAAATTTGAATAAAGGCCATCTTTCATAAATATTGTGGAGAGGCATAATGATTCACACCTAAATCCAAGAAAGCTTCAAATTATATTTCAATATTTTATTGATTTCGGGAGATTAATTGTTCCATGTACCTTCTTAAAAAAGAGGATCATCCCAAATGACTTACCCTCACATATTAAATAATCCAGGAAGATTCTTGACTTATATAATATGACGGGATTCAAAATAAGGTTTTGTTGACATAAAGATTGGCATGAAAGTATAAAACCATGGATAAGTAGATATTTGATATCATTAAAATATGAAAATTTGTTCACATTTCCCCATTTTGTGCAAAATAACTTAACTGTAAATTATTATTTTAAGTTGAAATTGATTTCCAAACAGATTGCATTGTTAGTGCAATTACTTTTCGAGATATTATGCTTATTAGGTGTCGATTGTCAATTAAGATGAACTATGATCATTGAGAATGGGAAATGGATTATACACTTGATTCCTTCATTTATTCATGGAGTTGGACTTTACTATGCCAAATAACATTGTTAATTGTGTGAGTGGTGGTCAAATTAAACAACCAAAGATAAATCTCAGCACTTGAAAACTTAGTAAATTTTTTTTTTATCGCAGAGATGGAAGGTTAACACTATTCATTAGATCCTATCGAAGCATTTGAGCTATTCACTACACCAAAATGATTGGACTCAGTTAGTTGCACAATTATGTAGAGAATAAATAGCTTGATAATGATCTATGAGGTTATCAAAGAGGAAGATAATTGATGTCATCTTGCCATTATGATCTACCATGACACCCATGAAGTTCGATTGAATACTTGCCATGATTATCTTACATTATTGTCAAACCATTTATCATACCAACTCTCAAACTCAATACAATAATCTTTAGCTTGATTTTGTAATTGTAGTCAGCATCCAACAAGTTTTCTTGGTGGTTACATAAAAAAGGAACAGCTGGAACGTTAACAGATAGCTAGCAGGAAAACCATAATAGATAATTACTAGTTCATGGAGGAGAAATTCACCATTTGATCACATCCGGCAGTGAATTCTTAGTGCAATTATTTCATTCAGATTGCTCGACAGTATGAAGATTAAAAGGAGATCTTTATGTTTGTTTTGTTCTTTATTCAATTTTTTATCATTATTCTTATTACTTTTTTATTTTGCAAGATGTCATCAATGGTGGAAGCCACAAAAAAGCAATATCATGAGAATGGATAAAAGGGACCAAAAGTTGCGATGAAGTCATTTTCTAGAAGAACCCAGAGATCATGTGGTCAAGATTACCTTGGAACGATTTCCTAAAACATAGCTCAGAGGAAGAACCAACTCATTTATTTGATTCTTCGAAGGGATAATGAAGAACAAAGATAACAAGAACTAGATCACGCACCCGGCGAGAGAGGCAAATTTTGGCAGCAAACTGGGAGTAAATCATGGCAAAATAACAAATTTCAAGACATGTTTTTTTGTAGAATGGACTCATTTAAATAAGACATGAGAAATTTACTCAAAACAGTGAACCATTTGGGAGATTTTCCTTGTTCTTTGAACACGTTTTTTCAAGTTGCGGCTAGCCAGGAGAGTCACTTTGCCTTTAAGTTTCCTGTTTGTTTTTATTTTGCCTATTTAAACACTAGCACAGGGCTACACAGAGGGGGGAATTCTCGAGGAAACTGGGCAAATCTTATTTTGTTTTCATTTTTCTGTAAGTTTCTCTGTTAGGGATGGTCTCCATAAACCAGAGAGATGACTGTGTTTCTCTTTCTGTTTTGTTTTCTTGTTCCTATGCAGAACTGAGTTTTTCTCATGGAACCAGAGACGAAGGTGTTTCCTAAGGCTGATACATCAAAACTCTTTTGAAGCTATGGTTCTTTGAATGGACATTGAAACCTGTTCTCACAGCTTTGTAAAATTTATTTTATGGAGTAATTGAACCAGATTACTTGTTCTGTTCATCATTATATTATGTGGGATTGAAACAAATTGTAAACTTTGCTTTTAGTTTATGCTTCAGTTCTTATGATCTGAGTATTTTAAAACTTAATTTGAAAGATAGTGATTTCTGTTGCATTTGATCTATCAGCTGATATTGATTTAGTTTGCGGAATTAAAAGCATCTAGCATTTTTTTGTGTGATCTTAATCCGTTAATTTGTAAGACCTTATAAGTTTTTTTTAGCATGTAATAGTTTGATTGTGAGACTGTTCTTCAATTTAAATTATTATATGTTTATATTTTAAATACAATCTGAATTAATATTAATTTTAACTCATGCTCTTGGCCAAGATAGATAGATTGCATCTAAGTCATTACAGAATTAGGAGCTACTATTTTTTTGTACTTAGCTTAAGATAGTTTTCAGTATTAGTTAGTCATTAGGTTAAATATTTTGGATTTATGAGAAGATTTGGTTAAGTAAGACTTACCACCCACATCTCAAGAGACTCTCTACCTTGAGAGCACACTATACAGGCAGCAGGGCCTTGATTCCGTGAGAGATAGTCATTCCAAACATACACAAGATTGCATTAAGTCGAGTGTGTGGGCTATCTTTCCATAAGTTGGCCTAGGTTAGTTTTTTCGGCCAACAAGACTCTGTATTGCATTTATCACATCTTTTGTGGGTCTTATTAAACAATAGCATTCATGGAATTATGATTCTCAGTCAAATGGTTTCTTGGCTTCATCGGAAGTATGATTACACTTGATTGGGTTGTTTCTTCTGATTAGAAATAGCAGTAAATAGCAGAATAAGCTCACCATACGAGCACGTAGATTCTTTTCAGTATACTAGTTTGTAGTAGTATTTTGTCATTCCAGAAGTATAGGTTTAGATTTTGATTGAAAAAACAAGTTGCAGCCCTTGGTTAGCAATGAATGGTAGGATGGGAATGAGATAAAAAAGACTCCATATCCCAATGGA